>QEPC01006238.1:186447-211182 GCA_003113815.1 Sphenodon punctatus
CCTTACCCTCCTATTCATGGCTGCCTTGTGATGAGGCTGAGAGTTCTTCTGAGCAGGGGTGGAAGAGCTAACCAGATGAGGCGGGGGCTCATGTACACTGTATTAGGTCCCCCCATCCCTTTCCCGAGACTGTAAGCAAGCCTTTTCACGGGGGGAGGGGAAACCTGAAAGAACCACCGGGGCGGGGGGTGAGGAGGCCCCTCCTCCCAAGGTACAGTGTTTGCTTCACTGATCCTGGAAGCTAGGGCAGGGTATGGAATCTGGGGGCATTCAAGGGAAGGAAAAAAACGGAAAGGGGAAAGGATGAGGGGAGTTTGTCTCCCCGCGTCCTGTCCCAACTGGCTGCAGCTTCTCCATGGATCAAGCTGCCAACCCACACAGATCCTAATCATACACACACAGTCCCATCCTTCTCTACAACGAAACAGACCAAGCTCTTCAAGCTGTCATCCTATACATACACACCCAAGCCTCATACAAAACATACGAAAGGGGGAAGGGGAGTACTGTACCAAAAGGGGACCACTCGTGCTTTTTTTCCCAAGGACGAGGGGCACTAAATCCCATGACTGCCACAAGCTCCCACCCCAGCACCAATCTAAAACTGGCCCAGTGTGGTTGACTAAGCTTTAGAAGCAGTCCAAGGTGACAGGGAAAATAAGTCCCACACTACTCCAGTAATTGCCTGGGACACTAAGCCAACTGTAACAACCCAGCCCCAGGGTAGCTCTAACGCACCTCGGTGCTGCTTGGGATAGATCTCGGGAAGACAAAAGGTGAGGGAAAAGGTACAGTACTATGGGGGAACCTTAAAGCCTATAATATCACACACACAGGAGTAAAGCAGGTACATTTTCCCTTTACTCTATTTCAAGCTGACATACCTCACCCATTCCATGGTCAAGAGCACACACAAATCCAGCTCACCCACATCCATGCATACATAGTCACTCACACACCTACCCACATGGGGATACATGCACCCATCTCACAACTCCCACATCAGGCATATACACAACATCAGGCAAAAATCCTCAAACACACACACATACCTCTGCTGACACACATCACCCATTCCACAGTCAAGAGCACACACACATCCAGCTCAGCCACCTCCATGCATACATCCACACATAACTACTCTACAAACAAGCAAAACAAACAAGCAAAACAGGGGGATTTATTTATTTATTTTTATTTATTTATTTCGTAGATTTTTATACCGCCCCATCCTGCGAAGCAGCTCGGGGCGGTTAACAACAATAAAAATAGTTTAAAACATTTAAAATACAAATATAAAATATATCAATAAAACAGGGCAGTGTGCAATCATAAATAAATATATAAGNTTACATAACAAGAGTGGGGTGGTGGTGGTACCCATTGTAGGGGAATTTTAGGGGTCCATTCTTATCACCGTGATGGATTTGAGTGATTTTATCCGCAAAAAAGTCCACAAACAAGTCACAGCGAGCATTCGATAACTCTGAATCCAGGCAGAGGGAGGCCGGACTGACCAGCCTCCTCACCACTCGGAAACACTCAGCTGGACGGGACTTAGTGGATGCAATGAGGGCAGCAAAGAAAACCTTCTTTGCTACCCACACTGCCACGGCATAGGTACGTAACCAGACTCTGTGGTGCAATCGGTCAATTTCAGTATGAGAGTGATGCCACCGTCGCTCTAACCACCTCCCTTCTCACTTCATCCACTGCAGCTCCTCCGTATACCCCGGGGACCTGCATTGTCGGTGATTCGGGAGCGGATGCCTAGGAGCCACACGGTCAATGGCCTCCATCAGCATGGAATTCCACAAGGTCATTGAGTGAACGGACATCGAAGTCCGAGGAAATATCCCCTAGAGCATTTTGGAACATTTCTAGTTCCATAAGCCTTCAGGGGCAAACCAACCTAACTGGTTCTGCACCCTCCCGGGGACCGACATGCGCCAGGATATTGGCCTGGATAAGATGATAATCTGTCCATGACAAAATCATGTCCAGGGTATGTCCTCCAACATGTGTGGGGCCCACCACTCTCTGAAATAGACCCATGGTTGTCATGGCGGCCATGAACTCAAGCACCGTCCCTCCAAGACCGGTGTCAGCATGAATATTGAGGTCCCCCAGGACTATTGCCCTGGGGGACCGCAAGACCACCTCCGACACAAGTTCAGTCAGGGAAGCTGCTGTACAGGTAGGTGCTCGGTATATCAGCTGCACCACCACTCTGTCTCTGGACAAATTCAACACTAGATGGAGGCCCTCTGTTCCCATGATAGGTTGCACAGGTTTATTGAGACAGGAATAAACATTCTATAAATAAGTTCTGTTCTTCAGCCATTTAATTACTTTTCAGTTTACTCTGAACAAAATTTAAACAAATCCTGAGTCTCTGGTTACCCTCAAACTCCAACCATGGGATGCCCACTGGAATCAATAGCTAGCCTCGCGTAGAACCAATGTAGTGTGGAGAATTGTCCAGTCTCTACTATTATAAATAGTGCACGTTCTTAAGAAGAGTATCAATGCCTTAATTTCAAAGAGATTTCAAAAGGGCCATGCAAGCTAGACACACAAGGCCACATTCTCAGTGGCTATAAATTGGTGGAAACAATGGATACTTACAGATATTTACAGATGGTGGGGCCAAACCCATGCCTTGTGGATCCTGCACCTGGATTGTCAGGTTGCAGCCGTGCGCAAACAGCGTGGATCCACATAGTGGGCACATTGTGCCCTGCGGAAACTTCACCTGCAACCATGGGATCCGCGGGGCATGGGATTGCAGCCAATGTGTATTGGTTCCACTGAAATTCATCTACCTCTGGGATGCAGCCTGATGGTATGCACAGCATGCAGTATGATAGTGTGGGGAGGAGGATTTCCCTTTCTTTATATTTTGACCAATGTTTTATTGGCAAATCCTTACTTTTAGGGTCAATGTTCTGCAGGATCTTTTACGCTGACCCCAGTCAGGTAGCAGCTCCAAACAATTTTTTTTTGCAAATGGCCCAATCCTAGTTAACTACACTCTCAAACAGAGCAACAGGAAAGCATTACACAACTTGTTGAGATTTCTATTATTTTTTTTAGCTTGTTAACCACCAGTTCAGAGTTTTATTATTAACATACAAAGCCCTGAATGGTCTAGTATCTGGATACCTGAGCAGCCACCTCTTGCCTTATGTTCCTGGGAACAAAGGGCAGGATTCCTTCTTGGTACCTTGGGTTATTCTTACTAAAGCTGGTGAGAGAGACACTTCTGTTCTTAGGTCTCACCTGTAGAACTAGATCCCTCCCCACATCTGCCAGAGAGCAGAGTCCAAAAATACACTCCTTCAAAGGGCAGTGTCGAGTTTATTTGTTTAATCCAGAGCTTGGGGCTTTATAGCTTTTCTTTCTGTAATTGTTTTGTTTGTGATTTTAATTAGAGCTGAGATGAGAAACAGGCAAACCTGTTGAATCCAAAAGGAATTAATTGGGCGCTGAATGGTATCTGAAGCAACTCTTCATTCAAATACCCTCTTTTCTTTTTGTTTATGTTACATCATCATTTTTTCATGTTGCTTTGTTTAAGTCTGCATGCAGAAACTAATAGATGGACAAAAAATGGGAAGTGACAAAAGTGACATGAAAATGAATGAACTAATCAAAATTGAACTTGTGGTTCTAGTTGTGGGGATGTCCTATCTGGTTCTTGCAGCATGATCCCACACATGCAAAGGGACATCCGTTTCTCATTGTCAAACGGGGCTGCCAAATAAGATGTCAAACATGTCTTGTCTTGAGTGTGACAGGCTTGAGTGTCCCCAGAAGAGTCTGTGTTGCAGGAGACTATGTGGAATGAGGGTGGCAGTGATGGCGCAGTGACCAGGGGTCCATCTATGGACTTGGCAGCACAAGGTGCTTTTAAAATGTGTTCATCCACAAGAGGTATCAGTCAAAGAGAATTCTGGCTGGGACAAAATTCTAGGGGTGGAGCACTCGCAGTGGGGGACCCGGGATTGGTTACCAGGCTGTGAAGGGCTGCAGGAGTGAGGGGATGGGAGCATGATGGAGCAGTAACTGGACTCGCACAGGGAGAAGGAATTCAATCCACCCAGCCCAGCCAAGCGTCTCCCTTCGTAACAGAGCATATGACTCCAGCAACGATAGAGATCCTGCCTCTGTCAGGAACTTGCTATGTAGAGCAGGTGGGGGAGAAAGACCATGCAGGAAAGCTGCTCTTCCTTTTCTCCAGAATCTGGGACAGCAAAATGGGGGATGAACTTGGGGGGAGCAGACAAAGGCCTGCTGCTGCATGCCTGCTCCCCCTGGACGCTAGCAAGTGACACCCCTGTTGCCTACTCTTGGAGTAAAGCAGAATCAAGCTGAAAAGTGCTGATATCAGGGGTATGACACAGCATACTTTGCATTCTAGCCCTTGTGCGTATCTCCCCAGCCTGTTCAGTCTTGCTGGTGGTCCACAAGCTGCTGCAATGTAAATGTGTGATGGGGCCCAAAGGTATTTCCCGGGGTGTATTTGTGCATTCTTACATTCCCACGTAATGTTCCAGCCTTTCCGTGAAGAGAGTATTTGTATAGGGCCTATGTTAATTGCAGGTTACAAACTGGAAGTAGAGGACTCTCAGAAGCTGCCCCCATAATTATCCCCATTATACAACAGAGTGAGAGGAATTCTTCCCCCTCTGCTGACTCTTAGCAGGTGGATTGTTTTATTGTGTTTGTAGAGCCCATTGCAGTTAGGAAGCGAGGCAGCATAGAAAGCCCTTTGTCTGGGTGTTCCACGATGGGCTAAACCATAAACAAGAGGAGTGAATGACAGTAGTGAACTGAATTGACCCATTGTAACTCCGGGCTACAGCACTGGCGGCTGAATTCTGTACAGCTTTCCCAGCACAGGAGCTTCACATACACAGGGAGAACAGGTTTACGATGGGAAATAGAAGAATTTAGTGCATAAGGCAGGAAAGGAAGAAGATGAGGCCCAATCCTGCTGCCATAGAAGTTGGTAGCAAAACTACCACTGTCTTCAGTGGGATCGAAATCAGCCACATATCAATGAGAGAGTTTGCACGCACAGAGGGATGGAATAAACATCATGCTCAATGCTCATTGCCCTCGCCCTAAAGGAGCCCCTGTGTACTGCAGCAGAGTTGGTGTGTGTGTGTCTGTCTGTCCGGGGGTGCTGCCTCGTCCACAGGTGCTACCGCTGAGGCCTCTGCAGTCCTAATCAAAGCCATCCCACCAACCTAGTTACTCTTCCCTTGCTTCTCCAGGGCAGCCACCGATCACAATGTGGATAACACCACTGGCATCCTGAGAGAGTGGCTGAAGAATGTACAAAAGCTGTATCACTATGTGGAATGGAGGCCCATGGATGAACCTCAGTGAGTATCACAGCAGTGTACTATTCATTCCTTAAAACCTGTAACCCATGAGATTCTCAAATTACTGCAGGTTTTTGCACTTCATATTCTTTAAGGTAAGGCACTTAGGCCCTGATTGGACATTTATTTATTTCTACTGATTGACGTCCTACTGATGGTGCTGAGTCTACTCACCCTCTTAATCAGGCATGGGAGTATTCAGTAGAATGGCTAGATAGGCAAATTTTAGAGGATATTTATGAGAAATACAGGTTGCAGGACTGCACTGGCTCCAGTGAAACCCTACAACCTGTATTTCGCATAAGTGTCTTCTAAAATTTGCATATCTGGCCACCTTACTGTTCAGTTATGTAGGGTCTGATTCTGCACTCCTCACTGAAAGCAAGGCATGAAATTTCTGGTCAAACTTTAGGAGCCAAATAATTCAGTCGCCAGACTTTGTCCTGATATTAAACCATTCTTGCCCCCACTACATCCCTGAACCGATCACCAGCCTCAGTTTTCTGGGCGTTAATGGCTACCATGAAAAAAATGACATTCGGCAGGTCTTAGGGTGGATTTCTACCCCAAGAAGATTTTCGCCTGGGGAATGTGCTCTGCTCTAATAGCCAGTTTGGTTTCAATTTTGTGGTTGTAGCCTGAGGGGGCTTGAAAGGTGTTAGTTTCATTTTCTTAGCCAGTCTGTGATGACAGTGAATAAATACCCTTCAGTCTGGCTGAATAAATGAAACCAAACAGGCTGGGTGAAGAAATGAAAAATCTTTCAAGGCCATTTTTTCTGGCAGTCTGTAGTGGGCAACTTGAGAGGTGTTCAGTTTCATTGTATCTGTCAGTCTGTAGTAGGCAGGCACCTTGAGAGATGTTCATTTTTTCTAGCAGTCTGCAGTGCCAGACCTAGAGGTGGGCACAAGACAGAGGCAGTTTCCTGCCAGTCTGCAGGGCCAGACTTAGAGACAGGCTAAAGAAGCCGTTTCCCGCCAGTCTGAAGTGGCAGTGAAGGGATTAATTTTCATTTCTTCTGCCAGTCTGATGTGGCCTTGACTTCCATTTCCTCTTGCAGTCTGAACTGGTCTTGAAAAGTGTTCACTTAGTTGATTTTTAATAGTTTTCTACCCCAATTGGATTACATTGGCCGGGGTGGATTTCTACCCCAGTAGGAAAACTCCATTGAAATTGGGGTCGTTTTTTTTACCGGGGGCATATTTTTGGTCACAGGAGACAAACGGTAAGAGGTATCTGGCTGAAATTTGAGTATGTTGTGTACAGGGATGCTGGTGACAATGTGCTGGAAGGTCAAAGTTGTAGAGGCACTAATTAGCATATTTTAAAATGTTTTTTCTACTCGGGGTAGGAATCCACCCCAAGGCAATAGGTAAGGGTTAAGAAAAGAAAGATTGGTCCCTTCATTGTTACAGAAACCTGTACTCTTTCTCCTCCCCCTTTGTCAGAATTCTACCCCCAAATGTAAATGTTCATTAGCCGTAAACTGGCAACTTTGTTTTCTTTCACATGCTGTATTATCACCTTGTTCAATTATAGATTGAAAGGAAAGAGCCTCTCCTGTTTACTAGGGGTTGCACTTTTTGTTGCTCTTGTAGGCAGACCTCTCAAATTCCAAATAATCAGAGCTCCAAATAAAAGGAAATTGGCTCCTGAGCAAGCTACTTCTCTGTGTTACCAAACTCAGTCGCTATCCACTCCAAAATCTGAACTCAAATTCCCACTCTAACCACCAGCTGCCAGCCAAGTGCCCACTGTCTGTTGCTGGCAACTTCCAATGATCGTCAGGGAACCTTCTAGCTCCATCTTCTCCTCCCTGTGCCAGGTGGGGCCATTCTGGCAACAGAGGTTAGGGATCCAAACACCACCTTTTCCTTTATGGCTAATTTTCATGCCACAGTTTTATTGGTTGTAATGAATCTGTGCTTTGAACAAGGATAGAGCAGGTAGATCAAGAGCTCTCCTGAGCATGAGTATTGGGGGATTTCCATTTGTCACTAAAATCAGTAGGGTTCTGCCCACTGATGCTTAGACTAGGGGCTCATTCAGACGTGTGTTTAAATCACACAGCTGCGGCGGCGGCATCGTGCGATTTAAAGAACCCCGCATCCGGGTTGGTGTGAATGCGGTGAGCGCGCACATTTCCACCGAGCCCGAATTTTTGGAGCGTGGTTTGAAAAGCTGCTCGGAGCAACTTTTCAAACCATGCTCCAAAAATTCGGGCTAGGTGGAAATGTGCGCGCTCACCGCATTCACACCAACCCGGAAGTGCGGGGTTCTTTAAATCGCACGATGCCGCCGCCGCAGCTGTGTGATTTAAACACACGTCTGAATGGGCTCTATGTCCTGAAATTCTGGAATTGATCAGATGTAGTTTGCAAAAGTTACTCCAGGGATGGAAAACCGTCAGCATGTGGCTGATTTTTATTTGGCCCCTTTTCAATTCCTGGAATCAGCCCCTGCCTCTCCAGCTCCTACTTTCAAATACTGAAGGGAGAATGCTCAGGAGGAACGGAGCAGAGGTGAGGACATGCTCCTATCTGGCCCATGGAACATATACTAATTTTCAAAGTAGCCTTTGGGAGAGAAAAGGTTCTGATGAGTTACTCCAATGCAGACAGAGACAAACATGGTGGAGTTGGGTGTAAAGCCTCACTTTTGATGACTGACAAGCAAGATCTCAGATTATTAAAATGAAAGCGAATTCACACGTGCAGCAATTATCTGGATTTTAAAAAAATCAGTTCTCAATAGTTCGCTGTTAACAAGTCCTGTTGCATTCACATGCATGCCATACCGGTTTTAACTACAGCGAAATAATGGATTCAGACCTTCTTGTAGTGCGCGCTTACCCGGCTGCTCAGTGCGGTTCAGTTACAGGAAGTGGCCTGTGGGGAGCCAGAAGGTTACTGCCTTGTAAACAACATTCTTTGAGATGGCTCTGAACATTCTCACAACGCACAACCTTCCAGCCCACGTGGATTTTTTTTTCTTGTGTGTCTGGAAAGGGTTGGAAGGAATGGTCATTCTGAAGGGTAGAGTGCTTTTTATACTAGAGAAGCTTGAGACCATCATGTGGTCTATTATTTGAATAGGGTGAACATGCACAACCCAGTTGTGAGAATGTTCGGAGTCAACTCAAAGAATGTTGTTTACAAGGCAGCAACCTTCTGCTTTATCTCACAGTCCAGTGTCCCGCTGCTGCTACTGCTGCAGCGCTACTAGGAGGCAGAGGCAGAAGATGGAAGGGGACGGGAAGCATGGAGGGGAGGCAGAAGAACTTTTGAGGGGAGAAGCTGGCTGCAGCCTGCCCCCAGCGAGGCAAGTGCAGGGCCCCAGCTGGTCTCACTGCTTCAAGTAGGGGCAGGAGTAAAACAGCGCACTTGGAAGCACGGTTGCATTCACATGCAGAAAATATTTTGCACCAGTTAAAACCACTAGGATGTTGCTTTCACACTGCTGTAAAGTGCGGATTTATTGAAACCGGACACCAAAAAGGTAGGTTTGAGTAGTTTTGACATTCGGATTTCTTTAGTGTGATATTGACCACAATAATTCGCATTAGGGACTTCAGACGTGCATGATACACTCGAATTATGATTTAATTCTAAAAAAACTGAACGTCTGAAAGACCCCTAAAGAGATTTTAGCTCTTGCATTTCTCCCAACTCAGACATGGAGAGAATGTTTGTGTGTTGTGTCCAGTTGCTTTCATTGAAAGGTGCCTATGTGTCAATACACCACTTTAGTGCATGTGTGTCAGACTCTAGACGGGAATGTTTACTCTTTGTAAAAACACAAACAGCCTCCATGGAAATATGTTCATGCCTTAGGTTTTTTAATTTGGACACTGGGTATTTTCAGACGTTAAGAGATCACAGTCAACCACAGTGAATCTGCACAGGGTGAAAGTGATCCTGTAACGTCCCATAACTTCCATTCCCCCCCCGCCCCAGATGTTCACTCCCATGAATCACAGGGGGGAAATCAGATTCACCATGCGATCGGAGGTCCTGCCCGGACCATCCCCAATAGTGTGGTGAATGAGATTCCACCCCCCCACCCCACCCCCGTGATGAAGGGGACAGTAACGTCTGTCCCCTGATCACAGCCCGAATCCATGGCAGGATTCCGGGCCGTGGTCAATCCCGGGGGCAGGCGGGCACTGCGGTCGCATTGGCTGCGGCGCCCGCCTGTCTCTTGGAGGGCGGGCAGTCGGGGGCGGGGCTGTGCGGCTGCACATTGCGCCGCGCAACCCTACCCTCTCCCCGGATTCCCCGCCGGGATCGGCCACCGCATCTGTTAGCCTGTGATGCGGTGGCCCCGGCGGGGAATCAAAGGGTTGTTTCCGTGCTGGGGCCAATCGGCCCCGTCACGTCTGAAAATACCCACTGATTCTGCAAACGTGTCTTCTACTTGATTTTCAAGATTAGTCCTACAGAGTCCAGTGTTTAGTGTTGTTTGAGTTAAACATTTGCTAGGTCAGAGCCTGAGTTAACAAAAAGTGACTCGCAAACCAAAATGGAACCCAAGAACTGTTTTGCTCTGCAGGGCTGAAGAAAGTGATGTATACAGATATGACTTTAAGACCCAGCAGGGAGCTGGTGTACTTGGGACCATATCCTCTGCTGGCGTAAATCAGCATCTCAACATAAACTTCAATGACGTGATGCTGGTTGACGCTAGCTGAGGCTCTGGTCTGCTGAATGAGACACTGACATTTGTACACAGTTGCTTTTTTCAGTTCATCCCCACGTTAGGCAGGAAATGCAGTGGCACTGTGTGTTCCTGTGTACACACTCCAGGAATAAACTTGGAAAGGCTTTTTCCTCAGAACCTGTCTCTTTATTTCTGCTTGCTTACCTCGTCGGTCATCTGAGGTGACTTGGTATGTCTGCTGAAGGGAGAAAGGGAATTTTAATGAGCAGTTCTGTGGGTGCTGCAGTGTTCATGGAGCAAGGATGCCGTAATGGTGGCTTCTTTTTTTCCACAGATCATACCCCGATGAAATTGGACCCAAGCACTGGCCAACCTCCAGGTTTACCCATGTGATGAAACTCCGTCAGGCTGCCATGCGCACAGCGAGGGAAAAGTGGGCTGACTACATCATGGTAAAAGAGGAGCTTGATTTACTAAATGCAATTTGGTGGAGTGTTTTGCGTATTTGATCCTAGAGCAAGCTTCTTCTGTATGCTACCAAACCCAGTCCCAGAAGGGGAAAGGGGTAAAAGCAAACATTTTTGTGGTTCTGAATAAAGCCTGCAAATGGGTGTCTCCTTTTAAAAAGGAGCTTCCTGTTTTTCTCAATTGCCTTTGATAGGAGAGGAACCTGTCTATTTAAAGAGCTAATCCTACAGTTGTATCCATGAAAGCAGCTCTCTGCTGACTTCAGTGTGGCCTCTGTAGAAGTCGAGGGATTCACCCACACAGATAAGAACATAGAATGGGGGCCCATGTTTGTAAGAAAGTTTAGTGCTATTGGTTGATTATTATTATTATTATTAACAAACATTTATATAGCGCAAGCAGTGTACCTGGCACTTTACAAAGTAATAAAATAGACACGGTCCCTGCCCCTAGGGCTTACAATCTGAGAGACAGGAGCTGGGGGAGAGACTTAGGAAGGGGAACAGAGGGAGAGACAAGGGGTCTAACATTCATGAAGATGCGAGGTCTCAAGTGCACGTACTTGGCTTGGTTACGATGAGAATGACAGCAGGCAGGTCCATGTTGCAAGGATAAGGGTAAACCGATCGTAGGTATAGGAATAGTGGCTCAGCAGGATAAAGAGTCAGACAGAGCAGAGCGAAAGAGGTGAGTTTTAAGGAGAGATTTGAAGGTATGAAGGGAGGGGGCAAGGCGGATGTGGACAGGGAGGGAGTTCCAGGCATGGGGGGCAGCAAGTGAGAAGGGACGAAGGCGCTTAGGGGAGCAGGGAAGGCGTGGAAGGGTGAGAGAAGGGACAGAGGAGGAGCGAAGTGCACGGGCTGGAGTATGGAGGGCGATAAGTGCAGAGAGGTAGGGGGGAGCAAGGTTGTGAAGAGCTTTATAGGTGAAGACTAGGAGCTTGTGCAGGATTCGTTCAGGAAGGGGAAGCCAGTGAAGCGAAGAGAGGAGGGGCTGCACATGGTCGAAGCGACTGGCGAGGTAGATGACCCTGGCAGCAGAGTTTTGGACAGAGATGAGGGGAGAAAGGTGAGACCGGGGAAGGCCAGTGAGAAGGAGGTTACAGTAATCGAGGCGAGAGATGACCAGAGCATGAACAAGAGTTTTGGCAGACGAGACAGAGAGAAAAGGGCGAATCTTAGCAATGTTATGGAGGGAGAAGCGACAGGATTTAGCAACAGAGTCAATGTAGGGTTTAAAAGAAAGGGCTGAGTCAAAGATGAAGCCTAGGCTACGGGCTTGGGGGACAGGCAGGATGGTGACTCCATCAATAGTTATTGACAGTGAGGAAGGAGAGGAAGGATGAGGGGGGAAGATAAGGAGTTCAGTTTTAGCCATGTTGAGTTTGAGTTGACGTTGAGACATCCAGGTAGAGATGTCAGAGAGACAGTTGATGAGACGAGCTTGAACAGAGGGAGAGAGAGAGGGAGTAGAGAGATAGAGTTGAGTGTCATCAGCATAGAGGTGGTATTGGAAGCCATGGGAGGCAATGAGTTTGCCTAAGGATGAGGTATAGATCGAGAAGAGGAGAGGGCCAAGAACAGAGCCTTGAGGAACACCAACTGAGAGGGGGAAGGAGGAGGAGGCGGAGTTGGAGAGAGACACATTAAAGGAGCGGTCAGAGAGGTAGGAGGAGAACCAGTTATGGACAGAGCCACAAAAGCCAAGGGAGTGAAGGGAATCCAGCAAGAGTGAGTGGTCAACAGTATCGAAGGCAGCAGAGAGATCAAGGAGGACAAGAATGGAATAGAGACGTTTAGATTTAGCCACCAGAAGATCGTTGGTGATCTTAGCGAGAGCAGTTTCAGTAGAGTGAAGGGGGCGGAAGCCAGATTGGAGGAGGTTGCCTAATTAGATGCCTGATTGAGAGCCCACCTCTCAAGTTTTAAGTCTTTATTAGTTGAAGGTTGATGGTATCTCAGTTGTCAGAACAGATGTTTAAGGAAATAAGGAGCTGCCTAACTGAGTCAGACCAATGGTCTATCTTAGCCCAGTATTGTCACAACCTGACAGCCATGGTGAGCCCTTTTTTTTTTAGCAGTGGAGTGGTTGATTCCACTATATCCTTTTCCAGATGGGATGCTGCCTGACATATGACAATCCTATTGCTGTAACTACATGTAGCAATTACAGCATAGACATGGGCACAATGCAAACTTCCTCTCATTGCCTCACTATCACAGTTCCTCACTCTTCTTCTGGAGACCCTTTTAGAGTCTCCATTCATTCCTATTTCACTGCTAATTAGTGCCACTCCTCAATATGTTTAAAAATGGATGCTTGGACACTGGGAATTGATCTGACACCATTAACTCATTTAATCTAGCCTGCTGTTCTCCCATCAGACGATGTTGGCCTCTGGTCACGGTCAAACTCGGTTTTGGATTCAGACTGATCTGACTCTAATATCAGACTCTAATAAAGTCTTTGTCCCATTGCCAGTGTCCTGAGCCATCCAGCCACCCCCTCATCACAGGAAGATCACATTATTCACATATAAAATCACAATATTTTATCTGACACTAAGAACTTTCTTGTTTCTCTTTTCTCCATTTCTAGTTCCTAGATGCTGATAATTTCCTGACAAATCCACAGACCCTGAACCTGATGATTGCAGAGAATAAGACCATAGTGGCACCGATGCTCGATTCTCGGTCCCTCTATTCTAACTTCTGGTGTGGAATCACTCCTCAGGCAAGTGACCCAAGTTATGATGGGAGAACAATATTGGGGAACCTCTGTGCTCTTCAAAAGCTTTGGTCAACACATACATGTCCGTGTTGTCGCTCCTGACTTCCTTGCAGTGGAGGACAGTCTCTCTTTTGAAGGGATGCTCCTCTGATGTGCTCCTCAGTAATCTTCGATTACTACATGTGGCCATCCAAGCCCTTCTCTGAGGCAGAGTTACTAACCTAATTGCTGCAAAGGACTGTGAATGCAAACTGGGAAAAATACTAGCCAGTTTGACCAAGAAGCAGGGGAAGGTGTGGGGTTAGTGGGAGGGAGGAGGCGTTTTCTGAGAATGTCTCCAGAGCCAGTCTTATTCTCTTTCTCTCCCTCTGACCCTGAGCTGTGATTCTCTGCTTTGCTCCATTTACTGTTGGTAGCAGGTTCCTTTTCCTTGCTGCAAACTTGGAAATAGTATAAGGTGAGCTACCTTCAAAAGATGCCATTGACCACAAAGTGGAGCATGCAGAGACTTAAGAAGGAGGAGGGGAATAGGAAATTGGGCAGACTAGGATAATAAGAATTTCCATAGTGCAGTTTGGCGCTAGAGATCTTCAAATGGTTCTCTAAAGCAGTAGTTCCCAACAAGAGAGGGTAGAGAGAGGGCTGGGTGCGGGTGGTGTTATAAGAAGGAGCACAACTTCTAAACCCTTGAGCTAGGGGTAAATTACAAAATGACAGCAGCTCCGCCTACTTCTATAACAAGAATTCTGATTGATGCTGCAGCCGCCAATACAAATTCATGTTCCAGAAGTAGGCAGGCTGATGCCATTTTGGAAATCTCCCCTGTTCAGGTACTGTGAGCTAGAGGTGATATGATAGCAACAGCAGCAGAGTATGAGGAGGGGTGAGGAGTAAGGGAAAGATAGGGCAAGGACAGGGTGTTGGGTGGGGACTGGGGGTGAGTAGCACAGAAGAGAGGAAGTCCAACCTGAAAACCAGTAATGAAAGAGTAGGAAGACCTTCATTTTGCTTACTCTGTGCCCAGTCTGGAAATTCTTTCTCTCCTGGGTATTATCTGTGGCACCAGAGAGACTACTGATATTAATAAGGACTATTCACACAAGAGAGGATTGCAGGATAGCAACCTAGACTTCCCAACTGAGGTAATTTAGGAATTAGTAATGGACACGCCTGCAATGAAAGTTTAAAAACTGCCTAATGACAGTCTCTCATTGAGCCTTTATGCCACGGTAGCAATGCTGGCCCACTGGCGTAGCCAGCTTGCATTGACAGAGCATCTGGTCTAGAATATCGTCCCTCTGACATTCAAAACTTTTGATTTCCTGTTAACACTGATATTTGCTAAGGAAAAGCCTGTAAAGAAAAGAAAAACAAAAAACTACATCTTACAAGCGTCCTGGCAAATAGCTGTTCATGGGGAAACAAAACACTCAATCTTTTCCCAGTCCTAGCTTCTGCACTTCCAGCCCAATGATTTCCACTGCTCCTGGTCAGTTTTCCTATGCAGGAATAACTGCAAGAGCATGCAGAGCAGCACATGGTGGCACCATTAGCAACCCAGACACAGTGCTGGGAAACATGACTTTTACTGGTCAGTAAAATAACCCTAGGAGTATCCAGAAGCAAAGCTGACAGGCTGGAGCTTTTCTCAAAGATGCACAATTTTATAGTAAAGAGGAAGGAGAATTTTTTTAAAAAGGCATGGAAAAATGTTTGCTCAACTTCTGTCTGTCACTGGGCAACTCATTTCAATTTGGCGATTTTGTGACTCATTGTTTCTGTAGAAATTGGAGTTCACTATGTATCCGCCCTGATTCTTGTTTCTCTGACATTAGGATTGGTGCATTGTGTTTCAGGATGCATTATTAGGAAAGTGATATTATCATGATAGACTGTAAACTCCTTGGGGCAGAGAGTTGACTAGTTGCAAGTGTTTGGCATCAGACAAATTGGTGGTGCTATATACATTATTATTAACAGTAGTAATAATTCGGATAATCCCCTAGATTAGGGGGGATTCAGACGTTCTGATTTGTGCGATTTTTTAAAAAAAACGAATGTTTCATGCCTGTCTGAACACCTAAATTCGATTAAATGTAGTCAATATCGCACTAAAGCAATGCGTGTTGAAAAGCTACTCAAACCTACCTTTTTGCTGTCCGTTTTCAATAAATCCGCACTTAACAGCAGTGTGAAAGCAACATCGTACTGGTTTTAACTAGTGTGTAATCTTTTCTGATGTGAATGCAACCGTGCTTTCCAAGTGCGCTGTTTTACTCCTGCTCCTACCGGAAGCAGTGAGACCAGCTGGAGCCCTGTAGTTGCCTCGCTGGGTGCAGGCTGCAGCCAGCTTCTCCCAAAAAAAGTTCTTCCCCTCCATGTTTCCCCTCCATGCTTCTCCCCAAAAAAGTTCTTCCCTCCAAGGGACTTTCAATCTTCTCTCCTAAACTCTACCGTAGTGCTGCAGCAGTAGCAGCAGCGGGATACCGGAAAGAAACCAGGGAGAGAGCAGCGCGCCTCACTATGCGGGGGGCTTCTTTCCAGCAGCCTCAGGCTCTCCGTTTTTATTCCCTGAGTCTACAAAGTAGCAACCTTTGCTACAAAGGTTGTAGCAAAGGTTGTTGCAAAGTTTGCAAAGGTTGCAGCAAAGGTGTACTTTGCTACAAAGTAGCAACCTTCCGGCTCCCCACAGGGCACTTCCTGTAACTGACACGTACTGAGCAGCCGGGTAAGCACGTATTACAAGAAGGTCTGAATGCATTATTTCGCTGTACTTAAAATCGGTAAGGCATGCATGTGAATGCAACAGGACTTGTTAACAGCGAACTATTGAGAACCAGTTTTAAAAAATCCAGATAATTGCTGCACGTGTGATTACACCCTAAGTGTACTGGAGTCTAGGATTTTGTTGCTGGTCTGTGTCTGCTGAAATGGGTTGGAATTTTGGGGGGCGATTTGGAATGTTTGATTATAATACCTGCTGCCTTGCTGTATTCCAGGGCTATTACAAAAGGACACCAGATTACTCCTTGATCAGGGAATGGAAGAGGACGGGTTGTTTTGCAGTTCCAATGGTTCACTCCACATTCCTCATTGACCTGAGGAAAGAGGCCTCCCATAAACTGGTATTTTACCCCCCACACCAAGACTATACCTGGACCTTTGATGACATCATTGTCTTTGCCTTCTCAAGCCGCCAAGCAGGTAGGTTTGTGAGCAAACCACTAAGGAGAGAGGCAGTGCGGTGTAGGGGTTGAGATCGCAGTACGAGGACTGGGCTGTAGGGGAGGTCCTGGTTCAAGATGCTTCTTAGCCATGAACTCACTGGGTTACCTTGGGCCTGTCACAGTTCTCTCAGCCTGACCTACTTCACTCGGTTACTAGTTCAGTTAATTAGTTTTATGTTAATGGTTAGATGTTAGTTGCTAAAGTGATAAAGTTGAAATGTGAGGGGAAGGGTGGGATTCAAATAACAATAAATAAATAAGTAAATAAATAAGGAGATTTAAACAATGGAGATGGGTTCTATAGAATAGTACAGTGGAATATGGGGCCTTGCTTCAGAGACTAAGATTTATGGGCAATTGGCTGAATTCTGCCTGAATTGAAAATATCTCTAAGAATACTTGTGAAATCTGTCTTTGGAGGAAGCTGTTTGTGAATGTTAGTTAGTGCTTTGGGATCTTCAGATGGAAGGTGGGAGTAAAAAGCATGATGACAGTCCAGCTCTCTGGGGCATGTGTAGTTTACAAAGCACCTTAGGGCTTATGGCAGTTGTATTGCTAAACACCAGGGCAGTATTCTGAAAATTCACACTGTGGCATCCTCTCCTCCCTGAGGTGATATTTGGAGGAGTCACCAAAAGAGCTTTACGTGTGCATTCCTGTTCAGAGTGCTGGCCTGTAATATTGACAAGCTCCTTGCAGATTAGCTTCTATGTAAGCAGCAGCAGGTTTGGAAGGCTTCTACTGGTGACAGCTTTCTCCTTGCAGGCATTTGTAGCAACTAACTTGTTCTAAACAAGTAGTATTGAAAGATGCTTTAATGTAGCTTCTGGGTCTTATTATGAGCCAAGCACTAGTGCGTGTTATCTCTTGCAGTTTCCCGAGATTGAAGTGGCAGCAATGCCTGTGGCTGTGTGTTGATCATTGGAAATAACTAAAGCTGTATCAGATCTTCCTTCTGAATTGCATACAATTTGCAGTTTTGTTTTTTTGCAAATTTTTAAAATTAATCAGTAAAAAAACAAAATAGGTAAACATAAATGTATCGGTATGTGACACATTCAGAATTGGAACAAACGTATGGTATTGTAAGAGGGATAGAAAAGGAAACCCAGCCTTTCACCTTATATGGGGAAAGTGCAGCGACATAACTCATGTACCGCCCCGTCATTAAAAAAAAAAAGGAGGTGAGAGAGAGAGAGAGAAAAGGGAAATAATAAAAAACAACCATGTCCCTGATGAGGGGGAGGTGTGGCGGCTAGGCTCTTGCACCTCCCCTATAAGCCAACTCCATGGCTGAACTCGCGCATATCCCCTGTAACCAACTTCAAAAAAGAAAAAGGAAAAGAGGGAAATAATGAAAAGCGGCCTATCCCTTATGAAGAGGAGGTGTGGCAGCAACTAGACTCACACACTTTTTTTGCAAATTTGAATCTCAGCCCAGCTTTGCTGAAATGCTTTCCCCACATTTACAACTAGGTTGTAACATGTTTGGCAGAACACACAGCCCAGAATTTTAGAACTGGAAAGTACCTTGAGAGGTCATCTGGCCCATCTTCCTGCCCTTAAACAGGACTGGCAGTATAACCTCCCACATCCCAACACTTTGGCAAACAAGTTCAGATTATTATTATTATTATTATTATAAACATTTATATAGCGCAAGTCATGAGCTTGGTGCTGTACAGAAACATACAATAGACGTGGTAGAAGCAATGTCCAAATATGAGAAATTCACCCATGGCTGGCTATCTAGTGTTGAACAGCTGATGGACATCCTCAGTGTTTATCTTCCTCAGGGTGTGATTTAGATGTCCTTTGAAAATATTAAAGGACATAAAATATGTCCATAATAGAGAAGAGTTTGGATTGGAGAGGTTATGCTGTATTCCTAAACCATCCCCAAGCGATATTTACCTAGCTTTTTTTAAAAAAACAAACCCAAAACCTTCCAGTGAGAAGAACGCCATATTTGTGTTCACACTCGTGGGCCATGATCCACCAACCACTTACTTTGGAGCCCTTAACTGAAATTAGCCAAGAGATTATTTTTTTCTTGCAATCATTTGCATTAGTAAACCACAGAGTACAGTCCATTTGCAGCTTGTGGTCCCCCTCCATCCAGGTCACAGAAGCTTCTCCAAATGTGTATGCCCCCCCCCGTAGCATCTACTCATTAGGCATTTTTACACACACCTTAAAGTTCCAGATTTTTCAGCCCTGAGGCAGTTCCTGGATGCATTCTTCACACAAATACTGCCCTGAGGCAGCCTAAAGTAGCTGCAGCTGTAGACGTGACAGGCTGCCATGGAAACCAAGTGACCACAGCTACCTGGAGCAAAGCAGTTTACCAGGAGAACTTTTTCCACACAAAGGTTCTGCGAGAAGTTCTATGCAGAAGTTCAAAGAGTCAGATGTTTAAGATCTGGGTGAGTGATTTAGACCCGCAGAAAGTTCGGGATGTAACAGCAAACCAGCACGAGAAATGTGTGTGTAAAAACACCCAATTGTCAGAATCTCCAAAACCTATGACTCTGCAGCACCCCCACTGAGGTGCTCTCACCAATGCACATGGCATCATGGAGCAGCCCTTCAGCATCTGTAGGTCAGTGTAGCACCACTGACTTTTAGGCCAGATCGCCTTGTCAGAGGAACTAGCTGTTTGGGGAATTCCAGGACTGCAGGGGAGGAGATTCCAATCAGTTAATTTGAGTCTTTCTGAGAGAAAGGTAAAGGAAAATGACCTCCACCAGGCCAATAGCCTCTAGGAAACACTGTAATGGAGTGAAAGCAAGAGGTATGTCAGAGTCAGTTCAGAAACAAAAAGTGGGTCAGGAAGAAAGTTACTTCCCTGCTAGCATCAATGGCAAGAACCTAATTAAAGGAAAGCCAGTGGGAATATTCATTACTCTCTGAAAGAAAAGTCTCCTACTCAGCATGACTTTAATTTAATGATGTGGAGTCAAGTTTCATTACTTGTCAAGAGCTGTACTAGGAAACCTCTGTCAAAGAAGGCGTGCCTGTGTGCTTGGAGAAGGGGCAAGGGCAAAGAGAACACAGGAGAGCCCCATTAAGAGAATAGAAAACCTCAGCATTATGTCTCTGCCCAGCCAGAGCTATGGATGCGCTTTAGGTGAACGGGCACATTTCTGCATACTTCCCAACATTTTGAGTGGCTAAAGGGGGACATGTTGGCCACTTGAAATGTTTGGAGGTAAAATAAATATATTTGTAAAAAAATAATATAGTTGATCAGTGGCAGAACCCGGGAAAGAACTCAGCAGTCCTTGTGCCCTTGGGTCAGTTCTAACCACTTGGCAAGACTCCTCCCATAATTTGTCCCTTGTTCAAGAAACCATCTCTTTATGTTGACTCCCCTTGCCCTGTTTCTAAGCTCCGCTTTCTAGGGAAGGCCATTGAATGAGTGGTTGCCTTGCAGCTTCCGTTGCACCTGGGTGCTATTGGATTCCTAGACACACCAGTCAGGCTTCCATCCAGCGTATAGCAGTGAGACTGCTTTGGTGGCCCTGGCCGATGATCTTCACCTGGAGATTAATAGGAGAAACGGTGTCCAGTTGATCTAATAGACCTTTCCATGGCCATGGATACAGTTAATCATGAAGTGTTATTGATGCGACTGTGGGATTTGCAGGACTGCTCTTGAGTAGTTCCACTCCTTCCTGCTGGGAAGGTCACAGAAGGGTAGTGATGGCGATTGCTCATTCTTCCCTTGAGACCTCTCCTGTGGAATCCTGCAGGGTTCCATCTTGTCTCCTTATTTGTTCAGCGTGTATCTGAGGCCACTGGGTGAGATCATGTATAGAGTTGGAGTGAGGTGCCATCAATATGCTGATGACACCCAGTTCTCTCTCTCCTTTTCATCCTACTTGGGTCCTGCAGTCTCAGTGCTTGTTGCCATTGGTAACTGGATGTAGGTGAGCCAACTGAAATTGAATCTTGACAAGACTGAAGTGATGATGGTTGGTCAGTCTTGTGTCCTGGGGACATAGGGATGCTTGCCATTAATGGGGCCCAGCCTTCCTTTGGTCACTCAGGATCAAAGCCTTGAAGGGACTTCTAGATTCATTACTGTATCTAGACCATCCATCAGGTTGTGGTGGTGACTAAGACCAACTCCATCTGGTGAGAAGGCTGCAACCCTTTTTATTAGTTAGACCTGGCCACCTTCAGACATGTCTTCGTAACGTCAAGGCTAGATTACTGCAGTATGCTCTATGTGGGGCCACCCTTGAAGACTGTTCAGAAGCTGCATAATGTGATTGGCCTACCATCTGATGAGGGTAAGTTACTGGGAGCACGTTACACCTGTGTTTCAGGCTCTGCACTGGTTTTCATTAGCTTTCTGGGCACAATTCCAGGTGCTGTTTTTGATCTACAGAGCTTTAAATGGTTTTTACTCAACTTATATAAAAGTCCTCCATGTTGACTTCATTTTCCCCATTGGCAGCAATGAGAAAAACACAGTGAACATGGGTTCCTGCCTCCTTAAGGTTAAGGTCAGCCAAGAACAGCCTCCTGCCAATCCTGTCATGGCACCAAGTGCATACATCCAAGGCGCTCAGTGAGGCTTTCACTGTGGCTATCTATCACTCGGGAACACCCTTCCCTTGGAAGTTCACCAAATCCCAAGCCTGAGTGCCTTCTGGAGGCAGTGTAAGACCTTCCTATTTGGCCAGGCATTTGGTGGGTGGGGGATGGGCTTTAGGGTGGGGGTGTTATGTCTATACTATATTTTGGTTATGTTTTGTAACCCCCCGTCCCCTAAGCCATTGGGAGAGTGGGGCCTATAAGTCCAAATAAATAGATAAATCAGCAGAATCTTGAAAAACAGGATTCCTCCCTGCCTGCCTGCTCTGCAAGTCCTGCTAAGAGTCTGCTAAATAGCAGCTAACACATTTGTTTTTCATCTTGCAATAGCAGAGCATCATGGTTCAAATCCAGCCTCCACTCCTAAGTAAAAAAATGTTGTGGGGTGTGGCGTTAGTGGAATCCTGCTAAACCAGGCTCATTCTCCCTGTGCAATCCTGGCATGTCGCTGAGGGCACATTCACAGACATCTCTTCTGCATTTTGATTTTTTTTATGGGAGATAACTTTTTCACACATTGTTTCTCCTGCTTTACATTTTGCAGTGGTTATTGCCACCGCTAGCAGTCCCATAAAGCTTTTTTGTGTGTGGTGCATTTCGGGCACCTGTTTCTCATGATACAGAGTGGGAAGTGTCCCTTTCCACTCCAAGAAACATGCACCATTGCTAACCCTTGGTTTGAGCCCCAACGCTTGTGGGTTATTTGTGAATCAGTAGCGAGGCAACCCACAAACTAATCTATTCACATATTTAAAAAACGTGGAGAAAACCGGTTCTGCCTGTTCTTTTGCCTAGTCTTTCTGTGCAGCAATTCCCCATCGGTTTGACCTTCCCTGCCTCACAGGGAAATTAAACTTTGTAATATGCTTCTCATTAACTTGTTTATATATTTTGCATAGTGCATTGATGTAAGCTTGTTTGCAGCAAATGCAAATGATGATCTGGGAGAGAGTTTGGTGACTGGTTCAGCTGCTGTGGATGTGAACTCTGGCTTGGAGATGGGAGTTAGGGACCAGTAGTGGCCTGAGGAGTGAGTCTGTAACCAGCTTGGAGGAACAGTGGCCGCAATGTCCGCGGTGTCAGTGATAAGTGGGGTGGCTAAGGTTCTGCTGCTTTATAGATAACTGGGTTTGGAGGTGTGCTTCACAGAGTTATGCCTTAGATACGAAATGTGTCCTAAGCAAATAGAAAAGGGTCCTTTGAAGCAACAGTGAGCTATCTAGGTAGAAGCCTTTTAAATTAAGGAGACAAAGACTGGGAGTTGTTGAGCCAGATAAAATGGCTTGATTAGATTGGTGCCAAACCCATTAATGTCAGTAATTTTTTTTCTTCTCCCATTTCCCTTAACAACACCTGACAGCAGAATGTGGCTTGGCAAAGAATCCAGTCAACTATTTGCTTGTGTAGTGGAGTTTATAATGGGCAGAAACAAAGAAACAGTATGCACACAATTCTGTGCTACTAAACATACAAGGAGGGATGGCTGCTATTAATAATCTAAGGTGATGCCCCACCAGGTAGTGTCTACTTGGCGTTTATTTTCCCGCTCTCAGCTTGTTTCTTAAAAATGGAACCTGGAAATAACTTCACGTGTTCATGTTGCATTCCGCATTGTGAGCAGTCTTTCAGGCGGCTGGTAATTAAGAATGAGGGGCCTGATCTGCCGACCATTGAAGTCATTGGACAATCTTTCCATTGGCTTCCGTGGTCTTTGGCTCAAACCTCAGACTTCTAAATCAAGGCTCTGTGGTCTGGCGTGCAGAATTTTAGTCAGAGTTTTTTTTGCATAATTGGTTACTAATGAGATTGGGCTGAATCCTGGTCCTGTTAATTTTTTGTAACAAAACTTCAGTTGAATTCATTGGAGCTGCTCATATGAATTGGAAGAGGATTCAAGACAAACAGAATCAGCAGTTTTTAATTTGTTCCCTGTTTTGAGGATCTGATACAAGTTTGGGGGTTGGTTTATTCCTTACCGATATGGGGAAACCAACAGACAATCAAAGGCCACATTGCATTTTATTATTATTCTCTCTCTTGTGCCTCTCTGTGTCTCTTATCATTATGCAGGAACTAGATAGTTTTGCTATGCCAATTTGTTCCCCTTTATAAGGGTATTAGGTGCCTTTAAGGAATTGGAACTGTCTTCTCTGCTTGTGGGAGGAACTAAAGTCAAATCTTAAACCCTTGTAAATCCAGAGTCGCACCCACCCAAGTCAGTGGATTTGTGCTGTTGTGTCTCTGGCAGAAGTTCACTAGATGTCAAGACAGGCCACGCCTTGTGTATGTGGAGAACCCTTGAGCATGAGTTCTGGCTTTGCTTTGGCTCTGGGGAAATGTAGTCCAAACAGATGGTGGCCTTTGTAACTGTATATGTGCATGCTCAGAATAGCCAACTTTCTTTTACACCAGTTTGTGCTAATCCAGAAAAGCAATGGAACTTTTCATGTTTCTAGCTGAGCCTTGCAGAGCCAAGTGCACTATGGGCAAGGGAAATAGCAAACCAGCTACAGTATGCCGGCAGCACTTCTGATACCTTGATGTTTCCCTCCTTGGCTGCCTTTGTATTCTAAACTTGAATCCTGAGGCTGTACATCAAAAGAGGATCAAGGGCTGCATGATGGGCTCCAGTTAATTTGTTGAAGCCTTCCATTCGGAAGTGGCTTGCTGCCCTAATTCACATCTTTGTGTGCAGCAGCTCTCCGTACAGGAGGCAGGGCCCAAGTCTGGATTTGGATCGGAGAATTTGCAAGACCGAATGAAAGGGGTTTTCAGGAGCCATGCCCAGAGTTAGGTACAAACTGGTGCTTACTGTTCCCTGATGCAGTCCCTTCCTCATTTGAACCAAGAAATGTTTTCATTCCATGTGGGATGGCTGGACCTGACAAAAATGGAATGGCATTGGCTACTGAGCTGAGCATTAGGGTTTGAGGCATTAATTTTCTCCACTTCCCTTCACTCCTGCTGCAGTGTCAGCAGAAAGGTTCATGTTTGTGGCTTTAGGCTGGCCTGGGTGGGAGAAGAGTGCATCTAACTGGTCACTGTGTATTCCATGTCTCTGCCTGCAAACAATCCTTGGAGAATGGAAGTCTGTTCCAGCCCGGCTTTGGCTCCGGAGGGTTCTCTGATCCCTGCTGTTGAGCAAGTTAGCTGCCATCTGGTCATGTGGGTTTTTCGGAAAATTTAGAGTCTGAAAATTTTCTGAAATGTTTGCCAGTGCCTTAAATTGATTGGGATTTGATTTAGCATGTTTATTGACCTGTACTTAGTAAACAAAACTCAAAGAGTAGACTATGTTAATTTTATGTGCTGGATAAATATCTCAAGTTTTTACAGTACCCAAAAGTAGTTGAACTGAAATATTTAATTAGGAAAAAAAATGTTATGTTATAATAATGTTACTAATTAATTTTATGAAACCATGCATTTTTAAGAACTGGAAAATTTTCCACCCCACATCACTGCTGCACAATAGCACTAGAGCAGTGCACTGTAACACTAGAGCACAATAGCACTAGAGCACAATAGCACTAGAGCAGTGCACTGTAACACTAGAGCACAATAGCACTAGAGCACTAGAGCAGTGCACGGACGGTAGCACAATAGCACTAGAGCAGTGCACTGTAGCACTAGAGCACAATAGCACTAGAGCA
>QEPC01006238.1:213805-237231 GCA_003113815.1 Sphenodon punctatus
GGTAGCACTAGAGCACAGTAGCACTAGAGCAGTGCACGGATGGTAGCACTAGAGCACAGTAGCACTAGAGCAGTGCACGGATGGTAGCACTAGAGCACAGTAGCACTAGAGCAGTGCACGGATGGTAGCACTAGAGCACAATAGCACTAGAGCAGTGCAAGGACGGTAGCACTAGAGCACAATAGCACTAGAGCAGTGGTTTTCAAGCTTGAGGGCACAGACGATATGGGGAAGGGGCAGAAGAAAGAGCACAGCTAGCAAATGCCTCGCTCCACTCTGAGGTAGGGTGAATTTCCAAAATGATGGGGCTTCAAGGGGCAGAGAGAAGAGAAGAAACTAGAAGGTAGAAAGGGACAAATGGAGAGGGAATAAGGCGTGTGTGTGTGTGTGGTGGGGAAGATCCCCTCAGCTACTACAGACAAGAGGAATGGGGGGAGGGAGGTGCAGTTTTAAAAGTTTGAGAACAGCTGCCTTAGAGACCTGAATCATTGTGATCTAAACAGAGCAAAGAGGAAGCTCCTAGTTTTGCCTCTGCTCGCTTGGGCACTTTTGTGGGTGGCATAGGCTGATTTTGGCAAGACGTGCCTCTATCCTTCACTAGGAGCATGGTTTCTACATAGCTGAGCTTGGAGGGACCTTGCTGCCCAGGAGGTAACCTGCAACCCTGAAACTTATTTTGAGAGGGGAGCAGAAATCGGTTACCTACCAGGAGAAAGCCATTGATAGAAGCAAAGGAAATGATTCTGGGAAGTTAGCAAAAATCTTTTTTAAGTGGTTGCCTCGGAGAGGACATGAGTTTGGGGCAGAGGGGCCTCTAAGCAAGGCCAAACGATGCCCCCTTTCTCCATTTTCAAGACGGGGGAGCACCCTGATTAGTGATCTGCTACTAACTCTGTTGGCCCTTTATTCCCAGACATCCAGATGTACGTCTGTAACCGAGAGCACTATGGCTACCTCCCTGTGCCACTGAAAGCACACCAGACACTGGAAGAGGATGTGGAGAATATTGTCCACGTTCTGATCGAGGCCATGAGTAAGTGATACCAGGGACACCAAACAGGAGGATCCCTACAAATACACTCCATGCCCTTCCATTTGAATGGTGACACTACTTTCCATATGCGTATTGCTCCTGTACTCACCCCATGGGATGAAGGTGCACCATCCTGCATTGTCTTGTGGGATTTTATAGTCTAGACAGGGAGATGAGTGCGTCCAGCCCTGCTGCTGATGGAACCGGAGGAAGCTAGTCTATAGAGTGCTTCCAAAAAGGAATTGTAAATCACAGCTAAGATTTCAAAGTCACTAGGAGGACCTGGCTGTCAAGTTCCCACCGCAATACATCCCCTAGATGGCGCTGTATGCCCATCAGAGCTGATGGTATCACAGCTGATTACCAGGAACTTGCCCACTCAGTGCTGCACTTCAGAGAAGTCCCTCCTCCCCATGTCTGTGGATTCTTCTACACATGCATTATCCTTGAATAAACCCCTCAGATTCAGGGATTAAATGTTTGTGTGGACAGACATCTCAGTATAAATAATTCCTGCTTCCCTGTTTTATCCCTGAATTGACCAACCTGATTTTTGAGATTTTATTTTTTCTGGTATAAAATTATACAGGGAATAGTGCTTGTGTACACTGTTATCCTGAACTGAAGCTTCCTCCCATCATAGAAAATTTCAGGAAAAGTTTACCTCCCCTCTACCCAATGTGTCCGTGTCCCTGGTATTCTGCAGTCTCTGATGGCAAAATGTCATGGGTAGGGATTTACAACAAAGAAGGGTGTGAAAAAATGCTACCCACACTGCCTCCTAATCCACTATGGCCCTGCAGTGGAAGGAATCCATCACACCCATCTGTTCCAGGGACTCATGCTAGAAATTCACATACGCACAGCAAGGATGTTGGGAGGAGAGTAGCTCACAGCTGCCCACTCAGAGCCACGAAATATCCCCTTTCGTTGTGGTCTCTCACCAAAACCTCATATTGGCCAGGGGTCAGGAAGGAGCAGATGGAAATGGAGGGGGCAGACGATGTGTCCACTATCTCCAAGGGCACCGTCATCCTCACCAATCCATTGTATTACCAAAAATCAGAGCAGAAGAAGGTGCTGAAATTCAACTGTGCTGTCTATGTGGCAGAATCCAGTTCCTTTGGAACTGCCTTGTTTGTCTCAGCTCTCTACACAAATACAGAATCCCCTCTGGAAATTTATGTCCTGGACAATTCATGACAAGACCAACACTCTAGCAGAGGCATTATCCTCTCAGCTGGAGTTCCCCAAGGTGATGAAATTCAACTGTACTGTATCATGGGATTGATGCAGTCCTCCTTCTGACTCATATTGATATAAGCATCTACACTCTCATTCCAGGATAGTGCTTATTTATCCCTGAAAATTAATGATCATGTTGACAGTTATCCTGGATTGACAATCTCGGGATGTCATGTTGGAATTACAGCTAATACCGGGATAATTGTGTTCATGTAGAAGCAGCCCTATAACAAGGTGGGATCCCCAGCCAGCTTCCTCCAGTCACAGGGAGGAGCTCGGAGTCACTGCGAGGGGATCACTGCAAGGCTTTGTTTTTACTAATCAGTTTCTTTTCTTTTTAATTTTAAATTAAATGGTAAGAAATACAAGGACTGTCCCTGTTGGTTGGAGGAGTGGTGATCCTGATTGACAGCTGAGCAGTTGTAGGGAAAGCTGACCAGTGGCATGCTGACTCCTGGGGAGCTGTACTGTCAGGGGATCAGCATGGGCAATCGTTTCTGCAGGCAGGGTTTCCAGAGCAACCTTCGCTGTGGACCCCATTGATCCCCATTGGCATTTAACAGATGATACTGGTTGCCCTGCTCCATGGAATTTTGCCACTGGAACTGGCAATTTCCATAAAACCTCACATGTCTGTTCTCAACCTCTCTCCAGCTTATCACCAGGGTAGGGGCAGTCTTCCCCCACCCCCATCATATATGTGATGTTTTAAAAGCAGGTTTTTAAGGTGTTTTTTCTATCATTTCCTCTTCTCCTGTGATGGGTGTGCCACAGCAGAAGGCAGCCTCTAACAGCAATACACACACCAACCCCAAACTGCATCTTCATTTTCAGTGAAGATGAAATGGTGCTTAGTTTTGTCTAAGCCGGAGAGTGGTGCTCTGTTCATTTGCTATTCTACTGGGACCAGACTGCCTGAGTGTGTTCATCCTATATCACATCTGGACTGTGCAACACTGGCCGTGCCACAGGAGCTTGCACTGTGTCTCTGTGCATAATTGCTCCAGAGAAGATGTTGTAAACTGTCAGAGCTTAATTAGGCTGTGTTTCTGTACTAACAAGATGCTGTGCCTGTTTCTCTTTCAGTTGATCATCCTCCAATTGAACCCTCACAATATGTCTCTGTCCCCACAAAATACCCGGACAAGATGGGGTTTGATGAGGTAAGTGTTTGTTTACCTGTATTTGGTGTGTTTATATGTAAGCATGTATAGCAGCAGAGGATCTGATAAGCTCCACACGTTATGTAGCTAAGGCTGCAAAGCTGCTTCCACTCTGATGGGCTCCTTGTTTACAATCCTGACTACATTGAAGCCGATGGCTAAACACCCATTGAGTTCAGTGGAGTCAGGACTGCACCCCTTCGCTGTGATTCAGCAACCACTTACCCTGGGGTAGTCCCTTTGAGCTCCCATGAGCTTCAGTGGTGCTACTTCCAAGTGTTGTGAACTGTTGTATGTAAAGCTCTCCAAGTGCCATGGCGGGGGCGATATTTAAAAATAAAGATGATGATGATGATTGATGATTATTATTATGTGGGTTGTGGATCGCCACCCCCTTTCTCTAGCATTTGCCTGGCTGAATTTTTCCAGGGAACAAGTCTGAAGTCCTTACTCAGCTAAACCTCCCACTAAGCTGGTGGGAGCTAGGCAAGTTTAGTAGCTCAAGAAAACTTATTCAGATGGTAATGTGTGGATTTCAGTGCCTGATTCTCAACATTGGGCATCTGCTGTCACAGTCAGTGGAAGTTATGGGTGTGCAGTCCCTTTGAACATCAAACCTTCTGAGCATCCAATTTTAGGACATGTTTTTGGACAAAGGTCATTTACTGAGATGGTACAGAACTCTTCTGTGGGAAGTATTCAGAGGCCCAGCAGAGCAAGCGCACATCAGTGTGGCTGTTGGGGCTGCCCAGTTAAGCTCCCAGCTCTGCACTATTCTGTTGGTTTTGGGTCCATTCTCTGTCTCTGTTGCTTCTCCACTGGGCCTGCCCAACTGAGGATTGCTGTGTCCACAGCAGGACCTCATGGAGCAGCAGGGGCTGATGAGGCCGTGGCAGGGCAGTTGTTTAGGGAGGCTAACCCTCCTGCATCTCCATTATTTAGGACCTACCATTTAGGACCTGATCTTAATCCAGAGTCCAGTGAAGCCAATGGGAGTCTTTGTAGATTTTAGTGGCCATTGAATCAGGTTCCACCAGTGAATTGGTGCTAAACTTGGGGATAGATCCTTGAGCTCTGAACTCTCTCATTCCTTTCATCTAATCACTAGACTTCAGAAAGGGTTCTTCAATAGAACTGGAAGTGTGAAAACTAAGCACTGGGAAGCAGTTAAACAGCATCTTGGTTCATACTGTTCACAGGGCCAGATGCACACAAGCATAAATTCTGCAACCACATCGGTCTCCATGTCTTAGGGGCCCACATAGAACGTGGAAAATACGGGCCCACGGAGTCTCAAATGCAGGGAGCCCTGGCCTGCGGAGGGAGGGCCCACAGCAATTTAGGAGGGGGTTCCCGATACACTGGGCCCATAAATAAACTCAGAATAACAAGAAGGTTTTCATATGGGCCTGCAATGCAGGAAGCCTCGGCCCCTGAAGAGGATATTGTGTTTGATCTAACATCAGAAATTAATGTTATTTTTCTAATGGGCAAGTCAGTGTTTGTCCATCAAAAGTTACTATGTTAAAAGGTGGCCGACACGACCATTTTGCCTGGGCCCCAACTTCCCAGGGCCAGTCTTGACTGTTCATAAAGGGATTGGTTTGTATTGGCCGTAACCTCTACAACCCTGCTCCTGTTTGAGAGGCTCCTTTCAGCTGAAGCCTTGCTTGCTCCCTTTGTTCTGACTTGAGTCATTTGGGAACATTTTTGAAGTAGAACATAGAAAATCTGGTGCATAAACCCCACTAGCATGTCCTGTCTCTGGACGGTACCGCTGGCCAGCCTCCATCAGAAGCAAATCGGCACTAGAAGGAGACTGGAAGAGAGAACCCAAGAGAGGCGCATTGTGAGGAGTGTTTTCTTTTTGCCAAGAAATCCTACCTAGGACCATGCAGTGCCTGCTAGGTGAGCTGCCAAGGAGACTCTAATACAAGATGGGAGCTGCTGAAAGTGGATAAGCTTTGTCTCCTTGCCCCAATCCCTTAAGAATCTGTTTTTTCTCTTGGCTGGCATACTGCTGTATTTGTTCATTTGGCATGTACCATTAAATCTGGACTGGGCTTGGCTGTATGCATTTGTGCTCGGAGCCCACTATGTGTGTTTTCCTATTCTGTTCCTGTGTGGCTGTCCTGCATTTGCCAGATCTTCCTTTAAAAAAAATAATTAAAAAAAATGCACTTAGATTTTATTTGGCTGGCTGTTTGTTCCGCATGTAGCAGAGTTGCGCTTGTCTTGCTCTCCTGAGGCCAGGGACACCTCTCCAGAAGCCTGCCATTTGCCTAGGACTGTGCTTGAACAACCACGGAGGGTGTGTGTGTTTTTGTTCAGCTTAGAATAGGTCTTGCCCACGAATAGCTGTCCTGCTGCCTCAGTTTATGGTTTTGGGACACACCTAGAGTTTCTCATGTCTGCCAAGGGGATCTGTGTTGTGGTCCCTGCTTTCCACAGATATCCACAGACTAAGGTCTAAGGCATGTCAGTAATTTCCTTTAGATAGGCCAAGGCAGCATTTGGTAAAGGTCTGTGCTGCTGTTATAAATTTAAATCCATTATGAAGGCAAAGTCTGGTTGGTTTTTGGTTGGAAACTGGCTCAAACTGTGTCCAGAGATCCTATATCTTTGAGGATGATTCAGTTAGGACCCCAGTTACACATTCCACCCTGGTGGCCACTCTGTTATCGTATAACCAGGGAAACATATTCACTGTGTTTCCTTCATTGGCAGCAATGGGGAAAATGCAGTGAACAGAGGCTCCTGCACAGTGCCACAAGATTGGCAGAGTGAAGGAGATAACATTTGGGAAATGCCAAAGTCAGGGTTCTCTGTGCATCTTTAACTCTTTCCCTTGTACAGTCATATCTCAAGACAGTCTTCTTCTTTATGATCATGCATGTCTGTCACTGTGGATGTGACAGCTATGCACTAATTCCCTTTGATCAGTAAATGGAGCCCTGCTTTGATCACTACACTACACAGCATCCAACTCGAGCTCCTCAGCTGTCGAGTTCAGGCAGCTTTGCAGCACATCTGTTCCAACCAATGCAGTGCAAGGAGCTGCATCAGAGCCTGAATTGGGTCCAGTATAAGGAAGGAGTTGAGACTCTCTTTGCATCTCCACAGATCACATGCCATAATCACCAGCACACTAGAAACAGAGATCCATCTCTGCTTCCTAATACTCATGCGCTGAGCCAGTAGGATGGGATTTCTGCGGATGGACATGTCATGTGCAGTTACAAATGCTTCTCCAGTGTTTAGCACAAACACTAGAAAAATAAGACAAAGTCCTCATGCGAGCACACAAAATGTGTGTCTTATCAACCTCCTGACTTGCTCAGACCAGTGCTGATCAGAAAGCCACAAGTTTGCCCTTAAAAGGCTTGGTCCACAGGTGTCTGAAAGACGCCTCTTCCCCTATGTCCTGGCATGGCCTTTGAGGTTGGGCAAGGGCACCCTCTTGCAGGTGCCAACTGCCCATGAAGTTGCTACAATGACGACGCACAGAGAGGCGTTCCCAGTTGCTGCCCCACAGTTCTGGAATTTCCTCCCCTTGGGGGGGTCTCCCTAAGTCCGAGCCTGTTTCTCTTCCAGAGGAGATGCAAGAGCTTTTTGTTTGGCCAAGCATTTGGCAGACCGGAATAGGGTTGGGTGGGATTGGGTAGAGAGGTTTGGGAAGGAGGATTGGTGGGCGGCAGGTGGGTGGGTGGAATGAATGATGATGGGGGTGTAAGGGATTTTAATGTATTTTATGTTTTGATGCTGTAAGTTGCCTTGAGTCCTTGGAGAAGGGCAGGGTAAAAATGTAAAAAATTAATAATTTCAGGTCACCGCACTTGGAGGCTCACTTGGACCCAAACCTCCCAGAACTTGGCTCTTGTACCTTGCACTCAGTTCTTACTCTGTGTTTTTTCCTCTCTCATCCTAGATTTTCATGATAAACCTGAAGCGTCGGAAAGACAGACGGTATCGAATGCTGCGTACGCTCAATGAGCAGGAAATTGCTGTCAAGATAGTAGAGGCTGTGGATGGAAAGTGAGTGCTTTCTGACGTTGTGCATGTCTGTCTGTCTGTCTGTCTGTCTGTCTGTCTGTCGGGAGATCCAGCACTACTTGGCACCGCTGTTGTTCAGAAATGCTGCCTTGGTTAATTTCAGTCAGTGATCACGGCTAGCTTGGATTTGACTGAGAGGATGGGTTGTAATTAGGGCTGCAACCTGATTAGAAATTTTAGTTGATTAATCGAATGAGCCTTTTTGTCGATCAGTTGATTAATTAATCAATTAAAAAGTGCATACATTTGCATAAATATACATACATTTGCATAGATTTGCCTAATTTGCATGAGGTGGGTAAACTTGCCTTTCATTTGAATGCATCCCCTTGAGCTACAGACTCAGAACTACAGACTGTCAGAAGGTCCTGGCAGCTAACCGATTAATCAGGGGACACATTTTAATCGGTTTGTTTAATCGATTAATGGTTGCAGCCCTAGCTGCAATGTTTTAATATGCTGCTTTGTATAATTTTACAACACGTTTTCAGGTTGCTGATGTGGTGTTCTCTTCTCAGTCTAATCAGTCTTCACTAGAGACCCTGTTAAGGATCTTACGACCAGAGTTTACATTGTGAGTTTTCATGAAATTAAATAACCTAAATTAATTAGTGAAAGCATTTGGGGGAGAGAGTACGTGAATAGTCTCTTACGGTATTTTTGCCCTTGGGATTTCTGAGCGGGCCAAAGACAGTTCCTCCGGTGGAGCTGGGTATCTGACTCTTTAGAAAGCTCCTGGTCCTGGCTGAGTGACCCAAGAAGATATTGACAGAGCTGGGAATGGAGCTTGGATCTCTCGGCTTCACTCTTTCTCCTTTCCCATTGGCCATGCTTTTGTATCATGATGTGAATGAGAAACAGATGGCTGGAATTAAATTGTTCACACTGAGTGAAACGCATGATAGAAACCACATGTTTGTGGTTCTTCAGAGGTGCTGAAGTGAAATAGGACCTTGAGCCCCAGGGCCGTCTTGTATTGGTTGGGCCCTTAATTTTGTGTCTGTGGGAACAGACGTGACGGTAGTCCGCGTTGGCCCAGGACCCACCGGCACATCTGTTTATGTGCCACCAGATGTTAGCCTAGGACTGCCCCAGGGCAGGTAGGCAGCAAGCCTGGACTGCGTCCTTGGAAAATCTCTGAGGATGCAGCCCGGGACTAGTGTGTGTTCAGCCCTGCCATACCGGCCTAGGGGCAGGGGTCACCATGACGATCAGTCATGACAAGGCACTGGTAGCAGAGTGGGGGCAGGGCCAGCCACCTGCACGTTTGTTTAGCTCCCTGCTCTACCCGGGCATGTGGGCGCCAGGATGGCTCTCCAGCGGCGGGCACTTTAGTTTGGTGCCCTTCCCTGACCCAGGCCGTGTGGGCTGCGGTTTCCTGCCCTGGGCCAAGGAGCTGTCGCGCCGCCTTCACATTTGTTCTTACCCTGTGTGTCAAATCTACAAGCATCCTTAATACTGAAAGAGCCTTCCTCTTACAGGGCATTGAACACAAGCCAGCTGAAAGCTCTGAACATAGACATGCTTCCTGGCTACCAGGATCCTTACTCTTCCAGGGTGTTAACCAGGGGGGAGATTGGCTGTTTTCTTAGCCACTACTACATCTGGAAGGAGGTGAGGAATCCCCACTTTTTTTCTGTTCTAGCTGCTATGGGAGGGAGGGGAGCAAGTCTTCCATTCAGTTCCTTCTTTCACTTTGAATAGTTCAGAATCAAGTTGAGGTTTCCAAGGAGACATGCCTGAAGTTAAGCTCCTAGGTTGATTTTTTTGAAAGCCCTGAGCACTTAGCCACTCCAGCCCTGCTGTCAGTTTGCACACAGCCTCATTGCTCATTAGATCCATGGATGCATCTGGTCGTCTAACTGGTGTGCCTAGGGGCAGCACTGGGGGTATAAATAGAAGATTCGAGCATCAGGCCGGTCAGTATTTGGACTCTCAGACAAATGTTGCCAGCAGAAGTGATGGGCAGTTGGGGTGGTGAGTTGGTTCTCTGGAGGGCCAGGGCCAGATTGTGACACATCAGATAATTTCATCCCTCTCAAAAGGGTCTTCCTACAAGGAGTGCTGGGCTTAGTCATCAGGGAGTCAAGGCACAACTCCAGACCCTATAATGTGGGGGTCATTCCAAACCCTTTTCCAAATGCTCCTTTCAGGTGGTGAACAAGCAGCTGGAGAAGAGCCTTGTGATCGAAGATGATGTGCGCTTTGAGCATCAGTTCAAGAGGAAGCTTGTCAAGCTGATGGATGATATTGAGCAGGCCCAGCTAGATTGGGAGCTCATGTGAGTAGAGCTGCACTGAGAACTTTCTTCTGCCCTAGACAAGCTGGAGACTCTGCCTTGAGCCCTATCCATACAGAGCACTCTGCTAAGGGATTGCCACCTGAATGGAGTGCCGCCTCGCGCAACCTCATAAAACACGCATAGAGCAAACCAGGGTGACCCAGCAGGTCCAATGTCAAATTGTGCCTCAGCCATGGACTTGCTGGGTGACCTAGGGCAGATCGCTATCTTCCAGGCTCAGTTCCCCATTTGCAAAATGGGAATAATAATAATAATAATAATTGTCTATCCGCTCCATAGGGATTAGCAAGCTAATGGCTGTAATTTTTTTTGTACACTAAAAGCACCCTATAAATTATAAATACAAGGCCTGCTTTATTTATTTTAAAAAATTATGCCATGCCCCTCCTGCCACAGGCAACCCGGGGCGGCTAACGAAACAAATCCATAAAAAACAATAAAATGTATAAAAACATCACATAGCAAAAATCACAATAAAAATGAGAAGAACAAAAACCCACACTTAAACACCCACCTCATCCACCCTCACCCTTCCCCCTCGCCAAACGTCTGACGGAACAGCCAGGTCTTACCATTCCTACGGAAAACTGGGAGGTCTGGGACCAGACGGGTCCCCACCGGGAGGGAGTTCCAAAGGCGCGGCGCGGCCACCGAGAATGCCCTGTCCTTCGTGGCCCCCTGGGAAACCCAAGGGACCTCCAACAGGGCACCCCCAGATGACTGCAGGGGCGGGTTCAGAACCCGGGGAGTGAGGCGGTGTTGCAGGTAGGCAGTGCCCAGACCATGTAAGACTTTATAGGTCAAAACCAACACTTTGAATCGGGCCCGGAAAACTATTGGCAGCCAGTGCAGAGATCGGAGCCCTGGTGTACTGTGCTCGGCGGCCCAGCCCCACCAGGAGCCGGACCGCCGCATTCTGCACCAGCTGCAGTTTCCAAGCCGTCACCATAGGTAGCCCCACGTAGAGCGCGTTGCAGTAGTCTAACCGAGAGTTGATAAAAGCATGGATGATCATCTCACTGATGATGCTTGTTCGGAAATGTACGGCTGAGAGGCATGAGAGGGGAGGGGAAATAATTTTTAAAATGACAGGGCTTAAATCTCCATCAAATTAATCATATTGCATCTCCTCTCTCTTCACCGACAATGATACAGCAGTGAGATCTGACAAAAATTCCCTTTTAGGGAATTCCCTTGCATGCTACATGTGCAGAGGAGTTGGGGGACCACAGCCTTTTGTAAATTGTCACCTCTGCTTCGGCATGTGGGGAGTGGGGTCTAGGCACAGCAGCCTCCAACCATCCCCAGCTTGGCTAGCTCAGGCCTGTACCAAGCTCCTAAACCTTTCTGTAAAGAGAAGCTGCTGGAGGGGGACAGAACGCCACAGTCTGCAGAGGTGGGGTTATTCTGTCCAAATCAAATGTCATTGATCCCCAAAGGGGGTTGGTGCTGTTGGGCCAGCCTCCTCGGTGAGCCACGTCTGCTTTCAGGGTTGGGGCATCTGTATGTTGGGAGTATGGTGAATCCAGCTCCCCTCCTCCCCCAAACATCCAGCCCAAAGTTGTGCCAGTGCCCAGTCCTTTTCCCCTGGAAACTATCCTGCTTTTCTTCTTGCTATGTTCAGCTGCATGTATTTGTATTTATTTGATAACGTAGCCGAAGCCATAGTAGAAAAGAAAACTTAAAATACAAAACAAGAACATACATGTTCTGCAGAGAAAGAAAAAAAACACCATGCATAATACTAATAAAAATAATAATTATTAGTAATATCACTTAAAACCACCTGGAAACTCACCACTATCAATTAGTTAGATTTAAAGGTGAGAAACTTTTCCCTAGCCTGAATCGCTAAAAACAAAAAGGATGTAACAGCTTGAGTTATCTCTGGCCTTTTGTTATAATAATAATAATAAATTAATAATAAGCATTTGTATAGCGCCAGCTGTGTACCTGACGCTTTACAGAACAATAAGATAGACGCGGTCCCTGCCTACGGCTTACAATCTAATAGACACGGAGGGGGGAGACAAGGAGAGGGGACATAGGGAGAGACAAGGGATGAATTAAGCTACCTTTGTCTGACAAAAGGTAGCTTAATAATTCAGAAGATGTTCTTCCTGGCAAGTCGTCTATAAACCTAGCCAGCCATTTAGCTCTGAGTTTGTCATAGAGGTGACAATGGCACAATATGTGCCCAACGGCCTCGGCCTCTGTGTTATCAAATGGGCTTGTCCTCAGGGGAGCTTCCAGCACTCTTGTAGGCAGTACATTGAACCTGGCGCACATAAAGAGGTAAAGTTTCCTGAATGTACATAGAGTTGATAAGTAATTTGCAATGGATCCCATATTCAGGGTCAGTTCCCAGTAGCCTGCTAATGACCGACAGGAGGAAATGACTGCGCAATCCTCCTGTCTGCTGAGATCATTTATCCTTACAGAGATCTCTGCTTTGGCTGCATTAAGGCCCTTAAATAGCAAGTCAAATGGTGAAAAACCCCAATGAACTGATTTTAGCTACTACCAGCTTGCTCCGTGCACTCACAAATGAGTCATCCCACAGGTGATAGAATAGGCCGGCATCAGGATCTTGAAAAAGTTTGGCGCGCAGCTATAGACCAGTGGCCTGCTTCCAGAGCTCATGATTCCATGAGGACTGGCCCAACTCCAGCCGGACAGCTGCCATGGGAACACTTCTGGGAACATTTAGGAGTGATCTCATGTATTTTGACTGGAGAACATTAAGGTTAAAAGGGTGCTGAATAGTCCAGATGGCCTCCCCCAAGAAAAGCTGGGCTCTAGGTTTAGCATCTCTCACCCTGAATGCCGGATCTAAAAATCCACCTTCCTTTTTACAAAAAAACGGCAAAATCGCCAAGGTACAACCGCTAGCCCGGAAACTAGCCAAATTAAAGTGGTGATCCCACTTAAGAGAGGACTGGAATAATAGACCCAAATATTTATATGAGCTGACCTGTGAAATTGTGTGCCCGTTAATAGACCACTTGAAAGTTCGTTTCTCCTTGCCAAAGATCAAAACCTTGGTCTTTGTGTAGTTAATCTGAAGTTTATTTGACTCACAGTAATTAGCTAAGGCTGCAAGCTGTCTTTGCAGTTTAATTCTGGTCTGGGATAATATAACACAGTGGCGGCTGGTGGATTTTGAGGTTTGTGGGGCACTGGGGCAGTAAGGCCGACGGGCCTAGGGGCGGAGCCTAGCCAACGGTAGGCGGAACTTTCAAGTTAATATGAATGTTTACAAACTTGGTTCCCCATATGTAAAAAAACTGGAATGGGTGTTTCTCTCCCTGTGCTCCCCTCATCCTTGTCCTTCGATTGTAGGTACACTGCTGGCACTATATAACTGCTTAATAATAATGTGCAATCAAGAAGAAAAACCCCCACACAGACTACAAGTCTTGGACAACTTAAGGCAAACTCAAGGCAAGGGTTTATTAAGCAAACAGAGCGTTAACCAAAGATTCACACCCTCCCCCAAACACAACCTAAAACAAAACCAAAGACACCCACACACAAACCAGCCAATAACTCAAACAACAAACTCTCCTCCTGCCAGCTCCTTTGCACCAGTCTGCTGGCCATGTGCTTCCCTGCTGCTTGCAACCTTCACAGAAATACATATTCAAGCAAAGTTAACCAGAAAAACCATCCACATTGCACGTACAAGCCCCTGACCCCACGCAAAGCAGGAAAAAGCAGACTGCAGACAACAACACTGGACAGAAAATTCAGCTGGGGGGAGGGGGGGCTGCACAGTAGAGCGCAGGGAAGCACATGGCCAGCAGACTGGACATAATGCAACCTTCACAGAAATATCGATATCCAAGCAAAATTAACAAGACAGAGAAACCATCCATATTGCATGTACAAGCCCGCAGCCACCCACCCAGTTTCCCCTAGCAGCAAAGCAACCGAAAACCAGAAAGCAGCAGACCAGTAAACAAAAGCAATTGCAAACAAACACAACATCACAGTCACACTTGCCTCCCCACCCTTCCCTAAATGATGGGGGCCGCGCAGGGGGAAGCAGAGCATGGTTGATTGCCCTGTGCTGCAGCACAACCGGGAGGAACAAGGCAGCGGGTGTCAGGAGCCAAGATCAAATACATTGAATGGATGGACATAGGAGAACTTAGAGACACCCCCCCCCCCCGGGCATGGCAACCGAACGGAACGGCACTGAGCAGCGGGTGCGCACCTATAACTGACAGCGCTAGTCAGTTACAGGCAGCAGCGTGGAGAGTCGATATCGGGCTCATGCACATGAGACAGAAGACTCTATGCGCATGCGCCCGATATCTAATGTGAAGGAAGCGGCTGTAGCGGTGCCGCACGGCCGGGGAAAGTGCAGCGGACCGGACCAGAGCTGGGGCTGATCGCACGGACTCCAGAGTGGCTCAGTGGTGACTTGAGCAGATTGACATCGGCGGGCGGGGGGAGGGTGACCGCCCGGCCGCCCATTAGTACAAGCCGCCACTGATATAACAGTGTCGTCCACGTAAAGCAGACATCCGACTGTGTGGGTTTCTATTTGGTGGGGAGGGGGGAAGAGATTACTTGACATATCTAAGATCAGGTCGTTTACCAAAAAACTGAACAGGGCTGGAGCCAGAACACAGCCCTGATGTACCCCAGAGTGGACATTAATGCGCTTAGTCAGGCGACCTAAAGGGTCTACTCTGACAGCCGAAGAAGTTTTAGAGTGTAAAGCTTTAATCAAAGCAAATAAGCGCTTATTGATGGTAGTATTGTCGAGTTTGGCCCATAGCAATTCTCTATCAATGGAGCCGAAGGTCGCCTTCAAATCAACAAAACCACAAAAAAGTATTTTGTTAAGTTTAACCTACTTTTCGGCTAAATGTAACAATAATAAACAATGGTCAATTGTAGAGCATTTTTTTTTTTTGAACCCAGCTTGTTCCGGAAGAATAACCTTATGCTCTACCAGCCAAACTTCCAATCACTTCAGGAGATGTTTGGAATAAAGTTTGCCAATAACACTCAAAAGACTGATTGGTCTGTAATTACCAGGATGAGCTCTTGGGCTGCTTTTATAAATTGGGATCACTATGGCATCCCCCCACCCCTCTGGAACAGAGCCCGACTGGTCGATGTGGGTAAAAAGAGCTGCCAGTAGGGGTGACCACCATTCAAAATGCTGTTTTAGCAGTTCTGCTGGTACAAAATCCACACCTGGAGCCTTATTTGGTTTAAGCTCAGATAGTAGAGAAACCATTTCCAATGCAGTCACAGCAGGCCAGACAGGAAGGTCATAATCTGTCAGGGGCCAAGCTTCCTGCATAGATAGGCAGGGGAAGATGGAACGAAAATGGGTCTCCCATGCGTCAATAGGTACAGGCAACGTAATTGCATGACCTATTTATAATGTCCCAGAAAACCTTAGAATCTCCTACTTGTGCAGCCGACACCAATGAGCCCCTCTACCCTAATGAATAATCCCATTTTTTCTTCTGGAGAAGTTTCCTGGACTGTTGTTTAAGATCAAAACGTTCTATGGGAATTTTGGGTAGGGATCCAGATCTATACTGATGATATATTTCCAGCAAACCCCGTTTGGCAGCTTTGCACTCACAATCATACCAGGGTTTAGACCCCGGGTTAGACGATTCCTTAGTCCGTGAGCCTGTACTGTGCTTAGTAAGGTATGGTTGAAGGAACTTAATGAGGGAGTCGTATTCCTTTATCGCAGAACTAGCTGATGCATTATCCATTATAGATCTTAACCTGTCAGTCTTGACCATTGAGCACCCCTGACATCAGCTCTGATACCCCCTGAGACCATCAGATCCTAGAAAGGGGCTCCGTGTTCAGCTTGAGCTGTGTGAAGAGGAGAGGGAAACCTTTGCAGGGGAATTTAGAGCTAGGTCCCAAAAAGAGCTTTTTTAAAACCTTCCCCTTTGGGTTGGGTTGGGATGGGTGGGTCAGTGCCTGTTGTTTTGACAGACCTGCTTCACTGCTGCAGTGCATAATGTTTGCTTTTCTAGGGGCTCCACGTGTGAAGTTGTGCCTGGCAGGGGATAGTTAATCATTACAGTGCCACTGTCGGAGGCTAGGAGATCACTCCAGTCTAGTGAGGAAATTTGAATGAGGCTTTCTAGAGTCTTGGAGAGGTTGCCCCACCTTATCATGGAATCTGGTTCAAGAAGCAGCAGTGCATCCTGGGACCTATTGTCTCCTTGAACTGCACTGCTGGGTCAAAGATTAGGGCATCTGTGGACTGCACTGTCAAAATCCTTAAACTGTATTTAGCTTGCGAAGAGCATTTTTGGGCCTGATTCCAAGTCCGTTTAAATCAAGGGTGATAATTGACTTTGGCAGCTCTTGAACGGAGCTTTCTGTCCCCCACTCTCCCCAGAGTTCTAGTCATATAGTTTTATTGTATATCTGTGACCATGAGTACTAGAGAAAGTGTGGTTGCCATGTTGGTTCTAAATGTAAGAGATGGGGACAAAGTAGTTCAGATTTTATCTTTTATTGGACCAACATCTACTGCTGAGAACATGCAAGCTTTTGGACAACACAGGGCCCTTCCTCAGGCATGTAGTGTAGCCAGTCAGGAATATATCAACTGAGCAAATGTAGGACAGAGGCATGGAAGAACATGGGTGGGAGAGGATAAGACAAGGTAACTGGTGGGTGGGTGGGTGCGAGATATAGAAAGGGAGAAAAGAGAAAGAAAAAGATGCCAGACATTTAAAAAAATACAGGCAATAGAGACAGAGTGCGCTTTCCCACGGGGCAATATGCGTAGCATTTGCCTCAAGGAAAAACTCCGGGAGGCAAATGCTGTGCAGTTTGTGTCTCGTGGGAAAATAAAGCCGCACAGTTTTGCTTCCGATCATGCGGAGGCTGCAGAACTCGATTTTCCAGTGCTGCATCCTCCGCGTAACTGGAGGCAAAGTTGCACGGCTTTGTTTTCCCATGAGACACAAGCCGCGTAGCATTTGCCTCCTGGACGTTTTCCCAGAGACAAATGCTGCGCATATTGCCCTGTGGGAAAGTGCCCAAAGTAGTAACGTGCACTTTTCCTTTCAGCTACATTGGCCGGAAGAGGATGCAAGTGCAGCGTCCTGAGAAAGCTGTTCCTGACATCATGAACCTCGTGGAAGCTGATTACTCTTACTGGACTCTGGGATATGCAATCACCTTGCAAGGGGCTCAGAAACTGATTGGAGCCGAACCTTTCAGCAAGATGCTGCCTGTAGATGAGTTCCTGCCAATCATGTATGACAAGCACCCTGTGTAAGTCAAAGTCATTCTTTCCTGCTGTGTCGGGCTGCACCTCACTGATAAGTCAGAGCTGGATGTTGCACTGCTGCCCGAGGGGCTGCATGCCATGCTTCCTGGATTGGATTGCTGACTCTGAACAGTAGAACCAGGCAGAGAGCCACTTATCCAGTATCACTCTTCTGTGCTGCATTTGTGCTCCGTGGGTGATCATCTGCCCTTGCAGAGGCTTTGTGGGTAACACAGGTCATGGTTTTTAAGGCTTTGAGGTCATTGGCTAGGAAGTATACATATACGGCCCTTGTTATTTCTTATAGAGTGAGATTACGATGCCTGCTTTGGTGCAGAATTGTCCTGGACCCTGACAAATAGTTATGTGCAACTCTGAGATCCACGCATTATCCTCCTGGCACGAATCTTGGGTTTTTTCATGGAGAATGTTCTGCTCTCTGTAGGGGAAGTTCTTCGTGCCAAAATGCAGGAGGGCTCTGTTTTCAAGGTCAGGTTGTCTGTTCCTCAGTTTGTGATGGGGGCACATCCTTTGTCTTCCCCTCCAGCAGGTATGGTGGCTGGCATTCCTTCGATCACCCTTTCTAGCCCTGTGTGTAGTGAGTGGCACAACATTTTTAGGCACGTTAAAGTTCTGGATTCATCGCACGCACGCACGCACGCACGCACGCACAGACAGAGAGGAAGACAGCTGTCACGTCTCCCCTTAGTCTTCTCTAGGCTAAACATGCCCAGCTCCTTCAACCTTTCCCCATAGGACTTGGTTTCCAGACCCTTGACCATCTTTGTCACCCTCCTCTGAACCCGTTCCACTTTGTCGATGTCCTTAAAGTCCGGTTCCCAGAACTGGACACAGTACTCCAGATGAGATCTGACCAGCACAGAGTAGAGTGGAACTATTACTTCTCATGACTTGGAAATGATGCTTCTGTTAATGCAGCCTAAAATTGCATTAGCCTTTCTTGTGGCTGCATCAAACTGCTGACTCCTGGTCAGTTTGTGATCAACTATAATCCCCAGAACCTTTTCACATCTATTGCTGCCAAGCCAAGTATCCCCCATCCTGTATTTGTACATTTGATTTTTCTTACATAAGTGCAGAACTTTACATTTATCTCTGTTGAATTTGACAATGACAATTCCACTTCCCTGAGTCATCACAGAGTTCCAAGGAAAATTCTGGTGGTCCCAGTTCTTGATTCAGAGAGAATGTGAACTCCGATTTCCCAGTATCTCCAGCTCACTGGGTCTATGGTCAGAATAGCGTTTTCAGCTGTGTTTTACCATATTCTTCCTCAGCTGCTGTCCTACTACGTTCTTGTCTAGTGTAGCTGGTGCTACTAAACTGCTCCTGGGTTCCACACTCCTAGTGTAAATGCTAAGGTCCTGTCTGTTACTATGTAAAAATAGCCTTTTCCACCAGCTATATTAGCCCCAGCTCCTGATCTTTGACTTTATTTACTCAGGTTTCATTTGCTCTCTAGTGCAGGAGACTTGCCCTGTCTCATTACCTGTGCAAAAGCAAAGCCAGGGCAGTGGTGCTGAACAAGGCTTCTGGACATCTCTACGCCCAGTTCTTGACTAGTACTTTTCATCCATTGATCACTCAGTTCTGTTTCTGCTGGTTGTTGGAGAAAGATGGTGACGTTTGTTTCCTTTTCTCCAGGGAGAAGTACAAGGAATACTACGTGCACAGAGACTTGAAAGCCTTCTCCGCAGAGCCTCTGCTGGTCTACCCGACCCATTACACAGGGCAACCAGGTTACCTCAGCGACACGGAGACCTCCACTATCTGGGACAATGAGACCTTGGCAACTGACTGGGACAGAGCCCATTCCTGGAAATCCCGGCAGCAGGGCCAGATTCACAGCGACGCCCAAAACAAAGATGCCTTACCACCCCAGCCGTCTCTTGACGCATCATCATCAAGGGACGAGCTATGACTGCCCCACCTGTATGTGTGACTCTGGCATCAGCCACCGCTGAACCTGCCTTCTACTTCAGCTTTCACCTAGAAGCTTCTAGAGATGTTAACGTGCTCTCCCTCTCGCCAGTTTTAGTGGCAATTCAAGTCAGTCCAATCTGACTGATTCTGACTAACTGCTCTGATTGTTTAGGGGAGTTGTTGAACCAGAATGGGCCAGGCTGGCAGAAAACCAGAGACTTCTGAGAAGCATAATGTAAACCCCAGGTCAATCTTACAGGGGTGTGTCACTTTGTAACCCGTTGGCAGGCTCTGCGGCACATGAAGTTCACACTCAGCAGTGACACCAATTCCTTCAACAGCATCTTTCTACAGTTCTTGGTGTAGAATACTCTATTTATACAGATTAATATATACAGGGATTAGGAGGTGGACAGGTGTTGCTGTGCTGCTGCATAACACCAAGGTGGTTAGCTTGGTCTTTCACCCTGTTCTCCGAGAGAAGTTGCATGGGTGTGGTGGCTTTCAAAGGGGTGCTGTCAAGATCTAAAATGGCCTGATTTCTGCTTCTATTGTTAGTGACCCAGCTAATCTACAAGACGAGAGAACTAAATGACTCCTGCTCTGCCTAGTCACGAAGGTTGGTAGCAGTGTCACAAACTCTGTGCCCTTCCTCCCTGCTGCGCCCCCCAAAGATAGCATCCTCTAGGCTGTGAGCCGGAGCCTGAAGTCATTAAAATTCAAGAGTTTTTTCCTGGTGCTTTTCACGTTGATTGATCTGGTGGAACAAAAAATAACAGCAGTTGAACAGTAAATTTAAATGGATCTATTTCACTTCTTTTTCAAAGTTGGTTCCACTTTCTCTCTTTGTCATAAGCCTCTCAACTTTCTTATGCACTAAAAGAATTCAATCATGTTAAAAAACAACAACACCTTGTCTACTTGTAATAACAAGACATTTGGGCCTAAGAAACCTGACAGTGTCCCTTTGAAAAAATGTACCCAAGCAAATCTCAGTGATGACATCTCTGCTGTTCTTTGTTTGACAGCCTTGCTAGAATCATATGCTACAAGACTAAAGGGCAACTTGCCTTTTATACATTTTTAAATGTGAGAATCAAGCTTGTCCTAGGTTGGATGAGTTCCAATATATTCCATATTGGGTAGTATGTCTACATAGGAAATCATGTTTTTCTAAAAGGCAAACCAATGAGCCAGGTGATCACGTGCTTAGGTTAACTGATGTAGAGGTAGATCTATTGTTCTGTGTGACACCAAGAATTGGATGGGGGGGAGGGGGGAAATAAGAGAAAATCTTGAACTCACATTTCAAGCTAATGCTTGTATGTTTCACCTGCTGGAGACTCTGTGCATATGAGTATGTGTGGTTGGTCTCATTTTTAATAACTGCTGAACATGTTGTGCTCTTTCCTAAAGAAAACATGTTGTTTCTTATCAGCTGGTCTGATAATAAATAGAACTGGATGCAAGAGGTTCAGCTGTGCATACTCTTTATTGGGGAGGCCCAGTTTTTGAGTTCTGGAACTTCAGAGTAACGCAGTTTACAATCCTGCAGGAGCATGACTCCTTTTCTCTGTGGCAGGCAGTGGTGGTGCATGTTCGTGTGACATAAAAATCCAAAACCCAGGGCAAACTATTTTGGCTGTCTTTGGAGAGGATGAGAATCTTGCAGCTGGTATCGATGGGAACCAAGTCTGGCCCATCATGGGGTTAAGATTTTGTTTCTCATTCATTCATTTTGCCACTCACCCCTTAACCCCTTCTGGCCCTGCTTCCCTTCACCCCACTCCTCAAGGTGCTGGTCTCTGCTACACCCCAGCTGAAGGAGAGGGGTCCAGTCATGAAACATTATGAAGACAAATGGTTGCAGACTGCAACCAGATCATAGTGATATGGTTAAGGATTTTCCTGTTCTGAGGCCTCCATCCTTAGAACAGGTCTTTCCTCTAGCAGAGGCTGTTTACTTTTTACACAGATGCTAAATCTGAAATCACGTTTCTCAACCCAGGTTTAAATGTCTGTGTAAAAACCTAATCTAGTTTAAAATATATGGGTTAAGGTTGAACCCGGGTTTATTTAACCCGGGCTCAAATAAGCCCAAATTAATGTCTGTGTAAACTGTAAATCCAAATTGAGCATAGAGATTAGGAGATAGAGCAAACATCCTCTCTACCCAGGAACGTCTCTATGGTCGTCAACACTTTCTGGGGCTCTGACCAGGAAATCGTATTTTCATTTCCCTTCCCCCAAATCTGGTACATACATTAGCCATGGAATCGTTCAAAGGCTCAGCAGCAAAGCTCCATGGAATTTTTCAATCATCTGTGTTACTCTAAACCCATATTAACCATGTACACTATGATCCCAGATTTATGATTATTCTGAGTTGTTAATGTTCGTGTAAACAGGAACCCAGGATTAAGAATCTGGGATTTTAAAAATGGGTTAGTGTCTGTGTTAAAACAGCCAGAGCCTGAACTCCAGTTAGTCTTATTGACCGGCAGAGGTCACTGTTCTGCAATACAAGTTTCACCAGTTCCTTCATTTTTTCTGGAAAAAATAATAATTTAAATTTACCAAAATAGGCTTTTGTGAGAGAGGGTTAATTCCTTACTTAACTGACAACTGTGTTGATTCCCATCCGCTTAACAAGACCAGGATCAAAAGTGCCTGGAGTGCTTTTGTTCAGTAATCAATCAGGCCTTCAGTGTCTATAGCTCATTCATTCCTGCAATGGCCTGAGGCCCAAAGGAAAGTTGAGCCGTGTGCTACCCTATCCTTTATGGAGGTATTGCATGCCTGGAGGCAGGCCAAGGCATTGAGGTAGTGCTACGAGATCTTACTGGGAAGAGCCCTGTAAGGGTCGATGGTGTGGTGGCTGGAATACATTTTCCCTAAAGCAGGAGGAGAGCTCTGCACATCCGTGAGTGTCTCCTTGCACAGACGATAAGACTAGTCCTTCCTAGTAAGCAGGCAGAATCTTAGTGAGCCAGCTTTGCTTTGCAATTACACTGATCTGTATTGCAAATAGACTAGAGCTAGAGAATTAGTTCATCAGATTTTTTGCTGCTTAGTCAAACTTGGGCTTATGGCTTTCCCTTTGATGCCCCCCCCCTCCCCCCCGGCCGCCTTCTGCTATAAGAGCAAACAGGTAGAATCTCTGCAATGGCATGAGCTCGTCATTGTGCTTCATCCCCAATCTTCCTGGTGCTCAGAGATTAAGAGGGGGTCTGTTCTATGTTGCTCATCACCTTACGATGAGCAGAACCAGTGTAGCCTAGCGAATAAGGGTTGGATCTGGGGACACCAGAGTTCAAATCTCATCTTAACCAGGAAGTGGCCTTGGGGAAGTCACTAGCTCTCTGCCTCAGTTCGTCATCTATAAAACGGGAATAATGACCTATTGTAGAGTTAGCTTTCTGTTGAATAACACACAGCAGAAGTTTCTTCAAAACAGAACTTTACTAAGAGCTCAGAAGACATGTTTCCGTACTGTACAGACTGCATGGGACAAGATGGAGGACAGAGAGAGGAGAAAGGTGGAAAAAAAAACCTGTTTCATTCCCTGACCCTCCCCCTACTGGACAAGCCCCATATTAAGCTTGCAGGGCTTGTAATGGGCTTTTACTTGTGACTGTTGCACAATCCAACACCCCTTCTCAGCAGTCACTAGTCAAACCCACCAAGTTCATTCTTCTTAATAGCTTGCAATGGCATTACCCTGCTAGTGGCTTTGTGAACACATCCGCTATCATATCCTCTGTAGGACAGTATTGCAGATCTAAGAGTCCTTGTTCCTGTGAGTCTTTCAGGAAATGGTATTTTACATCAATGTGCTTGGTTCTGGGGTTGATTCTTTCTGTTTGCACCAGCACTATGTTGTCTTCCAGGATTGGTGTGGATCTGTCCAATTTTTGCCCCAGATCATTTAGAAGCTGTCGCAACCAGATAACTTCTTGGCTGGTGTGTGCCGCTGCCACGTACTCTGCCTCCATCGAAGAAAGTGTCTCAGGGGCTTGTTTCCTACTGCACCAGCTGATTGGTTCTCCACCAAGCAAAAATAGGTACAGACTGGTAGATTTTTGGTCCGAATGGTCTCCAGCCCAATCTGCGTCCACGTACACTATCAGATCTGACACGGAAGTTGCTGGGAGCCGTAGCTTGAGGTGCACAGTCCCTTTCAGGTATCTTAAGACCCTCTTCACTGCGTTCCAATCCCTTTTGGTTGGGGCTGAGACTTGTCTACACAGTATACATATTGCCACCGCAATGTCAGGCCTTGTGATTGTGGCAATGTACAAGAGCTTTCCTATCGCCTTTCTGTATTGCTTATTGTCTGGCAGCAATAAGCTCGGTTCTTTGATCTCCTTTGGGTAGCTGGTTTCCATAGGGGTATTTGCTGCCTTC
>QEPC01006238.1:238724-256447 GCA_003113815.1 Sphenodon punctatus
ATTTGTTCAGAGGATTGCTCCCTTTCAGTGGTTTCGTCCGTGGTTGATTGTTCTCCTTCGCCTGGACCTTGGAGAGTCATCACACTGTTGCTTGAGTTTTCCACAAAGGTCACACTGTTACTAATGGTTATTCTGTCTGTGCGTGGATCCAGGATTCTGTAGCCTTTGGAATGCTCACTGTATCCTACGAGGATGCCTTCCACTGCTCTGTTTTGCAGCTTCATAAGTTTCTCCTCTGGGATATATACGTACGTCTTACTTCCAAATACTCTGATGTGGCCCATGCTAGGTTTTTGACCATGCCACAGTTCGTATGGCGTTTTCCTCACTGTTCTAGAATACAGCCTATTTTGTAGGTAGGTAGCAGCAACTGCTGCTTCACCCCAGTATCTTTCTGGTAGTCCAGAGTCTGTTAACATGCATCTAACCCTTTTGGTTAGTGTTCTGTTTTTCCTTTCAGCTGTTCCGTTCTGCTCAGGTGTATATGGCACTGTCTTTTGGTGCTCAATTCCATGGAGTCTCAGGAAGTCCTCTACTTCCTTTCCTGTGAACTCACCCCCATTGTCAGTCCGCAGTGTCTTTGGTCTGCACTGGAACTTGTTGCTCGTCATGATCACATAGTCCTGAAGTTTGTCAAATACTTCATCTTTACTCTTCATGACGTATGTGATCGTGTACCTTGAATAGTCGTCAATGAAAGTTACCATATACCAGTTGCCCCCTGGTGTGGGAACCTTCATTGCAGACGTCATTGTGTACAAGATCAAGTGGTTTCGTGGCTCTATTCTGACTCTTAGGAATCGTAGCCCTCATGGTTTTGGCTTTGATGCAACAGTCGTATTTCATGATCACGGGACACGTTGATACCTTAAGGTCTTTGGTCAATTGCTGTCTGTGCATTTCCTTGATGCTGTCTGGGTATCTATGTCCCATGCGTCTATGTCACAGGTGGATGCAGTCATCTTGTGGCTTGTGCGCAGTGAGCTTCGCCTGTTCTTTTGCTGTGCTCAGATGGTACAGGTGCTGATCTGCAGTGGCTCTGGCCAGTACTTTTGTCCCACGTTGAATTGTGCATTCGTCTCCCTGGAAATGAATGGTGAGCCCCCTTGCTGCCAGGCACCTCACGGACAGGAGTTCCCCTTCTAAGTTGGGCACATAGAGCACATCTTTCATGGGTATGGTCAGTGTGCCTCCCTGTGACTGGCTGCAGTACAGGAATCCTTGTCCAATTCCTTCCGCATTAATGCTTCTCCCATCTACAAAGTAGATCCTTCCTTTACTGCTCAGATCCAGCCCTGTGAAGAATCCTTTATCGCTAGTTATGTGGCTTGTTGCCCAGGAGTCTACACACTAATTTCGGAATGAGCTGTCTTGCATTGCTCTGAAGCACCCACTCCATTGTTGAGCAACTGTGTTGCTGTTTGTGACTTTAGCCCTCTGCTTGGGTGTTCATGGAGACAGTTTCTGCTGTTCTGCTTCCCATATATGCAGTCCTTCTTTAAATTTCCCTTCTTTTTGCATCTGAAGCATACTCTGCTTTCCCTCTTAGGAGCTTTCTCTGAGGTTTTCAGTGTAGTCTCATTACCCTGCTTTAGATCATTCTGCAAGTTCTCCTTTCTACGCTGGAATTCATCCGCAAGTCTACCTTTAGCAAATTCCAGTTTCAGTTCAGTCTCTGGCCTTGTCTCCAGGGCATTGATGAGGGCACTGTAAGATTCAGGCAGGCTGCAGAGGAATAGGGCTACCACCTGGCTGTCCTTTATATCTTCTCCAATGCCATGCAGCTGTGCCACTACTTCCAACATGGCATTTATATGCTCCTGCATTTCACTTTCTTTGCCATGACTCATTTTGTATAGTTTCCTCAGTAGAAACAGTTTGCTATTCAGACTAGTTCTTTCATGCAAATTTTGCAATGCAATCCACATGCCTCGTGCTGTGGTCTCACTTCTTATATGGATTAGTTGGTCGTCATCGACCAATAAACTTATTGTAGCCTTTGCTAACCTGTCTTTATCCCATTCCTCGTGATTTGCTGCTGGTCTGTTCATGGTAATCACCTCCCATAGATCATCTTTAGACAGCAGCATTTCCACTTTAAACTTCCACAATTGGTAGTTTACATTGTTCAGCTTTCCTACTGAATGTCTGAGCTCTGAGCTGCTTGCTGTACTTGCTTCCCTCCCTTTCCCCTTCTGGGATTTAGGTCTTCTTACTCACAGTCAGTAGGCCTCTCTGTCTGGGAGTTTTCTTTCACAGTCTACACTCCTTCTGGGCTGCTTCTAGTCTTCAAAATTGCCTTGAAGATGTCCTGGGTCCATAACCTATTGTAGAGTTAGCTTTCTGTTGAATAACACACAGCAGAAGTTTCTTCAAAACAGAACTTTACTAAGAGCTCAGAAGACATGTTTCCGTACTGTACAGACTGCATGGGACAAGATGGAGGACAGAGAGAGGAAAAGAGAGGAGTAGACAAGGTGGAAAAAACCTGTTTCATTCCCTGACCCTCCCCCTACTGGACAAGCCCCATATTAAGCTTGCAGGGCTTGCAATGGGCTTTTACTTGTGATTGTTGAACAATCCAACATGACCCACTTTACAGATTCGTTGTAGGACTGAGCTAGATAGGAATTAAGCCTTTGTGAACTCTAAAAATGATACAGAAATGATCATCTGTTCACTCCCCAGTAATGTAGCTAGTAATATGTGCCCTGTTTGGAATTGCATCTCAGTCCTGCCAGTGATGACTTCCACAGTAGCGATAGGTAACTCTCATGATGATGGTCCCTTTATTTCATTGTGTGTGAGACAGTTCTTTGGCTGCGCTTGTTTATAGCCAGTCAGACCATTAATTTGCAATTTGTCCAAAACTATAAACACCAGGCGATGAGAGGGAGCATCTTATCATTTGAAAATGTAAGCCACGTGGGGGAGACTGTTGCATTAAAGAAGCAGTGGTTTCTGATTGGCAGGAAAAACTTGTTTATACACAAAGCTTTTCTTCCTAGAGGAAGGAAAGTAGTGGGAGACATGGTGATGTAGGAATATCTAGGGATACATGGGGAAGGGAAGTAGTGGAAGAAAAAAGTAGTGGGAGACATGGTGATGCAACATCTAGACAGGATTTTAGCGAGTGCTGGGGATGAGTCAATTGTCGCGGTCCATGTTGGTTCCAATGATATAGGAAGGCCTAGGAAAGAGGTTCTGGGAGCTAAATTTAGGCTTCTAGGAAGGAGAAATGCTTCCTGTTCCACACGCAGGGCCCCAGAGGCAGGCTGAGCTCCGGAGTCTCAATGTGCGGATGAGACAATGGTGCAGGGAGGATTTGGATTTGTTAGGAACTGGGGAACCTTTTGGGGAAGAGGGAGCCTATACCGGAAGGATGGACTCCACCTTAACCAAAATGGAACCAGACTGCTGGCACTAAAAATCAAAAAGGTGATGGTAGAGTTTTTAAACTAAGATCTTGGGGAAAGCCGTCAGTTGCTGTGGAGCATGTGGTTTGGACAGGGGCAACCCAAAAGGATGCCATTATTAGTAGCGATACAGTGCAATCCGGAAAAGAGGACAGGAAAGAACTGGAGAAGGAACAGGCGGCATTAGTATGGAACAGACAAACTTAAATACTTCCAAAATATGCAATAACAATCCCCAGTATAAGAGTAAAAAGAATATGTTTAAGTGTCTATATATACAAATGAGAGAAGTCTAAAGAGTAAGATGGAAGAATTAGAGTGTTTAGCACTAAACGAAGATATAGACATGATAGGAATCTCAGAGACCTGGTGGAATGAGGATAACCAATGGGACACTGTAATACCAGGGTGCAAAATACATCAAAATGACAGAGTAAATCAAGCTGGTGGCAGGGTGGCACTATATGTTAAGAGCACTGAGTCGAGCAGGCTTAAAATTTTACATGAAATGAAATGTACTCTGGAATCTCTTTGGATAAAAATTCCATTGCAATAGGGAATTGTGTAACACTTGGATTATACCAGGGGTGAGGAAGCTCAGGCCCAGGAGCCAAATGCAGCCCTTGGCAAGTTTTATATGGCCCCTTTTCAGTTCCTGGATCTGTCCCTTGGATCTAGTTCTTACCTCCAAATCGCTGAAAAACTCAGCTCAAGGGAAGGGAGCAGAGACGAGGTCATGCAAACAAGGATAGGGGACAGTTCCATGGCACAGATCCATGGTTTGGGCCCTCCTTTCCTTGAGTGCATCTCTTACGCACACCCGCCCCAACTTCTGTGTGGCCCTTGGAGCTTGTGCAAGCTTTCAAAGTGACCCCCTGGAGGGAAAAGTTTCCCCACCCCTGGATTATACTATTGGCCCCTGATCAGGCTGGTGAAACTGACTGAATGCTAACTGAGATTAGACAGGCTACTAAAGTTGTAAACGCAGTAATAAAGGGTGATTTCAATAACCCTAATATTGACTGGGTGAATGCCTCCTCAGGGTGTGATATGGAGGTAAAATTTCTAGATGCCGTAAATGCCTGCTTGGAGAAGCTGGTCCTGGAACCTATGAGAGGAGCTACTTTGGGTCTAGTCTTAAATGAAGTGCAGGACCTGGTGCAAGGGGTAACGGTGGTAGAGCCACTTCGTAATAGTAATCATAATATAATCAAATTTGACATACCTATAGGAGTGAGACTGGGGGGTGGGAAACTACTGCAGTAACTTTAATTTTAAAAAGAGGAACTATGCAAAAATGAGGAAACCAGTTCAAGGAAAACTAAAAGGAGCAGTTGTGAGGGTTAAATGAGTGGAAGAGGCATGGAGATTATTTAAAAACACCATTTTGGAAGCGTGGATTAAATATATTCTGCAAATAAAAAAAGGTAACGAGTACCAAATGCCTGCCCGTGTGGCTAAATGGAGAGGTGAAGGAGGCTATTGGAGCCAAAAAGGCGTCCTTTAAAAAATGAAAAGCTAGTCCTAATGAAGAGAATAGGAAAGAACATAAGTGTTGCCAAATTAGATGTAAAAGGTTAATAAGACAGGCCAAGAGAGAATCTGAGGACTGACTCACTAAAGACACAAAAAATAATAATAAGAGATGCTCCCGCCCTAAGTGGGGGCAGTTTTGCATCCGCCCATTCTGGGAACCAAGCCTGGTTTGGCAAAGGGACTGATATGCCTTGGCCAGGTGAGGCAGCCTAGCTGAGAGCAGGCTGGCCCAGGGGTGGAACTGACTGGCATGACTGCACTGAAAAGGCAGCACACAGGGCCAGAAGCTCCTCTTTGTGACCCCAAGGTATCCAGCGAAAGGCAGGCTGGGGGACTATGTCGTTGCATTTTGTATAAAGTAAGTATTCCACCCCCCCACCCCACACCCCCCATGATAGTTCAGGGCAAGGAGGGAGGGAGCGCCACTCTTCTGGGCTTCATTCCTGTAAGCCACTTTCCTGGCTTTTCCTGGGAGTGGTGTTGGGCTGCCGGCTCTGCTCCTTTTCCCATGTGGGGGGCCCCGGCCTTGTTGTAGTTTGGTAATGGCCAATCCGACACCACCTGATTCACACGGCAACCCCCATTGAAGCAGCAGCAGTTACCGATATTTGCTTCCGCTAACTGCTCAAGCATGTCTCCCTTTTTGAAAGCGCTGGAGACTCTTGGGAACTTCTGGGAACTGACGTAAACGTGCGTGAACTGCTGTAAAATCTCGGAAACTTGTAAAATTCCATGAATTGCCATAAACTGTTGTAAATGTTATGGGGGAACTATTGCAAATTGTCGTAAATGTCGCTAAAACGGTCGTAACTATTGCAAATTACCATGAACTGTCGTAAATGCTGCAAAGTGCCATAAACTGCCACAACTTCCGTAAAATGCTGCAAATTTCCATAAACTGTTGTAAATTGCCATGAAGTATAGTAAATTACCATTGGTTGTCATCAGGCCAGTAGTAGACAAGCCGAAAAAGCAGCAGCACAAAGCAGAATGGCAAACAATGCTGACACTCCAGGCTAAGAGGGCCAAGGCTGCTCCAACCCTGCCAAACCCCGCTCCAGGGGTGGGGCAGGTGGAGCAGTCGCATTTCAGCTTCCAGGATTTTGTGTCTATGCTGCCTGATGCATTGCACAACTGGCAAACCAACCAGAGGGGGGGGGGCGGCACACACCTTTGAAATAGCCCCCTTGCAGGAACCAGGAGCAATAATAATAATTAACTTTTTTAAGTACATCAGAAGCAAAAATCCTGCTAGAGAGTCAGTTGGGCCACTAGATGACCAGGGGGTAAAAGGGAGGATAAGGACATTGCAGAGGAGCTGGATTAATTATTTGCTTCTGTCTCCACTGCTGAAGAGTTGGGGAGCTACTCATGCTGGGCCGAGTCTTTGTAGGCAATGAATCAGAAGAACTGTCCCAAATAAGTGTGACTCTGGAGATGGTTCTGGAGTAAATTGACAAACGGAATAGTAACAGATCACCAATACCAGATGGTATTCAGCCCAGAATTCTAAAGGAACTCAAATATGAAGTTGCGGACCTACTATTGGTAATATGTACCTATCACTTAAATCTGCCACTGTACCAGATGATTGGAGGGTAGCGAATGGAAGACCTATATTTAAAAAGGGCTCCAGAGGTGATCCTGGAAACTACAGCCCAGTGAGCCTGAAGTTGTCGCCAGGCAAACTCATGGAACCGGTTGTTAAGAACAGAATTACTGAGATTGGGGGTGATCCCATGCCTCGTGAACACTGCGCGCATGGACACCACATGCATCTTCATAGGGATTGCATTATGCCATGCAGATTCCATGCAGGACCTGCATGGATCTCACATGGATACCGCTTGGGATTGCGGCCAAAGTCAACATGGATTTAGCAATGGGAAGTCGTGCCTCACTAACCTGTTGGAATTATTTGAAGGTGTAAATAAGCATGTGGACAAGGGTAAGCCAGTTGATATAGTGTATCTGGATTTTCAGAAGGCGTTCGATAAGGTCCCTCATCAGAGACTCTTGAGGAAGTTAAAGAGTCATGGGATTAGAGGCAGTGTCTGGTCATGGATCGGCAACTGGTTAAAAGATAGGAAGCAAAGGTCAGTTATCACAGTGGAGTAACTAGTGGAGTGCCCCAGGGAGCTGTACTGGGACCAGTGGTGTTTAATATATTCATTAATGATTTGGAGAAAGGAGTAAAGAGTGAGGTGATCAAATTTGCAGATGACACCAAGTTATTCAAGGTAGTTAAAACTCAAGCAGACTGTGAAGCATTGCAGGAAGTTCTTGCAAGACTGAGTGACTGGGCATCCAAATGGCAGATGAAATTTAATGTTTGCAAATGCAAAGTGATGCACATAGGGAAAAATAACCCAAACTATATGTATACAATGCTGGGTTCTAAATTATGAGTTACCACTCAGGAAAGGGATCTTGGCGTGATTGTGGACAATACACTAAAATCCTCAGCTCAGTGTGTGAAGGCAGTCAAAAAAGCGAACAGAATGTTAGGAATCATTTGGAAAGAGATAGAAAATAAAACTGAAAATATTGTAATGCCTCTATGTAGCTCTATGGTACAACTGCATCTGGAGTATTGTGTGCAGTTCTGGTTGCCCTCATCTCAGAAAAGACATAGAACTAGAAAAGGTACAGAGAAGGACAACAAAAATGGTCAAGGGCTTGGGCTCTTCAGCTTGGAGAAGAGATGCCAGAAGAGGTAGGATAAAAGTTTATAAAATCCTGAGTGGTGTGGACCACGTAAATCGGGAGCAGTTATGTACCCTCTCCAAGAGTACTAGAACAAGTGGAAAATCCATGGAATTAACTGGTAGCAGATTTAAAACAAATAAGATAAAGGGTCTTTTTCCACTTGGCACACAATTAACTCGTGGAATTTACTGCCAGAGAGAGTGCTCATGACTGGTTGTGTAGCTAGTGTTAAAAAGGGATTGGATAAGTTCTTGGAGGATAGGTCCATTAATGGCTATTAGCCAAGCAGATTTTGGGAAAGTAACCTCTTACTGTTGGGTGCTGGAACAACAGGAAATGGACTGACCATTGTGACCTGTTGGGTACTTCTCTCAAGAGAAAGAGATTGGCCACTGTCAGAGACAGGATGCTGGGCTTGATGGACCATTTGCCTGACTCAATATGGCATTACTAATGTTCTTATGTAATCCAGCTGTCTAGTGGGTTACGGAGAAATCTCTGCTAAACACCATAAAACCATTTTTCAGTTGGTAATTTCTTAAACGAAGCGGTGCTGTTTTGATTAAAAACAGATTTTTAAGAGCTAACGAAATGTGTTTTCACTCAGCTGCGTTACTGGGAAGTGACGCAGGAATTTTTTTTGCCAAGTTCAGCGAAAAAAACATGTTTTGCACAAGCTGAGTCAAAGCATTTACATGAGAGATTTTTATTAGCTAAAAATACTTGTGCTCTCCCCCCCCCCCCCCACCCCTTCAGAATGAAACCCATTTCATCTGTAACTTTAACAGCTATTTTCCAGGATTCTTTAATTCCCGGAACAGGACCACCCTCTGCGCAGGGCCAGATGTAGGGGGCAGGTCTCCCTCCCTGCGGCAGCCCGTGTGCACACCAGAGCTCGGGGGCAGGGCGAGCCTAAGTTGCAATGGGGCACTAAAATCGTAAGTCCAGCCCTGCCTCTGTGGGTGCAGCTGACTTCCAGCCATCCTCACCCCTTTGCAGTTTCACCACTCAGTCCAAAATATGATTTTCTGAATGAAACTCTCCAGTTTTGCTTTACTCACCGATAAATGTTTTGGAAGGAGGCAGAGCAACAGAAGCTGTTGTACATATTTGGCAAGGGGGTTGGAGGGGAGGAACAACTTTCCTCTAAGAGACCGTGCCAATTAAAATTCATGATTCAGTGAGGTGGCCTAGCTTTACTATTGAATGTTTTGTAAGATCCTGCTTCTCTGCTAGTTTTTTAGTAAATAGACCATAACCTCAGCAGTGAGACATTCAGTCTGCAGGCCCATTTACCATTTTAAAAAAAAAACCTCTCACTCTTGCTGACAAGTTTCCTGAGCCCCACAGAGGTGTTTGTTCCTCTTTTCCGAGTTGTCTAGTATTGCCCTCATTTTCATCCCAACTTCCTATGGGGACTTTCTCCCCAGTACTTTGGAGAGCTGACCAGGGATGCTAGTGTCACTGCCCAGGCGAACCATCAAAAGAAAATAGTGAGGCTGTTCTTTTCCAAACAGTTTGCTTTTCCCTCCCTTAAGAATGTCCTCTTTAACCCCAGGGCCAGCTAAGTAAGTACCAGGTAATTCCTAATGTACTGACTTCACAAAGATGTTAGTAAGGGCCAGAAGCAAAGGCTTGATGAAGGAGCAGGAAAGTCGGATACAGCTATTTGTCAAAAGTCAGACACTAAAAATTACCATCTTCAATAAGTGAGACTTTTTTTTTTATCCAATGGTTATTTCTTGCCTTTGTTTAAGAAAGAGACAGGCTTCAACAACACAAGCACAGCAATATAAAAATCTAGATTCTATAGATATATACACAGTGTGGACATCTATCTATGTAATTATATAGCAGTCTGTATAGACCCACAGGAAAACATTTGTGCACTGCTTTCATTGGAGTAGAGAGAAAATGGAATATGTTCTATTGTAAACCTGTCTAGATTCTGGACACATTTTAAGGCTCAGTTTGGAATATACCCTCCCTCCCACTCCCCCCAAAAGGTACAATGTGGATTTTCATTTACACAGGCCAGAGAGAGCAGAGAGCATTTGAAATGGGAGTTATTTTTACATAGTGCAAAATACAGATTTATCTGATCAAACCTGATGCTATTTAATACCTGTATTGGTAAGCTTAGGTCTGTTGTCATGACTTTTTGCTAATATAACCCAAACATAACTGTTAAAATGAGTTCTGTGGAATTGGTAAAATACATTCCAGGCGTTCACAACTAACACTCATGTTCTGACAAGGCAACCTCTTCTGCAAGTGCTTCTTGCAGTACAATGTCTCCATTTGATTTTAAATGTAAACCGTTAAGTAATCTTGCAATGCAGCTTTTGTTCAGAAGAAAGACTATATCTGAGTTAAATGGGTGTCATTCACAGTTCCAGAGAGAAGAGTAGCTATGAGAGCCTTGAGTTGAAGGTTAAATTCTTTATTCCAGCGGGGAGGAGGATGTACCATGTCAGGAAATTATTCCATTAATAGAAGCATATGAGAGGTGGTTTTTGTAGATTATGCATAATGCTACAAGTATATAAAATCTAATTTAATGGTAATGGTGGGCACTGGGTAATAAACATGTCTGTCTTCTCTTGATACCACTTTTAAAACAAAAAGGCAATGGAACTGTTTCTCACAGAATCGAAAACGTCAATATGAATTAATGCAAGTAGCGAGTTCCACACCTGAGGAGCGATTGCACATTACAAAGAGGTTCGCAGGAGCACTTGCAAATGGGCGTGCAGAAAGGCCTCAGTTCTGATTAGGTTAGCTAAGTATAAGGAAAGGCCAATGTAGTGGCATTAAGATGAAATCAAAGTCCAGAGACATAGTGTTTGGAGTTTCCTTGCCTTGTTCATTACAGAAATGTGATATTCATCCAACAGCAACTGCAACACATTGCTTAATGCTCTTTGGAGAAAAGAAACAACATGTATTTTCCAGTTTTGAACAAGTTGGGCGGGGGGTGTGTGTGTGTGAGGGGAAGTGTGTCTAATGCAGGACACTAGACACGCACAATCACATTTGCTGTTTTGGGAGGGTGGTGGTGTAGTTTTTGCCGATGTGATGACTTCCAGTGCAGCAGCTGTCGGAGAGCAAAGTGCCATCAGCCCATCCACACCCTTGGGAGGTTGGTGCTGTCATTCAGCTGATGGCTGGTCCAAAGCACCTGTTCTTTGGGACAGGTGGGATTTTATTGCAAGTTTTCTTCTTCAATTACAAAAATAAATTTAAAATCCTACAAGGAAATTAATACTGGTACAAAGGAGACTCAGTCCTGCTAGGAGATTAGCTTACATAGGATTTTGAAGGCAAGCGTTACAGTTCCTTTTTCCCCTGTAAAAAGTGATGACCTCTTCCTAGGCCAATGTGCAAAACGGTTTCTGTAATCCAGACAGTTCCATAGATGTCCCCCTCTCTCTCAAAATATATAATATAGCTCTATGTGTAGCAAATGCTACTGTTGCAATCGAGTCTCCACTATTTCCTAAGTGGAATACCGACACATTCATCTTGTGTAATACTGGGTGGCATTAAAATTCTTGGTTTACGCCCAGTCTCCTCTTCAGAGTGTGACTTTGCTGTGAACGCTACTCCAGCACCCCTTTTTGGCAGTCCTGGGCAAAGTCAGGCTGGATCGACTCCGCATTTTCACTTGCCCATCGAGCAAGGTTTTTTTCCGTAGGATGAAGTCAAAGTTCACCTGACTGTTCATGGCATAGAATACATTGGCACTGTCTGGAATGACTAGTTCTGCAAGGAGAAGAGACAGAATAAATGGTGAGGTGCCCTCCGACTAACCGTATGGTTACAAACCAAAAGAAACCAATCTCCCCTTTCCCTCAATCCCTGTGGAACTGTAATTCACATGGCACTCTCATCACCCAGGACTGGACTTAATAAGAGAAAGTTAGACGAGTGCAAAGCGAAAGTAAGAGAAGTGATAGTCTGGGTGGGGTATGTTGCCAGGGTCTGAGAGTCAGCAATCTTGCACTCTCTTCTCATTCACTGGTGTAACTTTAGGCTAAATGCTGGAGGGATGCTGATGTAACATCATTTGCTAAGGCTAAACATTTTGGTTTTTTCTTCACTGTTCCCTGCCCATCTAGAACACAGTGAGTACAATCCTGTTCTTAAGCCCTTGCCAATCTGTCCAACATAACTTTACTGCTCCTACCTTTTGACTCCCTTCTCCCGACCCCTGCAACTGCTACAGACCCTTCCATCCCCCTCCTCCCCAGCAGTCTGCAAACAACCACCATGCCAACCTAAATTCTGGGAGCAGAATAAATTATGCAAATCAAGCAAACTTGCACAACTGTGACCATTTATTCTAGTTGCAGACTACCTGTACCCTTATTTTACAGACTGACTCTGAAAGTTAGGCCTGTGCCTACATGTTTGCAGGACTGGGGTCTCAACTAAAAGCTCATCTGTGCAACTTGCATCTGATCTGGCTGTAGGCTGAGACGGTATTTTTCTTAGAGCAGACACCATGTTGTTATCAATATCAAGCACTCTGTCCCCACAGTCTAGGAGGCTACACCACCAGTGAATGCAATTCATTAAGCAAGGTTAAAGGAGGGAGAGGGGGCTCTTACTCGAGGGAGCATGCTCGCTGGTTCTGGGGGTTCCTCTGTTTACGCCCCACCCCCATGCAGTCAGCTGCTGTCTCAGCAAACCTCATCATTTTCTCCTTCATCAGTCTCTCACCTAACCTCCCTCCCTCTGCTTGTTATTCCAACCCCATCTACTGCAAGTTCCCTGTGAGTCCCAAACAAGGGAGATCAGGAGAGGGGGAGAGCTGTTTAACTCATACTTCACAACAGCCCCTATTTAGGAGGGACAGATCCTCTTTGGGTTCTGAATCCCACTGTCTTCCTTTCAGGAGAGAAAGACAAAACCAATGTTCAAGCCTCAAGCACCTCTTTCCTGGATGCCTCCCAGGAAACACACTTCCCGGGAGCTTATGGAATGACAGAAACCCCGATACTGAGGTTTGACAAGTCTGGTTTTAAAAAGAATGTGCAAGCTGCCCGGCACCACTGTTTCCAATGGCGGCCGGGTGACTTCCAGTGTGGGGAGGCACATCTAAACTCCACCCCCGCGAGCTTGCTGAAAGCAGACTTTGAAGTCCACGAAGATAGAAGGCAGTGAAGGCACGTTTAAAGCCAGGCTAAGTGGAATGATAAGTAGGGGAGCTTCTGTCTCTCCTTCTGCACTTGGAAAGTTGGAAGGGGTGATTTTAATCTCTGCTTGTGGGGGCAGAGGGAGGAAACTCCTCTAGAATAACTACCCTCTTTCAGGTATGCTTGTGAGAACAAGCCCTTCCAGCTTGTGTAGAAGTGGTGATGGGAGCTTCTCTGTTGCAAGTTAAACACTTGAGGCCCCGTCCTCCTCCACTGAAGCTGATGGCAAAACTCCTCTTGACTTTAATGGAGCTTATTTCTAAGGGGGAATCTTTGTATCGCAAGAGAGACAAACTCTGACCCCTACTGGTGTATTGCTGGGTAGCACTGAGACCTAGAGTGGGCCTAAGTTCTACCTGCCTAGCATAGTCTAAAGAGCACTAACCACAACCAGTGGTGCCAAAAAAGGGAAATAGCTAAATTGGGGGGGAGAAGACTCTAACTGGTGTCTTTTGGTGGTTAGCAGGAGCTGAAAGGTAGAGAGGGTAAATATAGTGTCAGCCTCTGCCTAATGGGTGACATGAGGCACTGCATCCTAGTGGCGGCTGCTAGGATAGCTTTGGATTTGTGGGTAGGGGTTGGTGCCTGCACACTTCTGCTGCGAGCCACAAGGAGGGACACTGAAGAACAACAAAAGAGAAAGACAAATAGACTGACATTCCTGCATCTAACTCTTGCTGGAGCAAGCTCTCATCTCGGGGCATATAAACCATCCCAATATGTTAAGCTGGAACCACCAGGCATTTGCAATACATTGCTTTTGCAGAGCCCACTCCAGCCTTCTCTTCCACAACAAACCTGTTTCCCTGCCCCTCTCTGATGGATGGTGCTCTCTGTTCCATGGCTCCACAGAGCCCTTCCTGCCCATGGCACAAGGGGCCACATTGCTACAAGAGTTGCAACTATTCTAGTCAGCAATCAAATTCCCTCTGCAGCTTGGACGTATCAAGAATAATATGCATCAGTTCACAGCAGTATAGCCTGGAAAACAGCCATGCATGTGCAGAATGGGAGCACAAACTGCTGGGCAAAATGTGCCTCTGCCAAGAGGGCGACAACCACGTCCTCCTTCCCTGACACCATGGAACTTAAAAGCTGCTCTCCAAAGCCATTTCTGCATCCCTGACTACAAGTGTTTCTACAGGCTGGATCTGTCATTAAACCATTCTCAGTTTGTGTCCAGGAGCAAGATAAGATTGATTGCTCAGACTGAACAAACTGTTTACTCAAAGTAAATCAAACTCAAACAGGGCGATACTCCCACTGAATGTTGTATAAAAACTCCACCACATTCTAATCATGGTCTCCCTTGGGGAGAGTTTCTCCAAGCAGCAAGGGCCTCTCTTCTTACCTTTGTCCTCAGAGATGACCTGCACAAGCTCATAATTCTCCACGGGGTCCGAGTCCAGGTTGTGCTTTGACATGGCTCTCTGGATGACAGCTGGAGTCTTGTCTTGGCTAGTCAACTGGAAAAACAATGCTTCATTGAGCGATTTTGCTGCTTCACTCTACTACTAATTTTCAAAACATGATAATGAATGTATTACAGTCTGCTTGGAATTCATCAGTGGGGCTTGGTTTCACAGAAGACTGAGAAGCTGTTGTCTCGTAGGAAGAAAATATTAGCTACAGCTCACCATACAAATTGGGTCCTTTGAAAAGTTGAATTGGGAAGACAGATTATGCATGGACTGAGACAGCTGTCTCTCTTGTACCAGCATTTTGAGAGGGGAAATGTCATCTTGGCTAGTCATGAACGTGCATGTAAAGGGTTGCCCATAGATGTCAGTTAACTTGCAGTCTAATGGGCTAACCTCTCAAAATCTCATGAAGATTTCCTGGTCTCATTGCTAGCTTTCAAACTCACAGAGTAGACTATTCTGTGCTGGACAAACCTAGGTCCTGGTCCAATCTTGAAAAAAACCTAAGCGAGGTCAGTGGGCTTTGGATCAGGCCCAGAGTTCACTGCTTCCTTTGCAGCTGTGCAGGGCCCAATCCTTCTAAAGCAAGAGCTCAGTGCAAGCTGCAAACAATTCAGCTCCTTCACCCATGCACCCAATGTTTGTTCAGCAGCTTATAGGTGAGACGCAAAAGCTGTGTTCAGAAATCAAATAGAGAAACATGTAAAATAGCCCTGCCCATAGAAACACTGATAACATTGATGATTAAAATGCTTGGCTAGGTCTCCTATGCTTTCTTGTCCCACCGATCCAGAAGCCCCTTAGTGCTGGCCCAATCACTTCTGTAGAACACTAGCACAAAGCTGGTCTATTTTATACAGAATCAGCCGGATGCAACCCCAGCGAGAAGTAAAACAACTGCTATGGTGCCTTGTTGCTACCAGAGGATTCAGTGTCCAGATCCGCTGGCTTTATGTCACTTTGGGCTGAAGACTGGCCCAAAGCAACCGCTGGAAATCTGGCTCATGATTTTTATTGGAAAGTTTGCCCTTTAGCTGGAGAAACTTCACAGGGGAGTTTAAGGGAAATGAGAGTTTCAGACTGAGCCACAGGGTGGCAATGTCAGTGCACACAAGGCAGCTTTTGGCAGAGCACGCCTGGTTCTCCACTTCAGGGCTTCTTGTGTTGGGGGATAATTCCATCCAGGCTAAAAGCTGCGCATGAAATCTCAGCCAAACCCATCCCATTCCTCACTCATCTATGGAAGTAGCAGCAAAACCATCTGTTTTGGAGAGGGAGTTTGGGAACACACATTAGACCATCAATTCCCCAAATGAGGTCCCTGAGGCCAAGGCAAGCGGCTCATGGAACTGGCCAGAACTCCAGTCAAGTGAGTTCAGCTCAGCCCTTGTTTGTCTGTTGGCTCTTTGCACGGACCATGTTGAGAGGAAAGGTGATCCTATTGCACCAGTTCCCACAGCAATCCTAGCACATGTGCTTTAGAGACCTCCCCTGGCCACCGAGATATTAATTATTAATTATTATTATTTAAAATTTATATACTGCCCATTCCCTCAAAGGATTCAGGGTGACTTAAAATTAGTTAAACAAAAGCAACCCCAAAACCAGTATTGCAGGACAGCTCTGATCTCTTGCAAACAACCGTCCTCTCTTCACATCACCCCTCCCACTCCCATGTCTCTCTCACACACACACACCTCCACTCCCCTATCCCCCAGGAGAGTCCCAACATCCCTAGCTTGTACCTGCCCCCTCACTCGGGGTGTGTGTGTGCGTGGGGAGATACCCAAGTCCCATCTACCTTAACATTCGCAACTCCACCCTGCCCATTTTCATTAAACAAAAATTACAATACGTGTCCAACAGACAGGTTGCTAGTGCCACCAGGGACTAAAGCCATCTGCCTAGCGCCACCCTGCAGTCTGCAATGAGCATGCACTGGGCTGCAGGTATCTCAGTCCTTGGAAATGCAGAGGGTTGGCAGTGGTCTGCTGGTCTCAAAGGCTTGGGAGCCACTGTGTGACTGGGAGGGGACAGATGCTCTCATTACAGGGAGAGCTGCGGACAATAGAAACTAGCACTGTAATCCACCAGCCACTTGCCCCAGACTAGCCCCAGTGAAGGAGTCATCCCGTTTACGTTTCAGTGGAATAACCTCAGAGCAAGGGGCTACTGATTTTTGTTGCTTGGAAAACATTTTTGATGAAGTTTGGCCAATTTTCAAAACAAAGAAGTTAGATAAAATTCTGTGAAAAAACCTGAATTCACCCCCTTCCCCCCAAACGCCAGCTGGCTAAGACCTTGTATATAAATGACCATTCTGCACAGAATCCTCCAATCCTTAACTCCTGTGTGTCCCATACCATGATACTCTTGTACATGTTGCCATTGTTGTCTTCAACGCTGATCCGGATGATGCACGTGTCTTCATTCTGCTGGTTGTAAACAGGAGGCAATAATGTCGAGGTAATGGAGGCGATAGAGATGGAGCGCTTGTGGATCTTGGGATTGCAGGCTAGTGAGGGAGGGGACAAGATAGTGTTGATTAGGGACAACACCCCGGAAGAAGACGTGTCCATGGAGTGGATGGAGGAACAAGATGAGGAGGATTCGGAGAGCTAGGAAATTAAATGCAAATTAAGGGAAACAATTAGAAACAGGAGCACTGAGTGTTTATTTCCTGCAGAGTGGGGAGCGGGAAGAGTGGAAAGACAGGTCTCAGTTAGGACAGAGTCTGGTCAGACTCTGCTCATCATGCCAGGTTTTCTAAACTTGCTACTGGTCTCCCCCATGCACAGTGGAAACCTCTTGCCATCCAGTCAGCCTGTCCTTTATGAACAGGCCAGCAGGTGGCAGCAGACACCGGGAATAAGGAAGCTGCATTGCCCTGGTGGACAAGTAGATCCTGAAGACTAGGGGTGGGAAACCGGTAGAATCCGGTATCCGATAATGCCGGTAACGGGCATACCAGCATTATCGGATTCGACCCGGTAATCCGGACCCGGTACTGGATTTCGGGGTACCGGATTTTTTTACATTGCAGCCATTTAAAAATGGCTGCAATGTAAAAAAACTTAAAGCCCCAACCCAAAAGTTTTTTTTTTAAAAAAACCTCCCCGAGTCCAGGCTGCGCGGGTGGAAGGGGGGACACCCCCCACCCACCCTGCCCAGCCTGGATTTTTGTTTTCAAAAAGAACAGAGTAAGACCCAGAGGCGAGGCGAGCCCACCCCCCAGCACCAGCGGCCGCGGCGTCCCCGCAGCCGCCGGTAAGTATGACTCGATCCCTGGGGGGGTGGGGTGTTTAACACCCCCCACCCCCCCAGGGATCACCCCTACAGTGCGCTTGCCGCTTACCTTTGGGAGCTCCGCCGGCGGCGGGTGGTCCGGCGGCCTCAGCGCCGGCTGTGGCTGCCGGCGTCAGGACGCTGTAGACCTTCCG
>QEPC01006238.1:256642-312309 GCA_003113815.1 Sphenodon punctatus
CCCCCAGGGATCGAGTCATACTTACCGGCGGCTGCGGGGACGCCGCGGCCGCTGGTGCTGGGGGGTGGGCTCGCCTCGCCTCTGGGTCTTACTCTGTTCTTTTTGAAAACAAAAATCCAGGCTGGGCAGGGTGGGTGGGGGGTGTCCCCCCTTCCACCCGCGCAGCCTGGGAGGGGGAGGGGGAGGGATATTTCATTGGTTTCAATGGGGACACAGCGCCCCATTGAAACCAATGAAATAAATCCGGTACCGGCATACCGGATTTAATCCGGGAATCCGTTTTTTGTAGAACCGGTAAATCCGGTAGCCGGTAATGGGCCCGGGGTCCCACCACTACTGAAGACCCAATAGAGATCCCTCCCTGCAGAGCTGTCCATACAAAAACTATCGGGACAGGAGCCTTTGTCAGTTGCTCCAGTGGTGACGATTCAACCATGCAGCTAAGAACATAGGGATAGTTTACATTCATCTTGGAAGCTATTTGCCTGACTGCATTACTTCCCAGCCTGACTGTACCTTCTTCTGAGGTTCATCAGGAGTGTCGATGGGGGTGGTGCAGGCTTCCTCAGACTCGGAATGGGTCGATTCGCAGGAGGAGACGCTGACGGAATCCATGCTTTCCCCAGAGCTCCCACTCGGAGTCGACTTGGGCTGCTCTTTTGTGGGGGTGCTGTTGGCGAGCCCCTCTGTTCCCAGAAACAGCCTGAAAACACCAGGTAAATAATAACCGAGTAAACAAGCCTGGCTGGCCCTGCTAACTCCCTGCTGTTCTGTTTTAGCCTCGTTTCTATCGTTCTGCCTCATTTTGATTGTTCTAACTTAGGCCGCTTTTATATGAGGCGTTGAAAGGCGCCTCCTCCGTCCCGCGTTTAGAGAAAAGCTGCACGGGGAGTGTTTACATGTGGCTGCGCCGCTGCCGACAACAGGAAACACGTCACTTCTGGCAGCGCGGGGAGCATGGAAACACTCCCCGCGCGGCTTTTCTCTAAACGCGCGACTCAAGCGCCTTGCCATAAAACCTCCTGTGAACTTAAACACAGGTTAGGAAGGCAGACGCCCTTCAACTGTATCGTTCTAGAAGATCCTTTGGGCCCAGTTCGGAGGCGACGGGCAGCTAGGCCCTCAGAACATCCCCTGGTGTTCCGTGCACACTGAGCAGCAGAGACCGGCCTAACGAAACTGCGCATTTCAGAGCTTCCGGCTTGGTCATTCTCTTATGCTAAGCTCCTCCTCCACCCTCACAGCATGGGAATGGGAGCAGCTTGAAACCCTGTAGCCCAGGGGCACAACCCGGATTTTGCAAAGGGGAGGCTGCATCCAGATCCTTGGAAATCCCTGCTGTCCCTCCTCCAAGCAAAGCGGAGACAAGTACTGTTCCCCTCCTGGCTCCGACCCTGTGGCTGTCGGGCTCCGCAGAGCTCTGCCAGCTGGAAAAGCAGCTGCAGGAGCAGCAACAAGGGAGGTGTAGGGGCCCCAGAGCCAGGGTAGTATCTGCTCCCCTCCCTGGCTCTGGGGTGCCACTCCCTCTGCACTGCTGTTCTCCCTCTCGGAGTTGCTGCTACCTTGTGCCTGCGAGAAAATGGGGTGGGGAAGAGAGCCATGGGGTAGTGTTGCCTACTGACTGATCAAGGATGTGATCTCCAGCCATGCAGGAAGCAGTAGCTGGGAGAAGGAGGAAAAGTGCAGCCCATGCGGCTGGATGCGGGGCACCAGTCTGTGTGCGTTGTGTTTAGTGGCAGAAAAGAGCCCTGGAGCCCCCCTGTCCTGCCTTGTACTCCAATTTAGAGAGGGTTGAATGCCCAGGTGAGTGTGCTAACATTCATGTCTGTAAATGGGTGTGCAATCAAATGTTTAAATGTGTAATTGTAAAAGTAAATGGGTAATACAAGTGTAAATGTAAAAGTAATGGGGGGGTGTAGCTGAACAAACAAATCAAACTCCATCTCTAAAGGGCAAATTCATTCTTAGCATTAACTTTTTTGGCTTCAGCAATTAATTGGTCTCTATGAAACTATATACTTGTCACATGCTTTTAAGAGGCTGGAAGAGGGTATAAAAGACACTAACTTACACCATTATTATACTATTTAATAAATTTTATAATATAGCACCAGAACTGCACCTGGCACTGAACAGTCATGAATAGAGACAGGCCCCTATGATTCTTTTAGTCTCCCCTCGGAACGTGGCCCAGTCAGTCCAAGAGATCCTAGAATGAATTGATGGGCTTGTTAGCTTGAACACTCACTCTGAAGTAACTGACCCTGAACTCACTTTAACTCTTCCTTTGTTCCCACGAAAGCAGTGTTTTAAAGGAAAATAAGGGTGGCTCCCTTCTGGAGTCTGTACTCCTGATTAAAGCGAAATACATACTTCAGAGTAGTTGCCCCCCAGGGGGTAAGTAATCATTCATGTGAGCAAAGAAAAGGGAGTTAACTAAAGTGGTTAAAACACCTAACACCAGCTGTTCACAGTCATTAACTCCTCCTGGGTAACTACTCTGCAAAGTGTGAGCAGCTGCAAAGTGGCTTATCACCACTGAAGTAAGTACCCCAGGGGAATTAGTCCATTTGTCTGAACATAGCCTATGCTGGTGTAATGTCCATCTAGGGATGGAAACAGCCACATTAGCTTAGTGTTGGTAGTATTTCCTTGGCTGGCAAACCCCAAAAGATGCCATATGACATCCCAGAGAAGAATAATGCCACTTACTAATGGAGTTCTAACATTCAGTCACAAAATTTTGTTGGGCTGCAAATGCTACAGGTTGGAAGAAAAAACCCAGAGGAAATTCCTTTTCCTAATGATTCTATGCTAAGAATGCAAGGAGAACAGATCCAGCCCTCCGTCAGCAGTGATAGTCACCAGGCACGGTTTAGAGAGAGAGCCAGGGAGAGAAAGAGAGGTGAGCTGAATTCACCCACAGCAGGCTCAGCGTCCAGATTCCACATTCCTGATTGGCTCTTCACAACCAGTCAAAGTAACCCCTTCCTTTCCAAACTACTGATCCACAAACTGCTTCCTTCAGAGTAATAATGGCTTGAATGGGACCACTCTGGAGGGTCTATAGTTTATATATTCTCTCTGTGTTAGAGGCCCTAGGATCTAGCAGTGCTTGTATAGCGTAGCAGTCTGCACATTGCTTTGAGGAGCCCAAAGCTCCTCGGGTTCAGTGATCAGTCTGTTTGTGCTCTCTTTTAGTTGTCACTGAGTTATTCCTTGGAACACTGATAGGATAAAGCATTTCAGAGACAATTGGGAATTCTAAGTTTTATTTTTAACATTCCTTTAAAGAGATTTGCTATAATAGATCTGCTGTCAAATCCCCTGTTTAGAGGAATGCAGATCTCTTGTGTGATTTATTTAGACATGCCTCATCTTTGTTCAGCAGATCCTGTCTGTCATACTCACAAGCTCAGCCTCTTCACCATGCTCTTCCGAGGCTTGGGTGACGTAGCACTAGTGTCAGCGGGTGCTTCAATCTCACACGAGAGGCCGTAGCTGTGTGTGAGAGAAGATCTATTGGTTGGGGAGCAGGGGCTTAAATACATGTTTTTCTCTGTGACACAAAGACCCAGAATTATACCCATACACAAAACTAAATACTGAACCAAAGATTTGCTTGGGTGGACAAAATAGGAAGCAAATAGTGCTTCATATATGCTTTCTTCCATACCAAATGAATAGCCCCAAATCCTTGAATTTGGTATTTAACACAGAGGGCCCTTTTAAATGATCCCACTCACAAACGGGATCGTTTAATCTGCCGCATCTTCCCCCCCCCCCCCCCCCCGCCTTCCTCTCTAGGATGGGTTTGATGTTCAGAAGAGCATCAGACCCATCTCAGAGACAATGTGCGCGTGCGCGTCCTTCTGCGCGTGCGCACTCTAAAAGGGGACCCGGAAGTGCAGCTTAAAGCCGGCACTTCGGGGATCCGCGTCGTAGGGGGCAGGATCGCCGGGCCGGTCTAACGCGGGGAAGATCCAGCTTCAAAGCAGGGTACACGTTTAAACGTTTAAACTGATCCTTTGATCAGCCGCCTTTCTTGTCTGGTTTAAAAACGCCCAGAGACTGGTTTCAGCTTTATTTAAACCAAGTGAGCAGACAGAACCGTATGGAACTAGCTCACAATAAGTCAGTCAGAATGTGTCTGGGGGCGATGAGCTGAGACGTGGGTATTCTGCATTAACATATCCCCCAGGGGCTTGGGAAGCATGCAGGTTTGTGTGCACAAACAGAGCAGCAGGCAGACACCATATACTGCCCACTTCAAAGCTGAAAAATCACATTCCCAATCCCAAAGCTTCACGTGCCAAGTGTTGACAGAGGTCCTTTTTACATGGAGAGCATCCCTGCATGAACACCCAGAAATCTGAGTGTTCATGCGTGGGTGGGTCTTGTGTAAACTCCGCGGCGTGTGTGTGTGCGCGTGTGCATGCACTCCTGCAAAAACACATGCACACCCACCTCCACCCATCACACACGCATGGAGCAACCAGTGAAAATGATGATTGCTCTGTACATGTCCTATGGGTGGAGGTGTGTGCGTGCCAGAGTGTGCCCGTCTACACCATTCCCCCACCCACTGTACATGGACCGGTGTGAACATTGACCCCCCATGTCATGGCCAGTGTAAAAAAGGCCAAAGTTTTTGCCAATGGTTGATGAAAGGCACGCACATTCTCTCTCTCTCTCTCTCTCTCTCTCTCTGAGTGGCAGTATCTTTTTCATAGTGTATGGAAATGTCTCAGCCAGACATAAATCATACAGATAGTTGGGGAGCTGGATCTGAGAAATTGGCACCCCTAAATTCGTGTAAATAAACTTCACCTCTCCTCTTCTGATAACAGCTGCTGTCTCCTGAACCATCGGATGAATTTTTGGTCTGAAGTCATGCAATAGCTATTACAGGCAGATTGCAAGAGCTTAATTTGGGCGATTACTTCAAACTCCTAAGAAAACAAATAATTAAATTGGAATGTTAATTCAAAAACCAACCAAAGCCAAATACAAACTCATCCACATACAAAGAAGCATGAATGAATGGAGAAAACATGCCCGCCCACAGTAAGGATATGGGGAAGAATTTCCACACTGCATTTCAGTCTCAACTGAATAAGCAAAGGCTTAATTTACAAAGGTGCTGAGCACCCACAAACCCAGCTGAATCAATAGAGCTGAGAGGCGCTCAGCCCCCGCTGGCTGTGGAACTCCTGTCAATGTGGTATGAGACAATATTTCCCAAAGCCAATTTTAGGTACCACAAAGCAGTCTTCCCCCTCATCCCCAATAACAAAATTGCTCTTGTTTTCATAGAAATCATAACATGATTTAGTTTGTGCGTGTTTCACTATTTCACCAATTTGCCCTAGTCAACTGGGGTGACATACGATAATTTCCCAGCCCGAGGAACAGTGCCTTTCAGTGAAACTGGTTTTGAGAGCCACAAAACTGGAATGCCAGAGTTACCGACCAAAGGACTAAACAGGTCATCGACAACAACAGAGCTGCTTCCCACATGGGGAGTTTTCAGACAAGACACTCCCCACCCACTATACATGTTGCAGGGCACCCATAGGGCAACACTGCAGCCCTACAACATGTATAGTCGGTGGGTGTGGGAGGTGGGTGGTGAGTGTCTTGTCTGAAAATGTCCATTGTCCTACCCTGCCCCTGGCCTGAATGGACCCTTGAGAGATGGGAATTCATCCTCTGTGCTTATTTCTAACTGATACTATGATTACAACATCAGCTGGTCTTAGAATAGACCACTGCCACCATTCCCCTCAGGAGCAGCAGGGAATGTGGGCTCCTGGGGCAGCACTTGCTTCCTGGGGGCTCCCCACAAAAGTGTGAGACCTAGGGCAACCACCCACTTGCCCCACCCTCAGGCCAGCCCTGATTGGAATCCAGACACTAGGGGCCCACTGTTCACTTCCTTTTACACTGACACAAATCAGATGTAAAATATTATCACATGTGAATGCATGGGGAATTCTGATTCAGTATCCCATTATTATAGCAGAGGTGTAAATTACTGCTCAAGGAACAAAGCATGAGAACAGAGTTTCCCAACCTGTGGGCTGTCCATTTGCAAATAGGGGTCATGATCTTTACTGTTTGTTTTGCTTTGCCTGTCTTTGCTGTTGTCCAGGGTGATGCAGTCCAGAGTTGGGATGCAGTAACAAAAAAGAGCCCAGAGGCCACCAGATAACCAAGCAACTTTAAGTTCCTACTGATCCGCACCAATGACTAGAACTGGTTGAAATCTTTCATCAGAAAAATAATTTTAAAATAAACATTTTGTGGAAAATGCTTTGTTTTGCTGCTGGCTTTTAAACCATTCAAAATAGCTCCACACTTTCCTTGAATGACATTGCATGACTTTACTTTTCACAATGTCCTTAGCATTTCTGAAAGCATTTTTGTTTGTTTGCTGCTTTTGATCAGACAATAGGATGCTCTCCTTGTGGAAACAAATTTTGGGTGTGGAAATCATGAACAACTTCAAAGTCCAAAAAGGGTTTCTGCTTCCAGTTAAAAAAACTCTGTACCAAAATGTTAATTTTATTTTTGACTATATCCTCCCCCTTATTTATTGATGACCTCAGAATGGATTGTTATGTAGCCAATTATCAATTCTCTGAGCCATCCAGCCGAAGTAAAACGGAAGTTTAAAATGTGGATTAAGGAGCTGGAAATCAGGAACAAGTCAAGAAATGGGCCTTAAGGCAGTAAAATCAAAGTCCTCCAAATCCCTGGAAGGGAAGGTTGCATTTGACTCGCTTTTAGAATTGCAATGTAAGCACACTGCTGCCTTTAGGACTTTTCATTTATTTGTGTAGCCAATGCAGAACAGACTGATATATTAGTCCCAGGTTATCTGGTTCATTCTCTTCTGAACCCTTTATCTGGAGTCATGAAGCAGATGAATACCACAAAAAGGAGGGGTTGAGATTCATGCTATATTTTCCACAAAGAACAGAAGTCACATGCAAAGAGGTCAGTGATACTGCTGCCTGATGGGACTTGTGTATAGCATTAGGACCTCCTTCCTAATGCCCAATGGAAATGCATGTACCTTCTCCATATGTAAAAGCCAGATGGAGATATTTACTAGTGCTCAGAGTTCCCTTTCCCCTGTAAATAATAAATCATAGAACCAGTCTTCCTTTTCACTCCCCAGACTTTCTAGACTTGTTTGGGTTCCCGCTGCTCAGAGGTATGTAGTGGTAGCAGCCTTGGAAGCTAAGGTTCCAGGGGAGAAGGATAACCTCTAAAGTGTAAGGAGTGAGGAGAGAATCCCCTGCTGCAGGAAAGAGAAAAATGCAAGTCACAGAAGATTAGACTTACCCGCCTCCTCTTCTCAAAATTTATTAGTCCACCCTGTAGGAAACAAAGCAAACGGAGACCAGTGAAGGAGCCAAAATGCCAATATTCAATAGCAATTTAATGAAGTGCCAGTGCTTGCTTAGAACATATGCTCTCTCTGAACAAGGACCAGCAAGAGACCTGATGTTTCCATCTCCCACCGCTGTCCCTGGAGGGATTAGCTGTTTTACCAAGAAGAAAATTCCAGCCTTGGGATAGATGGAGCAAACATATTCAAGGGAAGGACTGATGTGCCCTGGCAAAGACTTGTCATTAAGAATTTTGCCCAGTTTCTTTCTGATGTGCATTACCCATGGCTTTGGCTAATGTTCTCAAACCCTGATTTTCATGAGTCCCCCAAAAATGCACGTGATAATTCATGAGCAGAGCACCACCCTGACTCAAGACAGGGTTTAAGATTCACGCGTATTCTAAACAAGGGTGGATTTACTTTAACTTGGTCTTGCAGAACATTTACTCACCCATCCTTACCATAAATGGCAAGGCCAAAATATTCAAGCCTGTGCTCCCAAATGTGCATTTATGCACCTTTAAAAACAGCCTGGTCCTGCAGTGTTGCCCTATGGGTGCCCTGCAACAAAGGTCCTGAACATTATGGATCTAGCTTCAAGCTCCCAGGTTTGAAAACAGCGGGTCAGTTTTGTCACTAGACACATGGTGGATCTCTTTTACACAGTCCCTGGACTTCCGTAACTCTTCTCTCTCATATATCTCCATGAACATGCTCACCTGGATGGACAAACACATATGCTCCCCGTTTTTTTCATGCCCAGTTTGTCCAATTCATCCTTTTTGCCAACCCACTGATAGACTTTGGTCTCGCCTGCAATCTCTACCTATTGGCAGGGCCCTGTGTTCCCTGCATTTTCTATGCAGTGACACACCACTCGGGTTTGTCCTTCCCTCCTTAACTAACTCCACCAGGCTGGACAACTGAAACGTTTACACAGAAAAAAATATATTTTAAATTGTAATAACACCAAAATACCTTCCCACAGGCTAGTATTTTTAAATAAAGTACGTGTTTTGAGCTTGAGTGTTCTTTTAAATAAATTCCACTTTTCCATTCAATCACAGTAATTTTTCTCCTGAATAAATTTTTTGTGAATCACCAATTTCCTCTATTTTTCTTAATGTATACGAGAGCGTGCTGAAAAATATCATTCTAACCACAGGATCCTCAGGAAGGCTATTACTTGTGCTAATCACTGATCAGCAAGTTGGTAGAGGGAGAGGTTAGGATTCATGGAGCTGCACAAACCTACCTCAATATTGTCCTGAAGGGCTGTATCAAGCATAGTCATGTCAGTCAGAAAAGTACCAAGGTAGGGGACTGTGCCCTGCATTACTCCCTGTACACAATCAGAACAGAAATTGGTTCAGGCGAACAGTGCCACCCAGTACATTATAGCAGAAGATATAAAGCAGAGGAGGGACCCAAAGGCCCTGGGCCTGATGCTGTCTAGACAGATTTAAATCTGCAGGAATTTTGCCACTGACTTCTTTGGGCCTTTGGTATTTAAATAGGAATGAAGATAGACTTGGTGGCCATACTTCATACTTCAACCCTGGAATGACTTTAGGGACTTTACCACCTTAGGTGGCTACAAATGAGGAACCCTTGGACTGCCTCTGAACCACAGGACACTCCATGGCCATGGTGTGGAGCGGCGAGGACCACCAGGGTAGGGGAAGGGAAGCAGTGCACACTGAGTCCACTGGGAAAAGGATGTCAGGGTCACCAAATCAGGGGGTATGGTGTGCTGGAATGCAAGGGGGTAAGAAGCAGGGAAGCAGGATACATGAGAGTACCCTGGGGCGGGGAAGGAAGACTGGGTAGGCCCAGTCCCCAAGCATTGTAGCATGCCTCACCCCCCACTCAAATAGGCCCTGCCTCCCTACTCCCATTTCCCAGTAAGCCTTGCCCCAGTAACCTCCAATCCCACACGCCAAGCCAACACACTGTTGAGTGTCTCTGATGCCTTCCTGCGGTGCGTGGCAGTGGCTGCTTCTGGGGAGCCATCCAGCCGAGACCCTGGGCTTTCTCTGGTTTTTATATTGCCAGTAAAAGTCTTACACCATCCACACACAGCCTCAGTATGCAAAATCCGGCTGAGCTGGTGAAATACTGGCTGGGTGGCAACCCTACCAATCCCCCACCCCATAGCCTCAGAGTGCCCTGTAGTTCAGAAGTGGGCAGGGAGTTCCCCACCCTGGCCTACAGTGGATTTAACCTCCTACCTTTTCCTGCCCTAGACCTAGCATAGGTCAGGTCCTGATTCAGTTCTGCTAGAAACAGAACTTGAACTGACTTCCTATAGAAAGTCCTGGCTTCTGAATGAGTGCCAAAAAATGCCAAGATGAATATAAATGAAATCATCTTGCATGTCCCTGGGTGCTGACAGTCCTACAAACTGTTATACGTATAGTCCCACTGGAAGTTACGGGATTTTCCATGAGTAACTATTTTCAAGATTCGGACCTCTTGACACTTAAGTGCAAGTGGCCTTTTTCTAGGATTTCTCTCCATGGCTCTTTTAGTAACGTTCTCAAATCATGTTCATAGCTTCCTCCTTTGGGTAATTTCTGCATTCAAATTATCCCAGGTTTTAGTTTCTCTCTGCCTTCTATCTCATCTGGAGTCAGGGATGCTTCTACGCCTGCCTAAGGAAACAATTCTCACTGCTGTTAGAAAAAGATCTATGTCTTTTGCCAGTCAAACAAAAAAGCAAAAAAACTAATAAGCTGATTATCAACTATAACAAGACCAAAGTCCTAGTTTTTGGAAGAGGCAAAAAAATGTACCGCTGGTTCATTGTCACGCATTTGATTGCGCAGGTTTCAGCCTATAAATATCTGGGGATCCTGTTCCATGCTTCGCTGAGCTGGACTTCCCAGCAGGAATTGGTACTTAATAAGATTAAGGGCTCGGCAGCTGCCATCGCCCGTTTGTTCAAGCACAGGGGGCATGGTTCTTTTGGGATCGCCCTTAGAACGTTTGATGCCAAAGTACGCGCCCAATTGTTGTATGGTGGCGCGCTTTGGGCATTAGGTTTTCCAATGGGACTCCCTCTGCTGCACTCAAGAGTGGAGTTCGGCCAACTTGCTTGGGTCATGTTTAATTGGAAGCAAGTGGCCTTTTTATGACTTCGTCTCTTTCATACCATGCATGTAGGGCTGTTGGCGCTTGTACCCAAGGCTACATTTGTGTCTTCCTGGATGCGGAGGGTGATGCACCAGCTGACTTTGTGGGGGCTTTCAGTCGACTATCTAAAGACCATCTTACTGACTAAAGCCCGTAGGGAGGTTGCCACGAGGATTATGGATATTGGATTCCAGGAGGATTTAGCAGTGGTGGGTGCTATGCCATCCTTGGCACATTTTAAATATGTTGCGCCACATCTTGGCACTATGGCGGCTTACCTCTCCCTTCCAATCTCGACTAGACACCTTGCTTTACTGCTTGGGACCCGACTTAATGTCCTTCCCTCCCGATTACTGGAGGGACGCTATGCCGGAACCCCCTTTGATGAAAGACTATGCCCCTTCGATTGCCTCGAGCCCGAAACAGTTTCCCATATCTTATTCGCCTGTCACCTTTACAATACTCCTCGCGCTCAACTCCTGGCCCCCTAGATTGATCAACTTCCAGGCAGAACCCAATTTGATTTGCTTTGTACCTTACTTTCCAATGCGGACCCGAGCCACTTGAAAGCTGTGTCATCTTTTATGATTTTGGCCTCTGCCTATAGGGACCGCTTTTTAAATTGTTTGCCCTTGCCATCGGGAGATGTTTCTTTTCCTGAGGGTGATGGGGTGTAGGAACTGCCTTTAGATCCTCTCAACTAATTTTTATTGTTGCGTTGTTTTGTTTTTTGTTTTTTAATTTTTTTTATTATCTGTGTATCTTTTTACGTTTGTCAATCGTCTTGGTATCTTTATTATGTATTTTGTTTTGTCTTACTGCAAGGACCGGATGGTCACGCAACTAATAAATAATAATAATAATAAAACAAAAAAGCACAATATCAGACAGTTCCTTTTCTTCCCCCCCAGTTTCCAGTTTCATCACAAAACCATGTGCTTCAACAAATGTCCTGTTCCTATTTTCATACTGAAAAGTTAATTAAGTGAAAAGCCAATTCAAATCCAGAGTTTCTGGACTTAAAAATCATGATCATCTCGTGTAGTGAATAAAAGAGGAATAATAAAGATAGGAGATAGTATATACCATATCTTTCTGCAGCTGAAGCCGCCGCTGCGTCCTCTTCTGGTTTTCCTTCACACTACTGTCCAAATTTGCAAATTTGGAGGTTCCTTCCTATGGAGCAAATGACAGTGCAATTAATGGGAGCCATTACTGATAAGCTGGAAAGCAAAATTCCTTGCCCAAATTACAACCCACATTGCTTTTTCACAGTCAAGAACAATTCATTAACTGAGGGGGGAGGATGTTTTTTGTTTTTAAAGTGTTTCAAGCTTCTGTATTTCCTGTCTTTGCTAGGAACACCTGTCCCTAAATACCACAAAACAACTTTAGCAAGATACTTCTGGCCCTGGTGAAGCAGGGAGCTACTGAAAATCTCATGAGCTTATTCTTATTCTTATTATAAGCATTTGGAAAGCGGCAGCTGTGTTCCTGGTGCTTTACAGAACAATAAGATAGATGCGGTTCCTGCCTATGGCTTACAATCTAATAGACACGGAGGGGGGAGACAAGGAGAGGGGACATAGGGAGAGACAAGGGATAAATAACGTTCAAGCGGATGCGAAGTCTCAGGTGCACGTGTTTGGCTTGGTTGAAGTAAGGCAGGAGTCTGTGGGGAGGACAGACAGTAAATATTGAAGGGAAAGTTCCAACAGGCATCAGGAAAGGTGGCAAGGAAGAGGTGGGTTTTGAGAAGGGGCCTGAAGCTGTGGAGGGAGGGAGTTCCAGGCGTCGGGGGCAGCAAGGGAGAAGGGACGAAGGCGGTTAGGGGAGATAAGGGAGAGCTAGGGATGGGGCAGAGGAGGAGCGAAGAGTGTGTACAGGAGTGTGTAAGGAGACTAGGGCTGAGAGGTAAGGGGGAGCCAGGTTGTGAAGGGATTTGTACGTGAACACCAGGAGTTTGTGAAGGATGCGTGCGGGAAGGGGGAGCCAGTGAAGCGAGAAGAGGAGAGGCTGCACGTGGTCGAAGCGATGGGCTGAGTGGATGAACCTAGCAGCGGGGTTTTGGATGGAGATAAGGGGGGACAGGTGAGAGCGTGGGAAGCCAGTAAGAAGGAGGTTACAGTAGTCAGGGCGAGAAATGACCATGGCGTGAACAAGGGTTTTGGCTGAGGAGACAGAGAGAAGGGCAAATCCGAGCAATGTTGTGGAGGGCAAAGCAACAGGACTTGGCAACAGTCGATGTAAGGTTTAAAGGAAAGGTGAGTATCGAAGACGAAGCCCAAACTACAGGCTTGGGGAACAGGGCAGATGGTGACTCCATCAATAAAGATGGAGAGGGAAGAGGGAGAGGAAGGGTAGGGAGGAAAGATAAGGAGCTCAATCTTAGTCATGTTGAGCTTGAGCTGACATTGGGACATCCAGGTGGAGATATCAGAGAGACAGTTGATCAGGCGAGCTTGGACAGAAGGAGAGAGAGGGGGTGGAGAGAGAGAGTTGAGTGTCATCAGCATAAAGGTGGTATTGGAAGCCGTGGGAGGCAATGAGTTTGCCAAGGGACAGGGTGTAGATAGAGAAGAGGAATGGCCCAGGACGGAGCCTTGGAGAACCCCAACTGAGAGGGGGAGGGAGTAGGATTTGGAATTGGGAAGAGACACATTAAAGGAGCGGTCAGAGAGGTAGGAGGAGAACCAGTCAAGGACAGAGATGCAGAAGTCTAGGGAGTGAAGAGAGTCCAGTAGGAGTGAGTGGTCGACAGTGTCAAAGGCAGCAGAGAGGTCAAGGAGGACAAGAATGAAGTAAAGGCGCTTAGATTTAGTGACAAGTAGATCATTGGTGATCTTGGCAAGGGCAGTTTCAATGGAGTGAAGGGGGCGGAAGCCAGTTTGAAGAGGGTCCAGGGAGGAGTTGGCAGAGAGGAGATCCAGGCAGCGGGAGCAGACAACACTTTCCAGAAGCTTAGAGGTGAAGGGTAGAAGGGAGACCGGCCGGTAACTAGAGGGGTCAGAAGGGTCGAGGGTGGACCTTTTGAGGATGGGAGAGACAGTGGCATGCTTTCAAGGTGGAGGGGAAGGAGCCAGTGGAGAGGGAGAGCTTAATGACGTAAAAGGGAGGGAGGCGACAGTAGGAGCAATGGAGGTCAGGAGGCGGGAGGGGATTGGGTCGAGAGGGCAGGTGGAGGGATTGGAGGAAGAGACCAAACAGGAAATTTCCTCAAGGGAGGCAGGAGGGAAGGAGGAGAGGAGAGGAGGGAGGAGGGGGTGGTGAGGGAGTGGGGAGAGGGGATGGGTGGGCAACAGTGTCTTGGCGGATCTCGTCAATCTTTGAGGTGAAGAATGATGCGAGATCCTGAGCAGAAACGGAAGAGGGCAGAGGGGGGCAGGGGGGCTTGAGAGGGACTCAAAGGTGGAGAAGAGTCGGCGGGGGTCATGAGAGTAGGATTCAACCCGGGAGGCATAGTAGTGTTCCCTCGCCAGGGAGATAGCGGAAGAGAGGGAGGAGAGGGAGAATTTATAGTGGAGGAAGTCAGGGTGGAAGTGGGATTTGCGCCAGAGGTGTTCAGCAGCCCAGGTGCAGGAACGGAGGTAACGGATAGTAGGGGTGAGCAATGGACAGGGGTTTCGGGGCCGAATGGGGCGGGAGGAGAGGGGGGCAAGAGAGTCAAGGGTCGTGGTGAGAGAGGTGTTGAGAGAAGAGATGGCAGTGTCAGGGGAAGAGGCGGAGAAGACAGGAGGATGGAGAGGGGAGAGGGAGGAAGCAAAATCTAAAGGGTTACTAGCCTGCAAATCACGAAAGGGGCGTGGAGCCAGGGACGAAGATGGGGGTTGATGGGAGAGGTTGAGGGAAGCAAGGTAATAGTCGGATATTATTATTTATAATTTCTATAGCCCCTTCCATGTTCAAAGTGCTTTATAGTCCTTATCTAGTTCATCCACATGAGAGTCATCATTACTATTTCCATTTTACAGATGGGGAACTGAGGTTGAGAGATAGTGGCTTGCCCAAGGCCACTGAGTTCAGGGCTAAGATGGGATTTAAAACCTGGTCTCTTTGGTCCAAATCCAGCACCTTATCTGCTAGGCTACACTGGCTCTCTAGATGTCTAGGTTGACTCTTTAGTCCTTAAAGGCTGTTAGTCATTAAACCTTTTAACTTATTCCACAGCTGGTATTATTGCATACAAATAAAGCTCCTTTCCTGCATTATTTAAACCTCATGTCTTTCTTTCCCTACATGCTGACAACGAGCTATGACTAACCTCTCGGTTTGCTGACTAAGAAGGAGACAGCCAAGAAATAAAAGTGTTTGTTTTCAGATTTGCCTAACTCAGGGCAAATTGGGGAAGTGGTTTCCAACAACTGCCTGAATGGAGCTATATTTCATAATATAGCTCCACCTTTGACTCCCTTCTCAAGCCTCCCTCAACCCTCTTCCCTTTTTGCTCAGGATCTCACGTCATTCTTCACCTCAGAGATTGACAAGATCCACCAGGACATTGCTTCCCACCCATCTCCTCTCCCCGCTCCCTCACCACCCCCTCCCCCCCTCCTCTCCTCCTTCCCTCCTGCCTCCCTTGAGGAAATCTCCTCTTTGCTCTCTTCCTCCAACCCCTCCACCTGCCTTCTCGACCCAATCCCCTCCCACCTCCTGACCTCCATTGCTCCCACTGTCACCCCCCCACCCTTTTACATGTCATTAATCTCTCCCTCTCCACTGGCTCCTTCCGCTCTGCCTTGAAAGCATGCCACTGTCTCTCCCATCCTCAAAAGGTCCACCCTCGATCCCTCTGACCCCTCTATTTACTGGCCGGTCTCCCTTCTACCCTTCGCCTCTAAGCTTCTGGAACATGTTGTCTACTCCCTCCTCTCTGCCAACTCCTCCCTGGGCCCTCTCCAATCTGGCTTCCGTCCCCTTCACTCCATTGAAACTGCCCTTGCCAAGATCACCAATGATCTACTTGTTGCTAAATCTAAGCGCCTTTACTCCATTCTTGTCCTCCTTGACCTCTCTGCTGCCTTTGACACTGTCGACCACTCACTCCTACTGGACTCTCTTCGCTCCCTAGGCTTCTGCGGCTCTGTCCTTGACTGGTTCTCCTCCTACCTCTCTGACCACTCCTTTAATGTGTCTCTTCCCAATTCCAACTCCTCCTCCCTCCCCCTCTCGGTTGGGGTTCCCCAAGGCTCTGTCCTGGGCCCTCTCCTCTTCTCTATCTACACCCTGTCCCTTGGCAAACTCATTGCCTCCCACGGCTTCCAATATCACCTCTATGCTGACGACACTCAACTCTATCTCTCCACCCCCTCTCTCTCCCCTTCTGTCCAAGCTCGCCTCATCAACTGTCTCTCTGATATCTCCGCCTGGATGTCCCAACGTCAGCTCAAGCTCAACATGGCTAAGACTGAACTCCTTATCTTTCCTCCCTACCCTTCCTCTCCCTCTTCCCTGTCCATCCTTATTGATGGGGTCACCATCCGCCCCGTTCCCCAAGCCCGTAGCTTGGGCTTCGTCTTCGATACTCACCTTTCCTTTAAACCTTACATCGACTCTGTTGCCAAGTCCTGTCGCTTCGCCCTCCACAACATTGCTCGGATTCGCCCCTTTCTCTCTGTCTCCTCAGCCAAAACCCTTGTTCACGCCATGGTCATCTCTCGCCTTGACTACTGCAACCTCCTCCTTACTGGCCTCCCCCGCTCTCACCTGTCCCCCCTTATCTCCATCCAAAACTCCGCTGCTAGGGTCATCCACTCAGCCCGTCGCTTCGACCACGTGCAGCCTCTCCTCTCCTCACTTCACTGGCTCCCCCTTCCCGAACGCATCCTTCACAAACTCCTGGTATTCACTTACAAAACCCTTCACAACCTGGCTCCCCCTTACCTCTCAGCCCTAATCTCCTTACACACTCCTGCACGCACTCTCCGCTCCTCCTCTGTCCCCTCCCTCGCTCTCCCTCGTCTCCCCTGCTCCCCTAACCACCTTCGTCCCTTCTCCCTTGCTGCCCCCCCATGCCTGGAACTCCCTCCCTGCCCACATCTGCCTTGCCCCCTCCCTCCGCAACTTCAAATCCCGCCTCAAAATCCACCTCTTCCTCTCCGCCTTTCCCGACGCCTGTTAGAACTTTCCTCTCAATATTTATTGTCTGCTCTCCCCGCAGACTCCTGCCTTACTTCAACCAGGCCAAGCACGTGCACCTGAGACTTCGCATCCGCTTGAATGTAATTTATCCCTTGTCTCTCCCTATGTCCCCTCTCTTTGTCTTCCCCCCTCCGTGTCTATTAGATTGTAAGGTGTAGGCAGGGACTGCGTCTATCTCATTGTTCTGTAAAGCGCCAGGTACACAGCTGGTGCTATACAAATGCTTATAATAATAATAATAATAATAATAAATAATAATATAATAATTCTTGAGCCTCCGCCTTCTAGAACAGGCTAGTTAATTCACTGTCACTATTTCCCAGATCCCCATCTTTTAGGTTTGCTTTCTAGAGACGGTGCTAGTTTTTCTTTAATAGACAACTCTTGCCAGTTCTGCTTCTGTTGACATATTCATTCATTTCTGAGAACGTAACCCTTTTTATACTAAGACCTCTGAATCAATAACATTTGCACTTGCATAGCTCCTTTCAGAGGCTCTACATTATTTCTGAAAAGGAATTAATTAAAAGTCAAAACCTCCTCTGTGTGATTGATTAGTAATATCATTTCTATGTTGCTGATAGGCTAACTGAGGTCTTGGAGTCAGTGAGGAGAGTTCACTGAAAACAGTCTCAATGCACAAGAGTGGTCAAAAGGGCAAAGAATGTGTGAGGGATTAACTAGCAAAGGGAGACAAAATAAAATGGAAAATGTCATAATGCCTCTGTCTAAATACATGGTGTGCCCACCCCTTGGGTGCTGCGTGCAATTTTGGTCATCTTTTTTTCTCAAAGAAAGATACAGCAAAACTGAAAAAGGTACAGAGAAGAGCACCAAAGATGGTCAGGTATATGGAATGGCTCCATATGAGATGCTCAAAAGACTAGGATTTTTCACTTTAGAATACAGACGACTAAGGGGGTATGATTGGGGATAATAAAATCACAAATGCTACAGAGGAAGTAACTATGGAGTGGTTATTTAACCTTTCTCATAACACTAGAACTAGGGGAACACCTGATGATATTAACAGGAAACAGGTTTAAAAATAAAACAAAAGGAAGTATTTTTTCATACAATACACAATTAACTGATGGAACGTATTGCCATGAGATGTTGTGAAGGTCAAACTCAATGGGATAACTGGATTTAAAAAAAGATCAGATAAATTTATGGAGGCTAGGGAGGCAATCTAGTACCAACCACTTACTCTGGAGCGGACGGTGGATTGTGGCCTAGGTCTAGATGGCTATTAGCAAAACTGGTCAAAAGATGAAACCTACAACTGTTGGATGATGAGACTGAACAACAGGGAAAGACCTGTCCATCCATTCCTCCTGCCACTTCAGACATGCTTTCATGCCCTCCAGTGTTTTGTTTTTAATCCAACAGGTTTACCACTATTCCTGGGACAGAGTGTTCCAAAAAGTCTTCAAGTTAGGAAAGAAAAGGCCTCCCCTTCCAGGCTGGAGATGATGCTAGTCCTGGATTTATCAGAAGCATACTCCCAGTGTGAATGAAATTAGTAAAACAGATATGCAAGAGTATCCTAGCTGGACTAGCTGTCCACTCCAGTAGGAAAGTTTCCTTACTTCATTCCTTTCAGAATGTTTTGTAAATCTGCCTGCAGCAACCGAAGCGCAAGATTTGGCAGGAGCCAACAGTTCTGGGTCTATGAGATTTTAAACTGCTCTGGAGACGTGTTGACATTTCCCCTCACTATTTATTACTGTTTCAGCTGCTGTAAATTGTAAATTAAACTATGAGGGTTTTGATGAATGGATCATAAACAAGAATAGACAAAGGCTGCAATCCACAAGCCCTGTTGGCTTCAATGGGGCTACTCTGGAGTAAGTACTTTGTGGATCACACCTATTCTATTTTGAAGAAAGAAACCTAACATTGTGGAGCTGCTCCTCAGACTCAGACATCAGATTCTGTGCTGACGCAGGCTGTCTCATAACTTTTAAAACAAATCAGCTATGTAGAGACTAGATTAAACTCTAAATGTACTTTCTTTTCGGTTGCACTACAGACTCATTTAACACATTATGCCACTACTGTTTTTCATTTTCAGATGCCTCTGAACTTCTGGGGTTCATCTGGGTCTGACAGGAGAATTGCCAATACACTACAAGATGTGCTTTTTGCTACCATTTCTGGCCGCCCACCCAGCAGGAAGCCTGTTCCCTCAACATTTCCAGCATTGTTTTCATGCTTCCAAGAAGGTGGGGAGAGCCTGGATAAACATCTGGAGTCAGACCCTCAGATGAAAGACGTTGACATCACTCCACTGGAGTCAATGAAGCTATGCATGCTGATTTACATTAACTGAGGATCAGGCCCCCAAACTTCTTTAACTGAACCATTTCAGATTTCCTTGTGACTAGCTGAAAGGCTGCCTAGATTTAGATCAGGCGTCTCCTTGATAAGCACCTCTGTATTTTTTGCGCAACTGTAGTTTTGCAGATTCAGGCCACGTTCACAAGTACAAAACTAAACCAACTTATCAAAGTCAAAGAACTTATTCCTGTTTTAGTAACTCAATAGTAGTGTTCATGCTGCACTCCTAAATCGATTTAATACAGCCACTATCTGCCCCCCGCGGCCATGTCATGAAAGAGCACTCGACACCTGTCCTTTCATGACTTGCACACAAAGCATTCTGGGATGAATTTCAGCAGGCGAGACACTGTGCCAAGGGAATTATCTACTCCTAGGGTTGCCAACTACGTATATATTTCCAGGCCACTTATGAAACACACATGTTGCAGGGCCTGCATTGGTGCCATAGGTGTTAATGCAGGCCCTGCAACATGTACATTTCATAAGTGGCCTGGAAAAATATACATAGCTGGCAACCCTATCTACTCTTGATAACCCCTACTCCTGAATTCCTTCCCTTGATGTGTGAACAATGCCAAGGCACAAGTGAGTTAAGGACAATACATCAATTTAGCTGTTTGTGCAAACAAGGCCTGACAGAGCAGTGACACACACATCACGCATCACCACACTTTTTACAGCGACCATTCACCCCACCCTGAAGGTATTATGATCTTGTGTAGTTGTGACGTGCTGCTCCTTGCACAGAAGACTTGCATTGGCTCAAAGTACAGACAGAGGGAATGAGCAGAGCTATTCTCTGTTAGATGCTCCCGCCGTTCTGTGTCACAATAGCTGGTTTGAACGGCTGGCTGGGGCAGAAGCAGAGTGCAGCTTCCGTAAATTTCATCCGTCCCAATGATCCCAGTAGCCCTCACCTTCATTAGCAGCTCTCGGCTGGTCAGATAGTTGTCATGGTCTGAGAAGATTTCGGACAGCTCTTCAAACATCAGCACTCTGTCCCTGCACAGAAGGGGAACTGAGTCAAGTAAAGACTTGCCAGCAGCCTAAATTAAGACTAAGGCCCTGATCCACAAGCCATTTACTCTGGAGTAGTCTTGAGGCTTCAGTGGGACTACTCTGGAGTAAGTGGTTTGTAGACCATAGCCTACATCTTTATTACCAAGGCACTCTGCAATGTTGAATAGCTACAGGAAAACAATCAGCATGTAAAACGGAGAGCAGTGCTGAGACCACTCCAGTGAGGTTTTGAGGTAAATAAATACAGCTCTTTCCTACCTGTTTCCAGGGCAAGCCCTGGTGACCCCATGTGTTTCCAGGTTTCCACATGCTACATTAGCAATTACATCTGGTGCGACGGCTTCAGCCGTATGTCTCAGACTTGGATCTGGCCACCATCATCCATGCTTTCATTACCTCCCGACTGGATTACTGTAACACACTCTACGTGGGGCTACCTTTGATGACGGTCTGAAGACTGCAACTGGTGCAGAATGCGGCGATCCGCCTCCTAACGGGGACAGGTCGCCGCGAGCACATTACATTGGTGCTCCAGACGCTGTACTGGTTGCCTATTGTCTTCCAGGCCCAATTCAAGGTGTTGGTTATGACTTATAAAGCCCTAAATGGTTTGGGTCCTGGCTACCTGCAAGACTGCCTCAAGCCCTGGGTCATCTCGCGGCCCCTGCAGTCGGCCAAGGGCGCCCAACTTGAGGTCCCCCGGGTACACCAGGTGGCAACGGCAGGGAGGGCATTCTCGGTGGCTGCACCTCAGCTGTGAAACTCTCTCCCATTGGAGACCCACCTTTCCCCAGATCTCCCCTCTTCGTAGGTGTTGTAAGACCTGGTTGTTCCGCCGGGCCTTCGAGGAGGGGGGTGGGTAGGGTTAGGGGGTGTTTGTTAGCCGCTATTACAGATTTTACATTATGTGCCCATTTTATTTATTTATATATATGATATATTGTATTTTAATGATTTTACTGTTATATCTTATTGTATGTTTTATGATGTACACCGCCCCAGGTTGCCAATGTGCAAGACGGTGCAGGTTACAAATTTTTTGTAAAGTAAAGTAAAGTAAAGTAAAGTAAAAACTACTTATATCCCCAATTTGTGTGCATGTCTGTGGACACAAACATGGGAAGGGCTATTTGGCAAACCTGGCTCTGCTGCCCCAGGAAAAACCTGAGCAGCAGTCTTGGGACTGGATCCACATGTAGCCAATGTAACACATGAAACCTGATCCAGAGGCTCCTAAAAGGATCCAGGAGGGAGGGTCTGTCCTGTGCCCTGACCATCAGTTGCTTGGTGTGGAGTGGGCCACATTCAAAAAAGTCCAAACACAGCCCCACACTGAAATGTTGCAAGTGGGGTTAGGATTGTGCCCACTGCATTGAAGCACTGCAGGTGAGGTGGGCAGGGACCCGTGTTGACTGTGTTGCTGCAATTTGCAGTGATTTTTGCAGAATCAGCCAATCCTCGTAGTGCCATGCTGAAATTGCAGTAACACAGCAGTGAGGGCTGTCTGCAGGATTTTAAATTCCTGGCTCAGGCATAAACTTGTCACCTAACCCCAAACTAAAACTGCTGCTGCAGCTGCCATCTGTCCAGGAGGTGTGACCATGACCCGAGGGTAAAAAATAGGCCCCTGGGAGATGAACTGTGGCTGGGTGGAGTCTGAAGGCCCTATGTTTGGGTGAGGGAGGTCTGGGGTTTCAATATGAGGTGAGAATTCTGGGGTGCTGAAATTCCAGAGGATTTGAGTCGTGTTTGATTAGCAAAGTTGTGAGTCTATGTCAAACCTGTTGCAAATTTGCTTCCCGGCATGCATAGTTATGCAAATCAAGTTAATTATGCAAATATTAATGCTCACGGTGAATTTGCAGAATTTGGCTTCACTGGTTGCAGAATTTAAGATTTTTTGGTGCAGTGAACTTGGGTCCCTGCCGGTGGGGAACAACTGCTCTGCCTGCACTGAGGCTGCCTTGGTCATCTGGCAACATCCCCCTAATGGCAGTTCTCTGCTGACAGTACCCTCAGCAAAGAAGGATCCACCCTGGACTGCTGCTATCAGGGCTGTATGGGTGCCCGCATGCCTTGCGGCAGGGCTCCTAGGTTTTGTTCTCCATGTTCTTGCCTTAAGGGCCAACCTTAGGGTGGAGCAGTTGCCTCAGGCTCCACAGGAGGGGGAGCAGGAAATACTGGCCCCGGTAGCCTTAGGAAGGGTGTTGGAGTTCTGCCGCTGCTTCCGAGGTTCACAGGCAGGTGCTTCCTGTGGGGCCCTCTTGCCAGATGCGCAGTAGGGAGGTTCCCACAGAAGTGTTTGCCTGTGGGGAGAAGACTCAAGACCCAGGAGCAGCATTGCCTGTGCCCTCGCCCCCAGCAGTAGAGTCCTGCAGCAGCAGGCACCCACGGTCCTGAAGTCTCCTGCTCCTGCCTCTCAGAGGCTTCTCAGGACAGTGGCTTACACCCTTTACCCTGGACATGCTGGCTCTGCCCCCAGCCCCACCTTTTCTAAGGCTGGCCCTGGGATTCATCCCCAGATTTGTCATTGGAAAGAATATGGAAAAAGTCTGAACATCAGCGTGGCTCCTGTTACAATGTAAGCAAGTTTTTAGTTGTAACCCATGAGTGGTAGCATATAGGTGTGCCTTTTAACCATCTCAGAATGGGAGAAAATGCATAGGGATGCAGGAAATGGCTGGCACGGGGAAGTAAAGAAGATAATATAATTGCTACAGCTGTGTTTCAGTTTTGTTGTGGGCTAGTTAGTGCAAGGAGGTGGGGGACTTACTTTGAGACAGACGCCCACGTCTTCTTCAAGCGATAGATGGAGTTGGACTGCAGCGCGGAAACAATGGCCCTCAAGGAGGAGAAATTCTTCAGGAGCCTACATTCCTGTAAAGGGAGTGAATAAAAAACAGAAGAGAGTTAAATATCAATATTCAAGTGGGCTGGTGATTTCCTGTTTTACTGGTATCCCAGCTGCTATGAATTCTTACTGCTAAATAGCAGCTGAATAAACACTGAACATCAAAAAAATGAAATGGCCCTTCTCTCCCTCCCCAGCCACCAAAATACTATAGGTTTTGGCACTGACAACTTGTTTTTCTCACTTTCATATAGATATTTTTGGTGGGGGTGTCCCAGTTTTATGGCTTCCAGCTTTCCTAGTAAAAATACTAGAGGAGATGGGTCTGTGAAGCCAAGCTAAAGAAAGCAAACCTTACTCTATTAAAGCAGCATGATAGAATTGCTATCCCCCGACACACACCAGGGGTCTGCCTGTTTGCAAATGGAGTTTCAAATGTTAAACCTCCTGAATGGATCACTCCATTATGACCTGTTGGGTACTTCTCTGAAGTGACCGAGAGTGGCCACTGTCAGAGACAGGATACCGGGCTCAACGGACCATAGGCCTGACCTGGTATGGCATTTCTTTGTTCTTAGAAACTAGGGGTGGATGCCTGCAGGAGATTATTAATTTAGCTCTGGATCTTTAATTTTCTGATTTAATTGTGGATCTGACGAATCCGTATTTAAATCAATTAAAAAAATAATAATAAATTAAATAAATTAAAAAAAAACACATTATGCATGTGGCAAAATGGCCACTGGACCATTCTGCACGTGCATGCCCTTTTTCAAAATGCCGACAGCAACATTGCCACCATTTTGGAAAAAGATAGCCAGTCTCTGCATGTGCAAAATGGTCACTGAGGACGTGCAGACTGGCTGCCCTTTTCCAAAATGGCGGCGATGCTGCTGTCGCCATTTTGGAAAAGGCTATGCATGCACAGGTCTGGTGGCCTGGTGGCCATTTTTTTATGCATAGTTGTTGTTTTTATTTATAGATTTTAAACCAAACAGCAACAAGTACGTTGTGGTTTAGTATGGATTAATCCATAACTGCCCGTAAAGAATCTGTAACACCCATCCCTATTAGAAACTAAGCGATGATCCAAAATTACACACAACAGAGGAACATCACACTGGCACATTTTTGCTTAGGGATCGAAATTTAGCATAATTTCCAGTGTGGAACCCATCTAACCCAGGTGGACAAGTATCTGTCTGTGATGCTGTAGGCAGAGGATATCTTGGCTTGGAGCAGAGGCCTGGTCTAGATGACCTTCCAACACTATAGTTATGATTCTATCCTTTCCATTCATGGCCACGCAGCATCCCTGTGGCAACGCCAGCGCCAGTTTATATGGAAAAATAGTTAGAAAACATTGCTGCATTTTTCAGTGCCTTTAAAGCAATTAGTATTTTGGCCCACTGGAAAATGTCAGAGTGTGAATCCTGCAGAAATAGTTAAAATTGGGTACTGCTTGAACTAGAAATCTGCACTCAAACCCCACTGCTTTGGGCCTGACCTGATGCAGCTGGGCTCTTCTAAGTCTGTGCCCACGGTGACTAGGTGGCCCTGCCCCCCCCCCCCCCCCCCAGCCACCGCTGCCAAGGTCCACAGCTGGATCAGGAATGGCACGCAGGAGAAGCAAGGCCGTCCAGGATGGATCGGGGGTGGGTGGGTGAGTTTGGGGGCGGGGGGGGGCGGCAGGGCTGGCTAGGGCAGCTCCAAGGTGGGGCAGCTCTCCTCCTCCCTCNCATGATGTCACAATGCTCTGTAAGAGAGAGGAGAGCTGTAGCAGAAAAGAGATGTGGCTAAAGTGGGACTGTTTGAGCCACTCATTGTAAACTGGACCCATGCCCGTTCTGGCTGGTCAAGGCCAGCCAGGAAACGTTGGCGCCGTTCCTGGCCGGGATAGTCAATGCCTCCCTTAGGGAGGGCAGAGTGCCGGGCTGCCTCAAGGAGGTGGTGGTGCGGCCTCTGCTCAAGAAACCATCTCTTGACGTTGACATCCTGGCCAGCTATTGGCCAGTCTCTAACCTTCCATTTTTAGGAAAGGTTATTGAGCGGGTGATGGCTCGTCAGCTTCAGGAGCATCTGGACAGGATCAGTTCCCTATCCCTTGCAGTCTGGCTTTCATCTGGGGTATGACACTGAGACTGCACTTGTGACCTTCGCTGACGATCTCTCCTGTGAGTTGGACCAGGGTCATTCAACCCTGCTGATCCTATTAGATCTCTCAGCTGCATTTGATACTGTTGATCATAAGTTGTTGGTGACTTGGTTGCGGGACCGAGCCAGAGTGGACGGCACTGTTCTTGTATGGTGCCACTCTTTCCTGGCCGGGAGAACTCAATGTGTGGTGCTGGATGATTGTTCATCTTCTCCTGGGACCTCACGTGTGGAGACCCGCAAGGTTCCATCTTATCCCCTCTATTGTTCAACATACACATGCAGCCTTTGGGGGAGGTCGTTAGAGGGTTCAGCATAAGGTGTCAGCAATATGATGATGACACCCAACCGTACTTCTCTTTTTCATCAGATCCTGGCTGGGCAGTCTCAGTGCTTACCTGGTGTTTGTCAGCTGTGGGGGACCGGATGAGGGCAAGCTGCTTGAAGCTGAATCCTGACAAGACAGAGAGGATGCTTGTGGGGAAAGCTGGGGGAGTAATGGCCCCCATCATAGAAGGGGTCCAACCTCCCCTGGTGTCTCAGGTCCATAGTCTGGGGGTGCTCCTAGACCTGCAGCTCCGCCTGGATGTCCAGGTGGTGGCTGTGGCAAAGGACGCATTTCACCAATTACATCTGGTGCAACGGCTTAAGCTGTAGGTCTCAGACACGGACCTTGCCACTATCATCCATGCTTTTATTACCTCAAAATTGGATTATTGTAACATGCTCTATGTGGGACTACCCTTGGTGACGGTCTGGAGACTGCAGCTGGTGCAGAACGCGGCAGCTCATCTCCTCAGGGGGATGAGCCATCACAAGCACATTACACCAGTCCTCCATTCTCTGCACTGGCTGGCAACAGTCTTCTGGACCCAATTCAAGGTGTTGGTTTTGGAAGCCCTAAACAACCTGGGCCCCACTTATCTGCAGGATTGCCTCATCCTCTGGGTCCTGGATTGGCCTCTGCAGTCAGCTGGGGGCACTCTTCTTGAGGTCCCCTGGGTTTCCCAGGTGTCGACCAGGAGGAGGGTGTTCTCGGTGGCCGCACCGCAGCTGTGGAACTCCCTCCTGTTGGAGATCTGCCTGTCCTCAGACCTCCCCTCTTTCCGTAGACAGTGTAATACCTGACTGTTCTGACAGGCCTTTGGGGAGGGAGATGGGTAATGGGGAAGTCAGAGGGGTGGGGTGTGTTCAGATTTGCCTTTTAATGAGTTTACAGTTTTAATAAGTAAGTGTTTTATTACTGGATTGTTTTTATGATGTTGTAAGCCTCCCCAAGATGCATGAGCAGGAGGGGGCGGATAAAAATACATACATACATACATACATAAAATAAAGTGTTTCCCACCCCCTTCCAATGTGGCCACACTCCCTGCAGAGCATCATTCTGTCACAATACTTTCAAAGGGGTGGGTCTTCCTGCAGCTAGGGAGCCTGGTCATATTTGGGCAGGCAGAATACCCAAATTGGCACAGGTCTGATGGGACCAGTCAGGTCTCTGGCCCAGCTAGAAGCAAGGAAAGAGAAGAACTAAGTCTCCTGGCATCAACCAGTTCTCAAAAAGACAAATACAAGTTCTCCTTGTTCAGGAATGACTGCCAGATCACAGATTGGAAACTCTGGATTCAGATCTGGTGGCATGAACATTTTTTGCAAGACTGCTCCTGTCTTAGGCCCCAATGTTGTAAAACAGTTTTTTTCCAGAGGTGTGTTTCATTCATTGCAAGATAACCTTTAGACAAGAGAGTTTTTAGAACTGCTTTGCCCCTTTTTAAGTGACACAAACACAAAGCAATCAAAAGCTTTTCTGTCTCTGAAATGCCCCAAATAATCTCCATTTAAAAAACGAAATTTAAGAAGGGAATAGTGATTTTTTAATTATTTTTAAGAAAATATTTTGTGCAGAAATTTGGCTGCTCCTGTTCAGAAGCTTTGACCCTTGTGAAATATGAAGGGCCAGCATGGAGGAAAATCATATGGGATCCAAAAGTCAACGGTGAAGAAAAAACATGAAATCTCATGCAGCCATGTTTATGGAGCCACTTTACAGAGAGTAACTACTTTACGAGCCAGATTGTCAAATAAGACACTTAAGTGCATTTCTAAAATGTTCTCAAGTATGCAAAACGAGTGATTCTATAGACAAGCAAGGGCTGCGTGTGTAACTATCCAATCCATTCAACATGTGCCGCCCCAAGCTGTGTTCAGGAGGGGCGGGGTACAAATGTAATAAATAAAATAAACTACATGGCTTCATAAGCCAAGCACTTAAAGCACCAATATATAACTGGGAAAAACAAATTGAATAGAGAAATGAGCTGCAAAGAACCCAACACCAGTGAGGACAGCCGTGCTACATAGCCTCTTCCAGCCTTCGCTCGGACTCTCCTGCGCCATCCACAGGCCTGGATATCCCTTCTGCTGCCATGAATACCGACCTCTAAAATGTCACCCCTTATCTCCCCCAATCCCTCACCCTCCATCTCTCCTCTCCTTCTCACACTGCTGCTGTCTCCCCTGCGTCTCCCTCTCCCTCCTCCAACACTCTTTCTCCAACCTCTCCACCCCTTATTTTCCCCCTTGCCCATTCCTCCTCCTCCCCCTCACCCCCTTAACCATTCCCTGCAAGCCTCATCGCTCCATGTCCCCCAACCTCATCCCCATTCCCTGCCTTCCCCCTGATCAACTCCCCTTCTCCTGCTCCCTCTGGAACTCTCGCTCTTCTATTAACAAAGCCTCCTTCATTCACGACCTCTTCCTTTCTCACCGCTTTCAACTCCTTGCACTTACTGAAGCCTGGATCTCTCCCTCTGACCCTGTCACCCCTGCCAGACTCTCCTCTGGGGGCCATTCGTTCTCTCATTGGTCCTGCCCCGAAGGCCGAGGTGGTGGAGTGGGCCTTCTCCTTGCCAACCCTTGTAGATTCTAGCCCCTTTCCCCTCCCCCTCCCTCTCCTTCCAGGCTCACTCTGTACGTCTCTACTCCCCCTTTCCCCTTCGAGTCGCTGACATCTACCGCCCCCCCTGGCCCCCTTTCCTCTTTTCTCCAAGACTTTGAATCCTGGCTTACCTGCTTCCTCTCCGATGATACCCCCGCTCTCATTCTAGGTGACTTCAACATCCATGTTGATGCACCTTCCCAGCCCTCTATCTCCGCTTTCTCTCCCTGGCCTCCTCCTTTGATCTCTGCCTCTCGACTGACTCCCCCACCCACACCGGTGGCCATTCACTCGACCTCATCTTCTCCAGAAACTGTCCTGTTGCTGACCTCTCCTTTGACCTTTGTCCCCTGTCCGACCATCACCTCACTTCCTTCAACCTCTCCCACCGACCCCCATCTTCTTCCCCTGCTCCACGCCCCTCCCATGATTTTCAGGCTATCAACCCTTTAAGACTTTGCTTCCTCCCTCTTCCCCCTCCTCCCTCCTGTCTTCTCCTCATCTTCCCCTGACACTGCCATCTCTTCTCTCAATGCCTCTCTCTCCACGACCCTCGACTCTCTTGCCCACCTCTCCTCCCGCCCCGTTTGACCCCGAAACCCCCGTCCTTGGCTCACCCCTACTATCCGCTACCTCCGCTCCTGCGCCCAGGCTGCTGAATGCCTCTGGCGCAAATCCCGCCCCCACCCTGACTTCCTCCACTATAAATTCTCCCTCTCCTCCCTCTCTTCCGCTATCTCCCTGGCGAGGGAACACTACTATGCCTCCTGGGTTGAAGCCTATGACCCCTGCCGCCTCTTCTCCACCTTTGATCCCCTTCTCAAGTCCCGCTGCCTCCCTCCACCCTCTTCCTTTTCTGCTCAGCATCTCACGTCATTCTTCACCTCAGAGATTGACAAGATCCACCAGGACATTGCTTCCCACCCATCTCCTCTCCCCGCTCCCTCACCACCCCTCCCCCCCTCCTCTCCTCCTTCCCTCCTGCCTCCCTTGAGGAAATCTCATTTGGTCTCTTCCTCCAACCCCTCCACCTGCCCTCTCGACCCAATCCCCTCCCGCCTCCTGACCTCCATTGTTTCCACTGTCGCCCCCCCTCCCTTTTACACGTCATTAATCTCTCTCTCTCCACTGGCTCCTTCCCCTCCACCTTCAAGCATGCCACTGTCTATCCCACCCTCAAAAAGCCCACCCTTGACCCCTCTAGTTACCGGCCAGTCTCCCTCCTACCCTTCGCCTCTAAGCTTCTGGAATGTGTTGTCTACTCCCACTGCCTGGACCTCCTCTCTGCCAACTCCTCCCTGGACCCTCTCCAATCTGACTTCCACCCCCTTCATTCCACTGAAACTGCCCTTGCCAAGATCACCAATGATCTACTTGTCGCTAAATCTAAGCGCCTTTACTCCATTCTTTTCCTCCTTGACCTCTCTGCTGCCTTTGACACTGTCGACCACACACTCCTACTGGACTCTCTTCGCTCCCTAGGCTTCTGCGGCTCTGTCCTTGACTCGTTCTCCTCCTACCTCTCTGATTGCTCCTTTAATGTGTCTCTTCACAATTCCAACTCCTCCTCCTCCTTCCCCCTCTCGGTTGGGGTTCCCCAAGGCTCTATCCCGGGCCCACTCCTCTTCTCTATCTACACACTGTTCCTTGGCAAACTCATTGCCTCCCACGGCTTCCAATATCACCTTTATGCTGACAACACTCAACTCTATCTCTCCACCCCCTCTATCTCCCCTTCTGTCCAAGCTTGCCTCATCAACTGTCTCTCTGATATATCTGCCTGGATGTCCCAACGTCAGCTCCTTATCTTTCCTCCCTACCCTTCCTCTCCCTCTTCCCTCTCCGTTCTTATTGATGGGGTCACCATCCACCCCATTCCGCAAGCCCGTAGCTTGGGCTTCATCTTCGACACTCACCTTTCCTTTAAACCTTACATCGACTCTGTTGCCAAGTCCTGTCGCTTCGCCCTCCACAACATTGCTCAGATTCGCCCCTTTCTCTCTGTCTCCTCAGCCAAAACCCTTCTTCACGCCATGGTCATCTCTTGCCATGACTACTACAACCTCCTCCTCACCTGTCCCCCCTTATCTCCATCCAAAACTCTGCTGCTAGGGTTATCCACTCAGCCCGTCGCTTTGACCACGTGCAGCCTCTCCTCTCCTCGCTTCACTGGCTCCCCCTTCCACAACGCATCCTTCACAAACTCCTGGTGTTCACTTACAAATCCCTTCACAACCTGGCTCCCCCTTACCTCTCAGCCCTAGTCTCCTTACACATTCTTGCACGCACTCTCTGCTCCTCCTCTGCCCCTCCCTCGCTCTCTCCCATCTCCCCTGCTCCCCTAACCGCATTCGTCCTTTCTCCCTTGCTGCCCCCGTGCCTGGAACTCCCTCCCTGCCCACATCCGCCTTGCCCCCTCCCTCTGCAACGTCAAATCCCTCCTCAAAACCCACCTCTTCCTCACCACCTTTCCCGATGCCTGTTAGAACTTTCCTTTCAATATTTGCTGTCTGTCCTCCCCACAGACTCCTGCAAACCACAACCAAGCCAAGCACGTGCACCTGAGACTTCACATCCGCTTGAATGTAATTTATCCCTTGTCTCTCCCTATGTCCCCTATCCTTGTCTTCCCCCTCCGTGTCTATTAGATTGTAAGCCGTAGGCAGGGACCGTGTCTATTTTATTGTTCTGTAAAGCGCCAGGTACACAGCTGGCGCTATACAAATGCTTATAATAATAATAACTATCACTGAAGAGGACTACCACCTCAGCCGAATAAAATGCATCAACCTAAGGCGGACCCTCACTAAACATAAAACCAGTGACTGCTGACTAGAAGTGGAATTGAGGCACGAAACCCAGTCTGCACTCAAGAGAGGAATGGCACTTCACAGGGAATATGACAGAGGAGAGACTGGGACACATTCTATTCCAGTGCCCTAAGAGGAAGTGTGGGATTAGATATTTCCTGAAATAATTAGAAATCATCATTGCATCTCTTCTTTCTTTCTTTCTTTTTTTATTAAAAAAGGAGGGAAATCTGTGCCTAATTAAAAGAAAAAAATAACAGAGAAAATAAAGACCAGGAATGAACAGTAATGTCAAATGGAGACTGCCGTTCTACAGTCCTCAAACACTCTTTGTGACCTTGTCCTGGGTGGGCCTTGACAGACACTTGAGGGGCCTGCTTCTCTCCCTCTCGTTTCAGCAACATTTACACAGCTTGTCTCACCATTAAAGTCTCATTTAACTGAACTGCATTTTTCACAGGTCCAATCAAGGTACAAGCAATGTTTTAAGTATCAGCAGGTGTGTATTTGGTGTTGGTGGAATATCCTGGATTACTGCCTTGCAGATGGATTTTTTCTGTCCTCAAACAAGGCACTGGAAAACAGAGAATGGCAATCCAGACTTCCCTTCCCACTCCCTAACAGTGGATGACTCGAGACCCTTTTCAGCTGCCTAACATGCATTTCTCTAGGTTTGTTTATTCAAACATGCATTTTACCACCCATTTAATGTGTGTTTGCAGAGCTTGATACAGCCATGCACATCCCACATTAGAAGCTATACCTAGACAAAAAACCTTTGGTTTAAGAAGCTCGTTAAGGCGGCGTTACAAATTTAGGGGTGGGAATTCCGGTTCTCCTGAGATCCGATATTGCCGGTATTTGGGTGTATCAGCTTAATCTGATAAATCTGATATTTACCTGTACCGGCATACCGGATTTTTAACATTGGCTGTGATACCAGATTTTGAAATTTGAAATCAATAGCTGCAATGTAAAAAATCTGGTACTGCGGCCAATGTTAAAAATCCGGTATGCCGGTACAGGTAAATCCGATACCAGTACATCCAGTATTTTCCCCGGTGTCCCACCCCTACAAATTATACTCAAATGTTAACATGAGAGTAAATTGTATGTTAAGGCAACTTTATTAAATAGACCAATCTATACATTTTTCTTTTCTCATTCATTAATTAAAAAAAAAAAATGACAACTGAAATTAAGCTGCATGTGTGTGGTATGGTGACTGAACAATACTTATACATGCTGAGGAATGTGTACAGTTTAATTTCAGTTAAGTCATAACAATTTTTTATTAATGAATGAGAAAAGAAAAATGTATAGGTTGGTCTGATAACAATCTCAAGTCCAGCCGTGTCATGCACACACATGAGTTTGCAGAGGAGCTGGGTCACTTCCTCTGCGTGGACAGGGAGATCGTGGCCTCCCGCATACACGACTCGGCCTTCACCAGGGGCAGAAAGAGGGCAAAAACAACACACAGATCCTGCCCAAACCCCCGGAGTAGGGGGAGCCCACTGCCCCTGGTGAGGCCAGCCAAGAAGCGGGAGGGCACACCCCCATCCTAGAGGTGGAGGAGGCATCCCTGGAAACTGCAACCGGGAACATCACCCTCCTTGTGCATCCCCGAAACCCACAGGGGCAGGGGGCACACGGGGAGCGGCCAGGCACCAGGGACGTACGCCAGGAGGAGGAAGAGTATGACCCAGGTAAGAGAACAACCCCATGGACCAGGGGTGGGGGGCACAGTCTGGGACAGCAAGGGCCCAGCAGGGAAGCAAGACTGAACTGACAGACTGATATTGCCCCCACAGCTCAAGGGGACCTGGAGGTGGAGGACCAGGAGGAGGACATGGAGGATCTGGAGGCTGTCCCGGAGCCTGGCACCCAGGATACCGATGGTAGGTTTACACAGACAAGGGCACAGTGGCGGGGTGACTCAAAAGGGACAGGGGCAGAGCAGTGCAGCAGGTCCCATTCCCTCTGAAGGGCAAACATGCAACAGACAAGGGGAGAGAAAGGGGGGGGGGGGGTTGGGAACACCACTAGACCATGGGTAGAGAAACCACAGGGGCTGAAGGGAACCTGGCCACGGAGGAGGGACTGGGAGATGAGGCCCTGAAGGGGATGGAAGGCACCCACTCGCAGGGGTAACGGGAGCAAGGACGGGGCCCCCTCCAGTCCTCCACATGCTGATGTGGACAGAGAAGCACATAGGGAGACCACCAGCTGTGCCCGGACTCATGAAGGAGCAACTGGGGGTGAGGGGAGGGAAGACCCCAGCACAGGCCCAGGAGCCAGAATAGGTAGACAGCAGCTGATCCATAGCCCCATGCTAAACAAAGTTCCCATTACCATTCACAGACAAGCAGCCTGGTCCATCCAGAGGTGCCACCACCGGGAGTGCACAGAGGAACCAGGAGATGCGGGCTTGCAACTGGAGGAGGAGAGAGGACATGGGGAAGGAACAGCTGGTGGAAACCAGGCGGCTGGCAGATGATCAGTGGGAGCAGCAGACCTTCAACAGGGAGGTGCAGCTAGGGAAGGGGAGAAGGGACCGGGAAAAAATGGATGACATGCTAACCCCGTCCTGCACAGAGCACCTGTGGGACAGGTGCCTTGGTGTCACCCTCCTCCACAACTAGCGGCTTGAGAGGGAGAGGGTCCGGGCCGTGTCGCACTGGAGAGAGACACTGCAAAGACCTGACAACTAATCAGGGAAACCCTGGAGGCTTTGCGGTTTCTCCCCCAGCACAACATGGGCCCTCCTGCTGCAGTAGGAGAGCTGGCAGCATCGCAACACCACGGCACCCTCCCACAGGTGCCCGTGCCCCCTCCCCAGCTCATTGCCACCCCTGGTTTCCCCAGCAGCAACCCTACCCCGCCCAAGACCAGCTGGGCCCCCTCCCTCCCATAGCCCCCCAGAAACACCAAGGGGAGCTCCCCAGGCAGNGGGAAACCCTGGAGGCTTTGCGGTTTCTCCCCCAGCACAACATGGGCCCTCCTCCAGCAGCAACCCTACCCCGCCCAAGACCAGCTGGGCCCCCTCCCTCCCATAGCCCCCCAGAAACACCAAGGGGAGCTCCCCAGGCAGCCCACACCACTCCCAGTTCCTCTACAGCATCCTCCATGGTCCCCCCTCCCAGGCCCCCAGCCACCACAGCACATCCTGGCACCCCCAGTGACCCAACCACCTAGGTGAGCTGCCCCACATGCTCAGGTAAGCACAGCATAAGAGGTGGAGGGCACCAATCAAGGCAGGAGGGGGGGGGAAGCACTGGTTAAGGAAACCACACAGGCACAAGAAAGGGCAGTATGGTAGCATGGGAAGAGGTGACAGACACAGGGAGATGCCATACGGGAGCACCCAAACTGGGGCAAAGGGAATGGATAGCAAATGCTGATGCTAAATGTGTCATCCACAGGAGCTACCACCAGACCCAGAAGTGGAGCAGCCGGTGGAGGAAGGAGAGCCCAGGCCAGGCAGCCGAAGATCACAGTGAGCAACTGTCAAGGCCCGCAAGGAGCCAGTCCTTGGTGGTGCGGTGAAGAGGGGAAGGGGATGGCCCCGCAAACAATGACCCCCATCCCCTGTATACTGAACCCTCAAATAAAGATTGTTAAAGTAACATACCTGGCTGTCTTGGAGTATGTACAGGGGGATTGAAAGGATGATAGGGAGCTGTCAGCAAACACCTGAGCCGGTTGCTGGCAGGGATCCAGTGACAAACAGAGGCTAGGCAGGCCAGCCTGACAACTTACACGTGTGCCCTGTCAGACAGCAGGATCTCGGAAGGCACAGGCTCGTGGAAGGGATAAGGGCTCAAGGTAGCCCGGGCAAAAGCCCATTGGATCACCCATTGTGCGAGTGGTGATGGACAGCTGCAGGTTACCACAGGCCACCAATGGCCACCAACTATTTGGACCCGGGATGCAACATGTGAGGAGGTTCAACCACCCATTACATACAAGGAGGGATGGCAGCACACTGCAGGGGGTCCCCACCTGCTGCCTGGAAGATACTGAATGCACAGATACAATACAAGTGGCCCGGGAACCCGGCTGCGGGGTCCAGTTTGGAGGCCATCGGTACAGAGCAGGAGGTCAGCCACAGGATGGGATGGCACCTTGGGGAGCCTATGGACCTGGCTCGGAGGTAGGTAAGTGGTGTTACATAGCTGGGCTGTCAGGGACCCATGTCAGCGGGTCATTCATCATCATCCCATAACCAGGTGGGGGGTGATGGAAAGGTGATGGCACAGCAGTTTACACTGGTAGCTGCCATCCCAGTGTCCTAACACCACTTGATGCCCTCAGACCCAGGTCCCGGGGCTCAACTGGGTGCATATCTATGTCTGAGATGTGCATATGGCATGGGGTCATGGAGTACATTCACAACAGCAGGACCAGCCAGGGCCCAGTAGTGGTGACACCTCACAGTTGGTTGCATTAAACAGCAATGGCACAGGGTACCTGGGTGCAGCAATGGGGATCACTGCCATGACCAGAGGGATCGGGGAGCCAACAGTAAGCTACACCCACTGACTAACCTAGGCGGTTATCCAGGACACACAGCTCTGAAGACAAAGGCAGTTAGGGGAACAGACAACACACTTGTATTGCAGCAAGATATAATGTGGTACAGGACAGTTGGAAAGGGGCCTGCAACAGGCAACCGTTAGTTCTCTGCCAGTTGGGCTACTATGCACCTGCATAGGGCATCCCTGTTCTCCTCAGAGAGCCTCCTGAAGGCCACACCCTGCACATGCTGGTACAGGGGCACAGGGCTAGTTCTCTGTAGCAGAGGGGGATTGTCCAAGGCAGCCCCACAAGTCTCACAAACGTTGTGTAGTACACAGGCAGCCAGGACGAGGATGGGGGTGTGCTGGAGGTCGAATAGGGATGGGCGAACGTGGTTCGGAAGTTTGGAGTTCGGCCCGAACTCGGTCTGTTCGGACGACCGAACTCGAACTCGAACCTGAACCCGAACGCGAACATACTGAACAAACCGAACACCGAACAGCGAAATGGCCGAACAGTTCGGTCAGTTCGGATCGCGTTCGGGTGAGTTCGGGTGGCAAAAAAAGGTTCACTGGAAGGTCAAACATGACAGGGAGGTGTCAGTCAGTAGTCACTGAGGAGCAGACTTCCAGGCACCAGGGGTGGAGAGACTTGCAAGAAACGAAGATAATTATCTGCCTCCCCACTTCCCAACACCTTCTGAGCTAGTCACTGTTCCTGAACAGCAGGCGTTGAGTAGGATTTTTAGATTGCTTTAAGTTTCATTTCAGTTTTGTACTGAAATGAAACTTAAACCATAAACTGAAATCTTGTGTTATGCACTGTACAAACTCATTGAGTATGTATGTATTTCACTACAGACTCCTCTTCTGTTTGTGATTCCCCCCCATCCCATAAATATGGGATGTATATATATCCATATCTATCTATCTATCTATCTATCTATCTATCGAGAGATATGGATATGGATATGGATATGGGATGTGGGGAAAGATAGATAGATAGATAGATAGATAGATAGATAGATGTAGGAGTTAGCTTAGTGATAGAGATAGCGTTAGTGATTTAGTTTTAGTGTTTGTAGGAGTAGGTCTGTGTACATATTAGATAATCCATTTAGTTCATAGCATTTAGAATAGTTAATAGCAGTTAGATTTAGTGTAGATATATATATATAATATTAGATAAAAAATAAATTAAAAAACCCCATATAAAAACAAAAAAACCAAATAAAAAACAAAAGAAAACCATATAAAACCCAATAAAAAACCATATAAAACCCAAACAAACACCCATAACAACATTTCCCGAACGGCCGAACGGCCAAACCGAACAGCCAAACAGCCTAACCGAACGGCCGAACAGAACGGTCGAACAGAATAGCCGAACCCGAACTTGGCGAACTAGCCGAACTGCCGAACCGAATGGATGAACCGAACACAGCCGAACAGAACGGTCGAACCGAACGCAGACGAACCGAACGGACGAACCCGAACCGTGATCTGTTCGTCCATCCCTAAGGTCGAACTGGCTCCAGTTCAGCAGGAGGTGCCACCTCATTTTGAACAGGCCAAAGGCCCTCTCCACCACGCACCTTGCAGAGGCCAGGCGCTCATTGAAGAGTACCCGGTTGGGGGTGTGGGCCACAGGATAGGCCCTCATTAGCCATGTGGTCAGGGGGTAGGCGGGATCCCCAATTATATTTATAACTGGAGCCATCAACACTCTCTCGATAACCCTGAACAGATTTGGGGCTATCTCCCCATCGAACATCGTGGCATAGAAGGGGGTTGTGGGGAGCGCAGGATCCAAGCATCGTGGCTCCTCCCCTAGACGCCCGTGTACACATCTGAGAATAGACAACAGTGGTTCACGACAGTCTGCAGGTTAATGGAAAACATACACTTCCTGTTGCGGTAGTCAATCTTGCTGTGGCGAGGCCAGAAGATTGGGATGTGCGGGCTGTCTATGGCACCTATGCAATGAGGGAAGCCCATTGCCTAGAAGCCTCAGATCACCACCTCTGCGTCCCGTAGCTGAATGACTCACTCTAGGAGCAGCTCGACAATGAGGTTGCAGACATCATGCAGGGCCCTGTTAAAGGTCGAGGCCCCCACACCAAACTGCTCTGCAACACTCCAGCAGGAATCAGAGTTGGCCAGGCATCACATGCATCCCAGGAGGGTTGCGCATATTGGTTGTCTGCCTCCAGAGGTGGGGGGCAAGTATCTCTGCAAGCCAACTCAGCAGGGAGCAGATCATCCTTAAGTGGTCTGTCCATTCCTTGTTGGTCCAGGTTGCCAGTATGGTCTCTCACCAGTCATTGCTCCGTGACCACATCCAACCCAGCCGCCGCATGGGTAGGGTCACTCGATGGCCATAGATGTTCAGGGGCAACCTGGAGAGGAGGAGGCAGATGTGCTGTGATGATGCTGTCCCCACCATCGCTAGACATCTGGCCTGCACCCTCCTCGCCCATCACATGGTTGCCACTTGGCGCAGGTCGACTGCCCATCTACGTCGGGGCCCGTGGGTATAGCAGCGGCAGGCTGGGAGCAGGAGGGTGGTCTACCGCTGATACACCTGCTCCAGGAGGTTGAAGCCTGCCGCCAGGATGGCAAGGAGGGTAGCTCAAACCTGTGGAATGTCTACAACAAGCATTGTGCTCCCACCACTGTGCCCACTCCCCGTGCACCGACCACCGCACCCTGTGACCACTCACCAGCCCACAACCAGCCAACACACCCTGTGAAAAGGTACCCTGAGCCAACAACCAACCTGGTGATCACACCCCTCACACACACCTTCTGACCCAAAGGCAGCACACCACACTATCAACACCGCTCCCCCCACATGCCCTGCAGTGTTACATCCACGCACACCCCAATCACCCTGTGTAAATGCTTCAGACTTCTCGTGCCAATCGCTCGCCAACATACCCCACTACCACTACACACTTGCAACTCTTGCACCCCAAATGCACCCCCGACCTCTCTCCCACAGCTCCCTCTCTCCCACTCAACATGCCCTCAAATCACTCTCTCCGCTCCCTCTATCACTGTCCAAACTCTCTCCATTCCTCAGACACCACCAACTTGCCACGCCCTTGCAGGCGAACCAGCTCCCATATGTAGATGGCTGCACTGTCACAGGGCTGCTGTGGTTGGTTCAGCTATATGGGTGTGGCATGCACACCTGTCTCATTGATGCTAACCCATTGCACAGCTCGGCACCAGGAAGCCTCGCCAACCCTGCTGCTGTCTGTAGCCCTCAGGTATGGTGCCATTGGGCCAGCTAGACCACACACCCCAACCCATCCCCCCCACCCTGTGGTGTCTGGGCCCCGCATGTAGATGGTGGGTGTGGGTTATGCAGCTAGGGCCCTCCTGTCAGCATGACAGCTAAACTAATGCCTGCAGCCATCCTGCTCAGATGTGCTCTGATACAGCGGCCCCTTGAAGGTTCCCCGTCTCTTCCTCCCCTGGCCCCTGGCCAGCCTCCCTCCCTCTTATCGGGCAGGAATGTGTCCACCCTATGTGTGTTTGTGATTCCTGGACCTGCCATGCCAGGCTGCTATCAGCTGTCCAAGGTCACCCATCTGCGTGCTGACAGCTCCGGCTCCCTTGGAGCTCATTCCAGTCTTCCACCATCCACCTCTGGTGTGCTCCCATTCGCTTCCTCTGTACTGGCCATGTACACCATGGTTCCGGCCATGTCTTCAACCTTTTGGCTGGTAAGAAGTGGCCAGTGTGTGCCACCATGCTGCTGGGTACCCTGTGGCAGAGCAGCGATGTCCAGCTGTTGGTGAGGGACCCCCTTTCCATGGGTGATGGCTTCAATCTCCTGTTCTGGTACATGTGGTTGCTGGGTCACCCCTTTGGGGGTCTTGAGTATGAGAGGCGGTCCAGGGAGCTCGACTTCATGCCCAACACCACCATGACCGTGGGCCCCTACCCGCTGTTGTGCTGCCATGGGAACCCAAGAGATAGCTGCTGCTCGCGAGGTGGCTGGTCATCACAACTTTGGATTGGCCCTCCAGGCTGGTGGTCCATATGTTGCTAACTGCTACACCAGTGTCCTCCAGCGTGCCCGAGACTTCTCTCACCCTCAAGTGGATTGCCAGAACTGCCTGGAGGAGATGGGCTTGCTGCCCTCTGAGGCCAGTGACCCCTTCCTGACCGTGACACCCACAGAGCTGGAGATGGCTGCCCTGAGAGCTGTGCTGAGCCATTCAGATGTCGGGGCTGCTGCTGCCATGGGCCATCCCCTTCTGCCCTGCTTCATGATGGATACCCACATGTGCCCATGGTTACTGCTGGGGCCTCTTCGTCTGGGAGGGCCTTGTCCAGGGGTCCATGTTCCCTGAGCACCCAGCGCCTGCACTGTGACCTTGCCGTTGCTGCAACCTCCTTCGTGGATCCCCAGTCCCTGTGATGGAATGACACTCCTGCTTCCCTATGGCCGTTCTGGTGGCTTCTGCCCCACTGCGTGCACCCATCACCTGTTCATCTGTTTCCTGCTCAGAGGTCTGTGGGGCTCATGTCAGATGCTGTCCTGGCAGGTCATGTGGCAAACCCCTCGGACCCCGTCTTTTTGCTATACGGCTCCGTGCCTGCACCCAGTGGTGCTACCCTGTATCCCTGGCATCTGCTCCCTCTGTCTGGTGCTTCACCTTCCAGGTCCATGTGCCAATAAATTGTTCATGTGCCAATGTGTTCTTCTGTGGTGTCTGTGGGTCCTTTGCACTGGCTGCTTGTGGTGCTGGTGTTGGTGGTCTGGGAGGGGTTTTGAGGGCTTGGGGGACTCTGAGCAGTGGAAGGGTGGGATGGTTGATCCACTAGGGGCACCTTTCCATCAGCATGCTAGGCGTGCTGTTGTATTGGCCATCCGTTCCTGATTGGGGGGGAAATCTCCCAGCTCCAGCGATGGCTGGTGCCTGTGCACCAAATGGGCTCTTGCAGCTCATTGTGCATTGTCGCTGGGTGATACTGTGCAGCTGGGCCTGGCCTCTCACCTCCTGCAACTGGTATGGGAGTTCGGGGGCCCAGGATGTCCAGGCCCTGGGGGCTGTGGATGGGCCCTGTGCATGTGCCTTGAGGTTGCTCGTGCACCCTTGCCTGGACAACTGGGGTGTGTTCCAGCTCCTCCGGGGGGGCGGGTATGTGTTTTGGGGGTGCTGGCTCTCTACTGGGTGCTCCCACCAAGGGTTGTCATTTAGCACCCGGTGCTCCTCTTTGTAGCGGTGTTCCCTTGGCTCTATGAACCCCGTGGCATGTTTCAGGGCTGTGATGGCTCACCTAGCCGGCCGTGCATTGGCGCTATGTGCTTGTGCATGGGTGCCCACTGTCATCGCCCCCATGCCTCCTGTCAAGGGGCTCTGTCCCTGGTTGCCTTCTGCCCCCCTCCCCCTCCCCAGGCAGTTTTGCATTCTTCCCGGCGCATGGTCCTTGCATCTCTGTGTGTGCTACTGTCCCTTTATGTTGCCCGGGCCTTGCTCTGGTTCTGACCACATGATGCGTTGTCGCTAACGCCCCCTATCGGTTCTCCCATTCCTACACTTGAAGCCATGGAGGGGCGCTGCAATCGGAGGGCTCCTGACCATGAGTCTGGGTGGGCTGCTGGGTGTGATCAGTCTCTCATAGCGCTCCCTTGGAGGCTGCCTCTGGGGCGCTTTCCTCTCCTGTCATTGGCTGGGAGGTGGGGGCTGGTGGGACTGGATGGGGTGTTGTGTGCTTTTGCGTGGTGATGTACCCACTCCACATTGTGGCCCAATCCCCATCCCCACCGCCCACTTCCTCTTCCCTTCTAGATGATGTGCTTGTGTTTGTGAGTGTGCTGTGGCTGGGGGAGATAGCTGGGCAGCTCCAGCGGGCGGCATCTGAGCTTCATGCTGGGGTGCGGGTGTACCAGGAGATCTGTGAGTTACCCGTGTGTGTGTTTCCCTTCCAACCCCTCCCTTTTGTGTGGGCTCCCTGGATGTTGCGGCCTGTAGCCTGCCCATATGGTGCGCTCCCTCTCCCTCTCTCCTTTAGTGCAGTCAATGATTAACGAGAGGACCAGGGAGAAGGTGGAGGTGGTCCAGCTGGTCCTGCAGGTCCTGCAGTGGGTGCACCAGTTGGATCGTGCCCAGGCAGACTGGTGGAGCTGGGTCTGGGGTCACTGACCCTACTGAGGATGTGGATCCCACCCCCCTCCCCACCAACACCCTGTAGCCGCTCTGTTTCTATGTTTGTTCGTTTACTTGAGCCTGTTGCTCTTGGTGTTTTATATTAATGTATTTTCAACATTGTTCCCCCCTGGTGTCTGTGTTCTCCTTCCCTCTGGTGTTCCCCTTTGTGTGGGCCATGTCTGGTTGGTGTGGGGTGATTGTCTGGCAGGGCATGGGTCTATATATGTGTTCCCCTCCTCCCTGTAGCTGTCCTTTGTATCTGTGTGTTCTCTGTGGCTTGGCCCTTGGCCCCTGTCCTCACGGTCTTGCCCCCTCCACTGTTTGCGTGGGGTCCCGTGTCCCCCCCGTGGGCTCTGGTGTCCTGTCCCCTCTTCCCTGTTGTTCAGGGACCTTGGTGTATCTGGCCTCCCCCTTCCCTTGTATGGTGTGGGGCTCTGCCTGAGCCCTGTGCATCACTGCACTGTGCTTTGTGCGTCGCTGCAGTGTTGCAGCCAGGTTGTCACTGCTGGACAGCGCCTCTCCTCTCTGTGCCCCTGCCCCTGTGGCCCTTTTCCGTGCATGGTGTTTCAGGGTTTGGGGGGTGCTGTGGGCGGTGGTCTTAGCCTGGGGGGGAAGGCTGGTGTGGCCCCTACCTGTTATGGGACTTGCCTTTTTGTTGTGGCCACTGTGCTCTCTCCTAGTCCCCCCTCTGGTTCGGGTCCACCCGCTCCCTCTCCCTGCTTGGTTCCCCTGTGTGCTTGTGTGGACTGTGGTCTGGGGGCGGGGTCTGGAGTTTTAGGGGTCTGTGGCACCTGGCTGTCTGACCCGTGTCTCGGGGCTTGACTGTGGCTGCTTCTTTCTATCTCTTGACTTTCCAGCTCCCTCCTCCCTGGCCCTCTCAGACTCTGGCAGTGTAGGGGCGGTGCTGTGTGCCGCGGCTTCGTTTGCCCTCACTCGGCCATGTTGTAACGTCACTTGGCTCGGCATGGCTTTCCCTCTGCTCGGTGTACGAGCTGTCTGTGTGAACGCTATGGGGGGGGTGCTTGGTGTGGCCCTGAGTGGGTGGGTGCCTGATGGGATGGTGGCGACCCCTCCCCAGACTTCCCACAACCCCCCGCAGCAGTGTCCATGTGAATGTCTCCCTGCCAGTGGATGTGCGGTGTGTGTGCTCACCAACCCATCTCCACCCACCGAGCCCACGGCGGCGTCCATGTAAAAAGGGTCATAGTGTGTTATTTACCTTAATTACCTTAATTTTCCTTTGAAAACAAAATATTTTTTTCCTGGGTGCCAGCAGCCCAACCCTCCTCAGCAGAGTTCATAAAGAGTTCAAAAACTAGAAGATAATAGGAGATTTTAAAACTGAGGAAACTAAAGTTACATTAAGGAATTCATGCAAAAGCATTTTATGCCAGGAGTAAGAAACACATGGAATTCATTGCTAAGGGAGGCAGTTGAAGCAACAAGTATAAAGGATTTCAGGAGACACCTGGATTATGGTGAAAAAGTAGGAAAACAGGATTAAGACAAACCAAAGAAAGAGGGAGAAACTTGATCCAGATGGCCTTTCTCTAACGTTTTTTTTGGTGTTCTTTTGCGTAAATCTAAAACAAAATTAGTGTGTCAAATGGAAACAGAAAATAATTCAGTAAGCAAACATATTTCAGTGTCAAGGGTTATTCAAAACAGGGGGAAATTATATGAACAATAACTTTTCAGCTTTCCATCTCCAAAGACATTTACTATCGGAAACAAATCAATTCTGTGTCTGTTGCCATTTCCCTAAACCTTATCTCTTATGCTGACATACGGTCCCGATGAAAGCATGATATATTTGGTGTCCTCATATTTTTTTTCTTTCACTTTTATGGCATTTATGCATGGTGGGAAGGAGGAAATGGTAATTACTTGGATTAGTTATTTTAAAGGGATTTTGCATTTTTGACACCTCATTCTTATCCCCTGTAGCAAACACACACAAAACCCCCTAGCAGTGTACATATTGCTTTAAAATAGTTTCCATTTCTTCAAATGCCCAGTTTCCAGTAAGGAGAAATGAAAACTGGGATTAAGGCAAAGAGTACAGGAAGTACTGTGAAGAAATGGCCATTCCTCATATTTCTTTGTACTAAAATATTCTGGAGCACGGCATAGGATACTCAGAGAATCAGCTGATGTCTGCTTTCAGGTGCCTCCAATCAACTAATATTGGAGAATGTTTAAAATCTGTCCCCATGCAATCTTGTAGTTTGCTTAGAAGTCATGAAGCAGAAAGCAGGACATAATCACTCCTGGGCAACCAACAAATAAGTGATTGATAAAAAAGGGGATTGAGGCCTTCTATTTATTGACAGTGCTGAACGCTGCCACAGGTGACGATCCAGGTGTGGAACTGACCCCATTTCTCATTCCACTGATGACGGCTGAGAATGCTGCTGTCAGTTCCTCATCCAAGCCCCATTTAAGTTAATGGGAATCTTTTTATTGGCTATAATATGAGCTTTCAAGGCAATGTAAGGAAATCAACAGCTAAACTGACAGCCTAAAGTTTGCTGCTGAAGTTGATATGTTGGGCAGGGCTAATGAGGGACCGCAGAGCCAAGGCGACACCTATTATGAAATCAGCAAGCAGTACGGGTGGCATATAAATGTAGACAAGATCAAGATAATGTCTTTTGCAAGAGAACAGCACAGATATTAAAAGAATGGGCAACAAGGTGGACAGCTCTGTCTACCCGGGAGGCCTCATCCTGTGGAATTACAATTGGTGTAAGGAAATAAAAAGGAGGTGGTTGGAGTATGCAGCCCTTGGTGATGACAAAACAAAGGTGTTACTAGATGTAATACTACCCATTTGTGGGGGTGGCAAACACGCAGCCTGATATTATGTCTGCCCGCCGCTTTGACCACGTACAGTCCCTCCTCTCCTCTCCCCACTGGTTCCCTCTTCCTGAACGCATTCCACACAAACTCCTGGTTTTTATCTACAAGGCACTTCATGGTCTTGCCCCCTCCTATCTCTCAGCACTCATTTCCCGCTACACTCCTGTCCGGGAGCTCTACCACCACCCTCGCCTGCTCATGGCTCCCTTGCTCCTCTTCCCTGGCAGCCCCACATGCTTGGAACTCCCTCCCTGAACACATTTGCTCCACTTCCTCCCTCCAAATCTTCAAATCCCTCCTCAAAACTCACCTCTTCCATGAAGCTTTCCCTGGCTCCTCATTCCCCTCACCCCCTTGCTGATTTATCCTGAATCATCGTATCTTGTGTAACATTAAATGAGTAACTAGACCTTTGTAACTAAGTCAAGCACATGCACCTGAGACCTCATGAGTCCATGTATGTATCCTTGTCTTTTCCTCTGTTTCCCCCACCCCTTGTCTCTCTTAGTTGTAAGCCCACTGGGACAGGGACTGTGCCTCTTTCTTACAATTGTAAAGTGCCAGGTGTATTGCTGGTGCTATATAAATGCTTAATAATTATAATAATACTCCCAACCCACTACATGTTTACTAGCCAATTGCTCCTCATTGTTTGCCTGCAAATGTTCCAGGTGAACAATGAAGAGTAGTCCTTGTTTGTAGAGGAGGAGAGTGTGAGAGAGTTCACTGAAAGCAGAGTGTGGGGGAAGTCACTGAAAGTGGGGGGCAGGGCTTATCTATGTGGGTCTCAGGGGCAGGATTGGTGACGGGGCCTCAGGAGTGGAATTGTTGCAGGGCTATAGTGGCAGCAGTGCCCCAATGCGGCCACACCCAGGATCACCACCACGGCCCCTGCTGCCACAACCACTGCCACTCCAGGGCTCAAGGTAAAACCTACCCGTTGTCTCTTATCCAATAGCCCCTGGCACACCCAGCAGCTATCCGGTAGTGTACATCAGCAATCAGGCAGGATTGGAAACACAGGATGGATTTCCCCCATGTTTCACATGCAGTCCAGTTCTATCTGGGGACACCCAATATGGGGTGGCATGAGACTCTCTCTAGACACAAAAACCAGGCTGCTGAAGATGTGTGTGGTTTCAATCCTGCTTTCTGCAGCAGAGACCTAGATCCTCAAAAAGCCCAACAGAAAAAGCCAGTTAGCCTCTGAGATTAAATGGGATTGGTGCTTACCTTCAGTAAACTGGCAGGCAGGGCTGGCCCTACTGCAGGGCGGTTCAGGGCGGCTGCCCCGGGCCCCACTCCTGGAGAGGCCCTGCACTCGGGGTCCCCAGCTTCTGGCCTGACAGTGGCTGGGAGCTGGGGACCCCAAGCACGGGGCCCCCGGCCAACTCCGACTGACAGGCAGTGGAGGGGGCCAGCAGGAGTGAGGGAGAGGCTGTTTCGGCCAGGGGAAATGAGGGAGAGGCGGGGCCTCTGCTTCTCACACCCTCATTTACCCTGGCTGAGATTGTGACAGGCGGGGGGGGCGGGGAGCGGAATGTCTGGTGGCGGTGGGCAGCGCGGTGGCAGATTTGACGCTCCGAGCCCAGCACGGGGCCCATGCCAGAGGTGGTGGTGGCGGTGTATCAGGTAAGTGATCCGATGGTCGCTCAGGCTTGGGGATGGGTGGAGGAGAGTGCCCCTCCGCCCATCCACGAGCCCAGGCCCAGGTAGCACACTGCCCCCAGACTGGGCTGGGGAACGCCCCCTGAGCCGAGGAGCACCCCTAAACCCGCCAAAGTAACTGGCGGAAGAAAGGGGCCCCACATTTGTTAGAAATGAAACTATGAAAAAGGATTGATGCAAAAGGACAGTACTTGATGTGATGATAAGGAGGAAGCTTAGCTATTTGGACATTCTGCTGGATGAAGGACAATGGTTTGCTAAGATCTATGTTCTATGGTCTAGTCCAGGGGTGGGGAACCTTTTCTGTCCCAGGGGCCACATTGAAAATTAGTACAAGCACCAAGGGCCACATACAGGTTGGGAGTGGAGGTGTTTAACAGGTGTATTCAAGAAAAGGAGGTCTCAGATCATGGATTTGTGCCATAGATCTGTCTCCTACCCTTGTGTGCATGCCCTCCTCTCTGCCGCAATATCCGGAGCTCAGTTTTTCAGTGCTTGAGGGTAGAGACTGGATCCAAGGGCCAGATCCAGGCACTGGAAAGGGACCACATAAAAACTTGCCGAGGACCACATTTGGCCCCTAGGCCTGAGGTTCTCCACCCCTGGTTTAGTCGGCCAAGAGACAGACTGTACAGAAGTGGGCAGATGATATAATAGAGTGGGGCAGAAGGAACTGAGAGAGGAAATATGCCAAAACAAAGGTCAGAGCAAAATGGAAAAAGGAGCACATGACTGGCCCCTATGGTCATTAGATTATGGGTCAAAGGAAGGGTAATGGGAGACGGACCAGTCAGCAGGCCTTTAGGCTCCTAGATATGGGAGAGGGAGACCACCTATTACCCTCTACTGGGCCCCTTGGGCTGACTGACATGTTAGTACCGAGAGGCTCTGAAGGGAGCTGCTTCCAGTCCATGTCTTAGGGAGGCCACCAGCAATGTGGAAGACTTCACAGAAATAGGTGAAGAGGAGAAAGAGAATGAAGGAATGGAGAACACCGCTCCTCAAACAAAAAATGGGACAAATTTCAAAGAAAAATATAATACAGGCATGTATATAAATAAATAATATGTATTCTCTGTACTCATTAACATGCAAGTGTGTGCGTAGCTAGTCTGCTCTTGGCACAGGTTCTTGAAGACTCGGATCCCAAAGTCCACAGCTCTCTGGTGGACTTTGCCTTCCTCCAGTGAACTTTACGCAGCTAGAATTCCCTACCTTCACAGTTCTAACAGCCCACTGGAGATCCTCGATCATTGGGTTAGGCTCCCCCCATAGCCTTTTTTACAGGAACTTTTGAATAAGTTCCCCCCCTAGCCTCCAGCCTCCTTCCTGGTCCTTGGGTAGTCCCTTCCCTTATCTCTGGTCTAGGGTTCAGCCAAGTTCAGGGTAGGCCTTGGTCTCTCAGGCTCTCTTGATCCTCTGCCGCTTCCCTGGTGATTCCCCTCTGACCATTAGGCTCAATCTCATATGTGTCTAGAGGTGTGTGCAAAAGGTGCACTTGCACCCCCTAAACTTTCTATGGTCCCGCCCCTTTGGAGTGCTGTGATATCACAACACTATACGGGATACAGGCGTTATGTCTGTTTTCACTCTTAGAGACCCAAGAAAAACAACATGAATGGAAACAATTCAGAATGACTATTTACATGTGCAATATTAATCCACTTCTCTATGATCTTGGCTCTCTGCTGCGTTCGGAGCTCCTTGCCCTTCAGGATGGTGCTGACAACACATTTGGTAACTACATTGAACTGGGAGATGGTGGCTCTGATGGTGGGTGCCAGGTGCTTGTTTTCCTTCTTGTCCCTCCGAGACCAGATGCAGCCCAAGCAGTGGTGGGGTACCACTTTCTTGAATAGTTTCTAGAGTTAGAAAGAGGTGTGTCAATCAACTAGGCTGTTCTATTGCGTGCAAAGAAGTACATATCTATACAGCAGAGCTTACCAAAGTGCGGTCTGGACCCTAAGCAGGAGCATGCCATTTGCTGATGGAATCACAAGCTGATATTTGATATACTTTGTAAGTTTGTTGCTGTCTAGAGTCAAAGAATTCTATTTAGGTCTCATAATGGGGTCACACAAGCAAAATTTTGGGAACCCCTATAAGACATACTGTTCCAAAAAATTGAGAAAAGCAATTTATCTCTGGAAAGTCTGAACGTATCTAGACCATGGACCCTTCACACCCAAGTCAACCATACTGTGAGTGTAGCCACACGAGCTCCAGCAGGTCCGATTCCCACAGGTCCTGTGGTGGGCAATCACTGCCACCACACTTCAGGGCCAGTGCAGGGAGCAGGGCAGATGGTGCCTTCCCTCCCCTGTGGAGAAGCCGGGCAGGCAGATGGGCTGCTGTTGGACCTCCTGCCATGCCCCAGGACGGGTCAAGACACCAGCCCGATGAATGGATGCCTGGCCCTGCCTCACCCACCCTCTCTCCTCCAGTCCACCCACTATTTCACTCCCAGCCGTGATGTGGCCGCATGGGACTAGAGATAGCATCCGCCACTCAAAGCGCCATGGCAGAGTCCGCCGCATGGCAGAGCAGATGGGGACCGGTCCCACAAGCGATGGCATGCTACCATACATCGGGGACCCTTACCCCACTTTGGGTAAGGTTGCTACGCCCTGTGTCCTCAGCCTTTTACCAAGGATGCAGGGTGTAGCACCCACGGCAGGGGGAACATCTGGTGGTCGCCGGGCACACAATGCATTGCATCATGTGGCAACAGTTACCTAAGTGGGATAAAGCAGCCCAAACTGCAGTAGGTGTATCATGTGGCTGTATCCTGTGTGAGTGCATACTTCCCAACAGTCCTGACCTAGTCAGGATAATCCCGCTTTGGGTGCTGAATCCTGCTGTTTCAAATGCAGGGGATCAAAGCCTTCTTTGAGAGGTAGGTATGCAAGCCCCAGACAACTCTTTCCTGGTTGCCTTGCATGAAAAGCAATTGAGCAGGAGACATACTAAAACAAATGACATGGAATGCCAATTGAAATTAATGGGAATGTGTGAATGACAGTAGGATTTCATGGATTGTAAAGAAATGCAAAGAAGCTGCATCTCAGACAAATAATTATTGGTGCAAAGTGCAAGAGAGTGACAGAGAAGGACAAAGGGTAAAAACAGACATGATGTGGGCCTGCTATGGCCTGCATGGATCAGGAACTCAGTCACATATCTGTTCCCTAGCTGCCAGATGTTGGACCAGTAGTGCCCTGAGCCGGGAAGGTGACTGGCCTGGAATGCATCTCCCAGAGGTTCCCAGGCACACGCTGCAGGCCAAGGGACATTCAGCTGGGCCAACGTGGGCCACAGTGGGGCAATGTGACGTTTTGCCATGTCACCCCTGCCATGGGGCGGAGGCCGGCATGGCCAGGCACCATGACTGCCCATCACTGGCCATCATGGCTGCGTGGGGTGCTGAGAGCGGGAGAGCGGGAGACAGCTTGCCAGCAGCCCAGGTCACAGGCACGTTAGTTAAGTGCCACCTGCCGACCCAAACAGTGGTAGCTGCTGTTCCCCGCTCTGGGCCAGGGAGCGGCTGCGCCAGCAGCATGTCTATTTTTACTCATAGAAAGGTTGGAGAGAATACAGAGAAGAGCAACAAAAATTAGAAAGGTTTTGTTACACAAGTCATATGTGGAGAGAGTGAAGGAGCTGAATCTGTTTAGCTTGGAGAAAAGACGACCAAGAGGGGATATGATAGCATTCTACAAATATCTGAAAGGCTGCCAGAAAGCAGATGGAGAACAATTGCTTTGTTACTTGAACTTGGTAAACATTAGAGTGGAAATGAATACCCACCCACAATGGGTAAACCCGTTAGATATATCCTGCTCAAAGCAAAAATGGTGGTTCGGGTAATAACCGATATCTGTTCACACTCTTTCAAGTATCCATTTCAATTATTTCAGATAGTTTTGGGAGGTTTTCAGATTTTTTCGGTTTGGTTACCTCAGCATTTTGTTCTAATACCGTTATTTCATCAGTATGAGCCTTTCTGAGTATGCCTAGCTTCCCCCCACCCCCTTTTAAAAAAATGTACCCGGCCCGGAGGAAGCCACGTGTCACTGGAGACCCTCCAGAGGGTGAGCACTCTATCCCTCAGCCCTCTGGCCCATTCCCTCCCCAGGCTCCCTCCGGCCTCAGAATTCCCGAGTATTCACAAAAGGTCCTCGGACTGGCCTGAGCACTCGTTGGGACCTTTCCCTGGACAATCGGAGAATATTCATGAATATTTTTTTTAATATTTGGTACAGCCCTAATAATAAACTCACTATCTGTTTCAGGTCTTGTATAGACATGGAAAGGATATCTGTACTGAACTGATTAAACACACTTACATATTTATATTCATGACAGCATATTTTATAAATATACACCCACACAAACTGATTGAAACAAAGATGCCATTACATAGTTGCAAATATAATTTGCAGGTTAGGCCACAGGGCCAAGTCTCTGAATTATCTTCACCACGTGTGTGAAATTTGCTTATTCATTAGTTTGGTCATTTTGTTTTGGTTATCTTAACTTTATTAGTTCATTTTGTTATTTCAGCTGTTTGTAATTCTGTACTTTGTTAACTGCAGTAGTACTATATAGTGCTCTATCTAACTAGTGAACGCTGAACAGTGTGACCAAAGCGAACAAAGTGCTGAATAACTAATAAACAAAAACAAACAAGAAACAAATGATTGAATGAATAACCAAAATTAAATAAAGTTAATGAAATAAATAAAATAACTTAATCAAATATTCAATTTGTTAGATGAAGCAAAATATCACTTCCTTTCTACTTCATTTAAACAAACACGCCAAATTGGGAAGTCAGTGAAAATATTCACTGCAGGCCTAATACACTGCCACCCCTTTCCGTATTCTGGCACTTCCCACAGGGTTCCCCCCCGCCCTTAAATTCATCCAGTACTTACTGCATCCATGTACGTTAACTGCTCTGCCACAAGGTCTTCAGGGAAAAAAGAAAAGTCTTCTGACGCACTGGTCTCCAGGTTTTCATCTTCATGAAGGCTAAAAGTGAGCGTGCTATGGAACCCATCTGTCCGAATGGAAAAGAGAACAAGAAGTGGGAAAATACACCTACTAAAAATGCCTTGTTGCAACAGCTGTTTATTTAGGTAACTTATTGTTACATTACAACAGTGTCTGTCTAGAGGTCTCGGTGGAGATTTGGGCCCTTATTGTGCTAGGCACCATAGTAAGGGACAGTGAGAGACAGCCAGTGTGCGAGGAACTAGTGCTCTTGCCTCTTGGAGCCCTGGAGGCAGTGGCTGGCTCCACCGTAGGGATGCGCAAACGCAGTTCGGACGTTCAGGGTTCGGCCCAAACTCAGCCAGTTCAGACGGCTGAACTGAATGGCCGAACTGAATGGCCGAAGCCCCGAACAGTTCGGCTGCGTTAGGATGAGTTCGGGCAGGAAAAAACATGGCTGGCAGGCCCAGTGGGGGGGGGGGGGGGGGCAGCTGAGGAGGGGTGAAGAGGCTTGGACTAGCAGCCAGCCTGCACAAACACCATCCCTCTTTGCAGTTTTAAAAACATCTGACACCCACCCTCCCAAAAAGAAGTGTTGACAACCCCAGCCAGCAATGGCCCCAGTGTCTCCCAGCTGACTTTCACCAGCCGGGACGGGCAATGATGTAGTTCACAACTGGTTACCCTCACTGCCCCCAAGCACCTCCCCTGCATCAGTGGGTGATACCGATTGAAACGGATCCAAATAAACAAGACAGGACTGAGTTTCCATAACCTCAAACTCTGACTCTGCAGGTAAAATGACAGCATCCATGTTGTGGTGAATATGAGCGATTTTGTCTGCAAAATAGTTAATAAAAATGTCACAGCAGGCATTTAATGACTCAATTTCTGGGCGGAGGCAGACTGGATTTACCAGGCCCCTCACCACCTAGAACAGCTCCACTGGATGAGACTTTGTAGATGCTATGATAGCAGAGAAGATAACTTTCTTTGCCGCCATCACATCCACAGCATAGTCCTTTAAAAAAAATCTATGCCACAATCAGTCGGCTTCAGCATGAGTTGAGTGCCACCTGTTCTCTAATTGCCTACCCTCCTACTTCTGCTGTCTCAGGTCCTCCGTATACCAGGGGGACCTGTGCTGCTGCAGAGGTGGAAACAGACATCTGGTAATTCCATAAAGTGACCAGGTCATCGACAGAGTAGCCGTCAAGGTCGGTAGGTAACCGAGAACATTCCCGTGAGCCCTCACCGTACAAACATGACTAACAGATGGTACCCACAGGGAGGTACTCCCAGCCGACCACAGAGAAGGACCTGCTCATGTACAGTAGTAGATCAGTTGCATAACCAGGAAGAGAGATCACTGCTCAGGAGCGCAACACCCTGTTTGCTACCCAATATTACCTCTCTAGAGCTGGTTTTCATAAAAGAAAATACAATTTTTCTTCTAAAAAGGTATAAAAACTTTCCCACATGTTCCTCCTATAGGGTTAATTATCTCTACTTCCACAGCTCAAACTATATTTTGAAAACTGAAGATATCCAAGGGCCAGATGGTTCATAGACTGGATCGTTCTTTCCAGCTCTGGCCTCTCCTGCTCAGAAGAGTTTTCATGTGCCATGCACCCTCATTCTTCCTGCTCTAACACTCACGTGATAAAGGAACTCCTCACTTCTTGTCATCATCAATGATTTCCACCCCCACCCCCTCCTCACCTCTTGAGCTGCCCTTTTTTTACATGTTTGTGCTGGAAGCTCTTTGTGGAAGGGACTATGGTCCCCAGTCCAGCACTCTGAACCACTTGGACAGACCCCTCCAGGTAGACATTGAAGGGCAGGCGGTCTCTCAGATATGTGGGGCCCAGAACGTTTAGGTTGTTACGGGTATGGAACAGCTTCTATACAAAGAGGGGCTTGACAAGCTGGGTCTCTTCAGCTCAGAGAAGAGAAGACTGAGGGGGGATTCAGACGTTCTGATTTGTGCGATTTTTAAAAAAAAACAAATGTTTCATGCCTGTCTGAACACTTAAATTCGATTAAATGGAGTCAATATCGCACTAAAGCAATGCGTGTTGAAAAGCTACTCAAACCTACCTTTTTGCTGTCCGTTTTCAATAAATCCGCACTTAACAGCAGTGTGAAAGCAACATCGTACTGGTTTTAACTAGTGTGTAATCTTTTCTGATGTGAATGCAACCGTGCTTCCAAGTGCGCTGTTTTACTCCTGCCCCTACCGGAAGCAATGAGACCAGCTGGAGCCCTGTAGTTGCCTCGCTGGGTGCAGGCTGCAGCCAGCTTCTCCCCAAAAAAGTTCTTCCCCTCCATGTTTCCCCTCCATGCTTCTCCCCAAAAAAGTTCTTCCCTCCAAGGGACTTTCAATCATCTGCCTCTGCCTCTACCGTAGTGCTGCAGCAGTAGCAGCAGCGGGATACCGGAAAGAAACCAGGGAGAGAAGCAGCGCGCCTCACTATGCGAGGGGCTTCTTTCCAGCAGCCTCAGGCTCTCCGTTTTTATTCCCTGATTCTACAAAGTAGCAACCTTTGCTACAAAGGTTGTTGCAAAGTTTGCAAAGTTGCAGCAAAGGTTGTAGCAAAGGTTGTAGCAAAGTTGTACTTTGCTACAAAGTAGCAACCTTCTGGCTCCCCACAGGCCACTTCCTGTAACTGAACCGTACTGAGCCTGTCTCTTATACACATCTAGATGTGTATAAGAGACAGATTATTAACCAAGTAACTTACGGGATGAGCTTCTTACTGTCAGGAGCTGGATGTGAACGGGGAATGGATTGTCCATCGTGACTGTTGGTTCTTCTCCCATGCAATCGAGATTGGTTACTGTTGGAGGACAGGATGCTGGGCTTGGTGGACCATTGGTCTGATTCAGTATGGCACTACTTATTTTCTTAAAGGGCAAAACCAGCACCTTAATTGCGCCCGGAAAGCTACAGGGAGCCAATGCAGACTTCGAAGCACCAGTGTAATGTACTCACAGCACCTTACCCCTGAAAGGAGGCGAGCCACCACATTCTGCACCAGCAACAGCTTCCGAACAGTCACCAAGGGCAGCCCCACGTAAAGGGGCAGTGCATTATAGTAATCCAACCTCACGGTGATGAAAGCATGGATGACAGTACCAAGTCAGAAAGAAAAGGCCGCAGCCTCCTCAGCAGATGGAATTGGTGAAAAGCACTCCTGACCACTGCTGCAACCTGACAATCCAGGGGCAACAGGGGGTCCAGAAGGACTCTAAGACTGTGAACCTCACTGACCAGAGGGAACCAGATTCCATCAATAACAGGAGTCCCAATCCCCTCCAGATTACAAGGCTGGCCAACCATCACCACCTTGTCTTCTCGATCTTGTCTGGAATCAGCTTCAATCAGCTCATCCTCATCCAGTCCCCAACAGCAGCCAGGCATCAGGTAAGCATTAAGACTACAGGGCCTGGGTCAGATGAAAAAGAGAGGTAGAGCTGAGTGTCATCAACATACTGATGGCACTTCACCCTAAACCTCCAAATGACCTTACCCAGCAGCCTCATATACTCGTTGAACAAGAGGGGATACAGAATAGAACCCTGCAGAATAGAACCCTGCAGGACCCCACAGGGGAGGTTCCAAGGGGGCGATGAGCAATCACCCATCACTAGGCTCTCCTCGTTTGGCGTACTGGTGATCTGCACCATTTTGGTGGAGAGTACTGGCTGGCCTGGCTTGTTTGTGGCTTTGTTACCCCCACACTGCTGCTGGACCTGCATCAGACACATCCCCACTGGTGAGTTAGTTATTTTTAGTTATTTTGCTGGGAAACACTGGTGAAAAGGGGGTCTGGGGGGCTGATGGGGGGGAGAGAATGTGGCTTCTGGGGGACTGCTTGAAGGGGGAGAGAGAATGGGGCTTGGAGGGGGAGAGAGAATGGGGCTTGGAGGGGAAGAGAGAATGGGGCTTCTGGGGGCTGCTTTGGGGGGATCCCCCTCTGCACACTCTTCATGCTTTTAAAAAGAAAGAAAAAAAAACCCTTCACCTGAGTCCCAAAGGCAAGGGGGTGGGGGCGGAAGGGGGGGAGCCAGCAACCTGCTTCAGACTTGCTCCGAGTCCTCCAGTTCAGCAATAAGCTGAGTGTTCAGTGTTGTTGTTGTTGTTGTGCCTCCCTGGACACGTGCAGGCAGGAGCTGAGGGGGTGGGGGCCAGTGCCTCCTGCTGAGCCTGCTCTAAGGAGTCTCTTAAGGGAAAGAACTTTACAAAAGCGATTTGGGCTATTGGGCTTAGAGCCCATGCTGCCTGAATGGGGAAAAGCACTTTGCTTTCCTCACCAGTGGGGGCAGTGTTCTGCAGAGCCCTATGGGCTGTTTTGAAAGACTCTGTCTGGACTGAAGACTCAAACGCCCAGGCAGTGTGTGCCAGCATGAGCAGCTGCTGCTGTTGAGGGCTCAGGCTGCCTGCCTGTACCCCACAGAGCTCTCCTCGTTTGGCGTACTGGTGATCTGCACCATTTTGGTGGAGAGTGCTGGCTGGCCTGGCTTGTTTGTGGCTTTCTTACCCCACACTGCTGCTGGATCTGCATCAGACACATCCCCACTGGTGAGTTAGTTATTTTTAGTTATTTTGCTGGGAAACACTGGTGAAAAGGGGGCCTGGGGGCCTGATGGGGGGG
>QEPC01006238.1:313657-327237 GCA_003113815.1 Sphenodon punctatus
AAATGAACTGGTTATGGGGTGGGGGCAGCATGAACTGATTATGGCGGCACAACTGAACTGGTTATATGTCTCTTTTCATGGCATAATGCGCTTAATTACCTAGCTGCATTTTGGGTGTCTTGTGCGTATGATAGCAGCACGTCTGGACTGGTCACACTCCATGCGTGCACAAGGCACAGGCGGCACCGGCAGCAAGAAGCAACAGGCCCTGGAGGTCAGACTGGCTAAGCTCACTCCCTCCTCCAGTAAGGCAGTGGATGCAGTTAGTCTCTCTGTCTGCTTGGCTGGGGAAGGGGGGGAAGCATTAGGAGGCCATGCTTCTCCATGGTTGCTTGGAGGGGTGGAGAATGGGAATCCTTCCTGTCCAGAGGGAGTAAGTTTTATGTAAATTTATACATTTGCATAATTAGGCCAGGCCTAATTATGAAAATTAGGCCCCGCACCAAGACATAGCACATGGCCTCACAAACCCTGGGGCCAGTCCTGCTCCCAAGCATGAGTAGAGAGGCCATTTTGTAAATCTGTGAGTCTCCTGGTCGTGGCTATTCTTTTCTTAAAATGGTCCCTTCGCTGTTTCACTGCTGCTCTCTGCTGGAAAGTAGTTTCTGACCTCTCTGCTTGTGAGTGTGTGACTTTGAGCATCTTGCCTGGGGTTTATGTTGAGAAACAGAAATGCATTGTTTAAATTTTGATGGGGCTGGTTTGGTGCTGGTTTGGTGCCTGTAACTGGCCAAACTTTTTTAAAAGGCCTGTGTGCTTGGACAGGCATTTGGCTGCCAGGGATACGGTGTAGGTACTGGGGATGCTGGTCTCGATGGGCCTGGTCTGGTGGCAATGCAGCCCTGAAACTGGTCAACCTTTTTAAAAAGGCCTGTTTGCTTGGACAGGCATTTGGCTGTTGGGGATAGGGTGTAGCTACTAGGGATGCTGGTCTGGATGGGCCTGGTTTGGTGGCAATGCAGTTCTGAAACTTGCCAAACTTCTTTAAGAAGACCTGTTTGCTTGAACAGGCATTTGGCTTCCAGGGATACAGTGTTGGTACTGGGGATGCTGGTTTGGATGGGGAATGTTTGGTTGCTATACAGGCCTGCAACTGCTCTCCTTGTGAAAAGAGGAGAAAGTAGGTAGGAGCATGGCAGAAGAGAAGGCTGCAGGCAACAAGAAGATCCCTTTCCCCTGTCCCCCACTGAACCCATCTCTTCCCCTTACTCTAAAAGGATGCCATGAAAGTCGAGGATTCGAGGATTCAGGATAAACGAAGGCGATGGCAATGTAATCTATTTTTGTAACCTGCTATGGTTAATTTGGACCCAGTGGAAGAGAGTGAATGGGACCCCAGTAAGAGGGCTCTCTATCCCCCAGTGGGAGTGCTTCACACAACAGCAAGGAGTTTCCAGCGTTAACTAATGTAATGTCCATCCAATGTTAACCCTGGGAACTCCTTGCTGCTGGGTTAAGCAACACCACTGGCCTACTGCTACCCCTGGCTCCGCCTACTGCTGCTCCTGGCTCTGGCCAGCCGTCAGCAAAGCTGCCGTCAGAAGGTTCAACCCACCCACTGCCTCACCAGCCTCAAAAACCACCAGCCGCCACTGACTAGGGCTACAAATTTGTTATGGAAATTTTCTTTAAAAGTCATGAGTTGATCATGGCAGGAATGAGAAAAAGTAACAGAAAACTCAAGGGTACATTTTTTAAAACTTTGATTCAATATTGTATTTTGTAAACTCCCCCCCCCCCCTTTAGATTGTAAACCCAGGGATTAGATTGTAACTGCCCCTCCCCCCCAGTACAGATTATAACCCACCCAGAACAGAAAAGAAGGAGGAAAACACACCCCACCCCTTAGATTGTAAACCGAGGAATTGTAAAGCCCTTTGAAAGCCCCAGGCTTAGATTGTAAGCCCAAACAGGGAATAAAGGCAGAGGAAATGCTGCCGTCTCCTCCTGGGCGCCTCTTGAAGCTCTGACAATGGTAACATTAATTGCCTCTGATCCCACCGCCACACCATGCTGTGCCACCACTTGACCATGCCCAAAGCTCCACTCTCCACAAGAAACAACACTGAGGAGGGGTTTGGAGCTCCAGGGAGAGACCGTGGCTTTATCCAGTGGCACCCAGCGTGCTATTCTTGCCGACTTCTTGCCATGCCGCCATGTCTCCACAGCCAGGGAGGGGTTTGGAGCTCCAGGGAGACACCATGGATCTTCTTAGCACCATTGAGCGTGCTCTTCTCACCAGCTTCTTGCCGGCTCTGCTCTGGAGTTTGGGGGAAATCTTGAAAAACTTGGGGAAATCACGTAAGTCATAGGAAGATTTCAAAAGTCATGGAGGGAGGCAAAAGTGACTAAAAACTTGACTTTTTGTCATGACCACGACAAATTCTTAGCCCTACCCATCACCACTCTGGGACGTCCCTGACAGAATGGAGTGGAACAACTCAAGAACAGCCCCGCACTCCCCCACCAGGTCCTGCAATTGTGTCAACAACACCTCATGGTCAACTATATCAAATGCCACCAAAAGATCTAACAGGATCAACAGGGTAGAATTCCCCTTGTCAATCTCCAGGCACAGGTCATCGACAAAGGCCACAAGCACAGTCTCCATTCTATACCCAGGACGGAAGCCTGACTGAAATGAGTCCAAGAATCTGACAGTGTCAAGATGAGCCTGGAGCTGCCTGGCAACCCCCCATCCAATAACCTTCCCTAATTGACGGGACTGAGACACGTGGGTATGCATTAGCCCACATTCCCCCGCATGGTGGGCTCCATATGCTCCAGAACCTCACTGTGAGTGGGAGCTGAATGTCCAATGGGCAATGACCATGTGGCTGGTAGGGGTGAACAGCTAATAAACGGGCAGGTGGACATCCACCTGATGTGGGTACCGTCTCATTTTTTAACACCCAAGGAGTGAGAGAGGGAAAGGCAGCCCAGAGAACAGAAATGACCTGCTAATGCACAGTAGCATAACCAGGAAGAGAGACCACTGCTCAGGAGTGAAACACCCTGCTTGCTACCCAATATTACCTCTCTAGAGTTGGTTTTCATAGAAGAAAATACATTTTTTCTTCTAAAAAGGTATAAAAACCTTTCTACATGTTTCTCCTATAGGGTTCAATTATCTCTACTTCCACAGCTCAGACTATATTTTGAAAACTGAAGATATCCAAGGGCCAGATGGTTCATAGACTGTCACAGACCTCCTCACCTCTTGAGCTGCGCTTTCTTTAAATGTTTGTGCTGGAAGCTCTGTGTGGCAGGGACTATGGCCCCCAGTCCAGCACTCTGAACCACTTGGACAGACCCCTCCAGGTAGGCACTTGACATAGAGAGAGGCAGGGCCACGCTGACATGGACTCTCCCACCTCATCCTGACATGGCAGGGCCTCCTTCAGCATGACATGATGCCACAACACTCCGCAGGGGGTAGGGCACACTGCATAGGGGAAAGAAGAGCCTCTTAGCCCTGCTCCCTTTCGGACTTGCCCCACCCCAACAACCCAGGGAAACAGAGGGTCCAAGTTGGACCCTCTCTGTCAATCCTGGAGTGGTGATAATCCTACCTATAAGTAGAGACCAAGTAGGATCTGCTCACCTGAATCATGTGTGTGTAAAGCATCATGCCCATTTAAAGTGCAATCTAGAGAGGGAGGGTGCAGCCACATGAACTGGTCTGGGCCCAAACCGCACGCAACCCGGGCAGGCAAGTGCAGTCACCACACTGTGGGGCCAGCGCGGAGAGCAGGGTAGACGGTCCACCCATCTCCCACCCCTGTGGGGAAACTGAGTGGGCAGGCTGCTGTCGGAGTCCCATCACACCGTGAGGTAGGCCGAGACACTGGCCACACAGATGGCCACCCCGCCCCCACAGCCCACCCCTATCCTGCCCCCTGCCATGACACGGACACACAGAAATGGATATATTGCCCATCGCTCAAAGACCCACACCGGACTTTGCCATGGGGCGGGGCAGTTTGAGACCAGTCCTACAAGCGGTGGTGGCACACATTAGGTAGGCAGCCGTACCTCACTTTGGGTAAGGTTGCTACGCGCTGCATTCCCAACCTTTTTCTGAGGATGCAGAGTGTAGCAGCTAGCTGCCTGCCCCGCCACACAGCAGGGTGAACATCGGATGGCCACCGGGCACACAATGCACTGCATCGCATGGCAATGGTGACTGTCTGATGTGGGGTAAGACTGCCCAAGCAGCAGTAGGCATCACGTGTGGCTGCACCCTCTGTGGTTGCTGTGTTTGTCTCCATCTCTTACATTTGGGACCAAGTAATTCAAATGAGAGCTTTTACTGGACCAACTCTTGTTGGTGAGAATGCTCAAGCTTTGAGGCCACACAGAATCCTTCTTCAGGCATGTGTGACCCAAAAGCTTGCACATTCTTACCAACAGAAGTTGTCCAATAAAATATACCATTTGAACTACTTTGTCTCCATTTAAAGTGCAACATGAATGGTTTATAATAACTATTATTATGAAGCAAACAGAGTAACAGACAGTATATTAAAACAAAATGTTTCAGTTCCATATGAGGCAAACGGAGCCTGTGTGTGTATAATAAACAAACACAAGTGGCGGCTAGAGTATTTCAATCCAAAAGCTTCAATCAGAATCTCAAACCTTTCCCTTATTTGTGTGTATCAACCTCCTTTATTCTTTAAGAATTTGAGTCTGTAGCAGGGAGCAGGCTATTTGAGCTGCAGGCCCTTTAAGGGACTTAGCACTTGCAAGGGTTGCCGGTGCTACTGGAGGCTCAAGCACTGCACAGAATGTGGGACTGCACCTGAGTGTCTCACCACCTTGGCTTAGGCATGGCTGAGCCAGCCCAATGCTTGAAAGTCTGAGCAAGGCTCAGAGAAGGGTGATGTTTAGGAGAGGCAATAGCCAGGGAGGGCTCTGCCTCTGAGAGACTTTGAGGGGTACCTTGGGGAAGCAGGAGCTGGGAGGAAGCGCTACTTCAGAGAGAAGGCAGTTCAGATCTGAGGGTTGAATGAAGATGACTTTGGGTGAGTGTTTGAGGAGACAGAAGCTTGAGCTGAGCTCTGTCTTCACCAAACCCCACTGTGGCCCAAGCTAGAGAGTTTGGCGGACTGCACAAGTGGCTGTGCCTGGCCCTGGCCTGCAGAGCTCGTGAGTAATAGTGACTGAGAGAAGACTGCGCGAGCCCTGTGTCTGGCCTGAGGAGGGACTGTGCCTGACCAGAAGGGCTGAGACTGAGAAGCCCTAGGCCTCAAAAGTATAGACTCTAAATAGCAACTATATAAAGTGATGGGTCACTGCATGTAAAAAACAACACTTGAGTGTAGATTTCCCTGACTTTGTAAGGCAGTACTCTGACAAGATTCACCTCAAGTCATGCCCGAATTATGGGGCAGGTCTGGGTTTTGGGTGGCATTTTATGGCACCTGCACCACCCGCTCCATTTTTTTTTTCTCCCTGCATGGCCGAAGGCTAGCCTGCTGCCTGGCTTCCCATCCTCACTTGCCTCTGCCGTCTGGCTGCCTGCTAGTAGTGCTGCAGCACTAGTGGGACACCTATCAGGCTGGGAGATAAAGCTGTTTGTTTACAAACAACTCCTCCCCATGTGAGTGATCAGAAGGTTGTTGCCTTGCAAAGAAGGTTCTTCAAGATGGCTTCTAACATTCTCACAACTGGGTTGTGCTTGCTCACCCAATTAAAACAGACCGTGTGATGGTCTTGAGCTCCTCTAGTATAAAAAGCATTCTCCCCATCAGAATGACAGTTCCTTCCAACCCTTTCTAGGAATATAAGAAAAAAATTCCATGCAGGGCTGCAAGGGTGGTGGTTCTGAGAATGTTTAGAGCCATCTTGAAGAACCTTATAAGGCAGCAACCTTCTGTTCTTCTTCGAGTGGCTCCTCACAGGCACTTTTTACATGGCTTCGCCGGGGGGAGGGTGTGTGTGTCCGTGGGCGTGCTGGTTCGTGGGTGGGGCGTGCACACGGCCACGCACGTACCCCTACTCACCCCCCACTCATCCACACCCACAGAGCAACCACCGTTTACCCCAGTTATTCCATGTGTGAGGATGATTGGGGGGTGAGTGGGGATGCATTAGGTGGGCGCGCATGCACCTCCACTCACTGCAGGTGTGTGCGCCACATCATTCACATGTGGCCCCCCCCACCCATGAACACACAGCATGGGGGTGGGGGTTGGCTTGGGGGCGGGGCTTGGCTTGGGGACAGCAGCTTAAGAAGGGCCATGGGGTGCAAAATTTCTAGGTACTTGGCGCAGGGCCGGACTTATCACCCTGTTACAGAGCCATTTTTGTACTTGTTCAAATAAAGCCTCTCCTGCAGGCCAGTCTCCTGGCACATGTCTGCCCCCGGCAAGGTGTGGAACCGATTCGTATGGTTTGCCCCTGGAAACTTATGGAACCGGATCAGTTTCGGAATGCTCTGGGAGATATACCCTTCAATCTTGACGGTCGATCGCTTGAGGACCTCGTTGCTCTTTGGAACACCTTGTTAGCTGAGGCCATCGATTGAACGACTCCCAGGCATCTGCTCCCTGAGCATAGGCGACGCAAGACCCCGTGGTTCAAGGATGACCTGTGTCAGTTGAAGCAGGAGGGAGATGGTTAGAGTGACGGTGTCGCCGCACTTGTACTGAAGCCGACTGATTGCAGCATAGAGCTGCGTTAAAAGCCTATGCCATGGCTATGCAGGCAGCAAAGAGGAGTTTCTTTGCTACCATTCTATCATTCACAAAGTCGCATCCAGTTGAGCTTTTCTGGGTGGTGAAGGGGCTGGTCAGACTTGCCTCTCTCCGCCTGGAACTGGAATCTTCCAGTACTCGCTGTGTGGTGTTTATCAACTATTTTGCTGATAAAATCGCTCGTATCCATCATGATTTCACTGCCACATTTAATGTAGTAGATGTGTGTGAGGTTATGAATGCCCCATCTGGTCCAGTTTTGTGGGGTCGATTTCAGCAGGTATTGTCCACCGATGCAGTGGAGTTGCTAGGGGCTGCAAGGGCCACAACGTGTGACCTTGATCCTTGCCAGTCCTGGCTGGCAAAAGTCAGCCAGGAGACACTGGGGCCATTGCTGGCAGGGGTTGTCACAATGCCTCCTTTATGGAGGGCAGGGTTGCGGGGTGCCTGAAGGAGGCTGTGGTGCGACCCTTGCTCAAGAAGCCATCTTTTGACATTGACGCACTTGCCAGCTATTAGCCAGTCTCTAATCTTCCCTTTTTAGGGAAGGTTATTGAGCAGGTAGTGGCCAGCAACTCCAGGGTCATCTGGACCGCATCGGTTTCCTTGATCCCTTGCAGTCAGGCTTTCATCCGGGGTATGGCACTGAGACTGCGCTTGTGGCCTTGGTTGGCGATCTGCACCGAGAGTTGAACTGGGGGCAATCCACTCTCCTGATTTTGTTAGATCCCTCAGCAACATTTGACACGGTTGATCACGAGATGTTAGTGACCCACCTGCGGGATGGGGTGGCAGGACTGTTCTTGAATGCGTCTGCTCATTCCTGGCTGGGAGATCTCAGCATGTGGTACTGGGGGATCGTACATCTTTCCCTTGGGCCCTCACGTGTGGAGTCCCACAGAGATCCATTCTGTCTCCTCTCCTGTTCAACGTGTATATGCAGCCACTGGGCGAGATCGTGAGAGGATTTGAAGTTTGGTGTCATCAATATGCTGAAGACACCAAGCTGTATCTCTCATTTTTATCAGACCTTGCAGACTCAGTGTTTACCTGGTGCCTGGCTGCGGTGGGGGATTGGATGAGAACGAGCAATCTGAAACTGAATCCCAACAAGACATAGGTGATGCTGGTGGGTAAGGGCAAGGGAGTAGAGGCCCCCATCATTGATGGGGTGCATCCCTCCTTGGTTCCTCAGATTTGGAGCCTTGGAGTTCTTCTTGATTCAGAGCTCCACATGGATGATTACGTGGCAGCTGTGACAAGGAGTGCATTTGGTAAATTACATCTGGTCTGACGTTTTCGACCATACATCTCAGGCTCTGATTTTGCCACCATCATCCATGCATTTATCACCTCAAGACTGTAGCACTGCAACACGCTCTACGTGGGTCTACCCCTGGTGACGACCCGGAGGCTGCAGCTGGTGCAGAATGTGGCAGCCCACCTCCTCATGGGGATGGGTCACCAGGAGCACATTACACTGGTGCTCTGATCTCTGCACTGGGTGGCTATAGTCTTCTGGGTCCAATTAAAGGTGTTGGTTATTACCTTTAAAGCCCTATATGGCTTTGGCCCCTATCCCTCGTGTCCTGGGTCAGTGGTCAGCCACAGTTGCCCGCTTGGAGGTCCCTTGGGTTTCCCAGGTGGTCATGTTCGAGCGGGTGTTCTTGGTGGCCGCACTGTGGCTATGGAATTCCCTCCCGGTGGATTCGCCTCTCTCCAGATCTCGGATCTCCCTTTCTTCCGCAGACAATGCAAAACCTGGCTGTTTCACTAGGCATTTGGTGAGGGGGACAGGTAGTGGGTGGGATTTTTGTTTTGTTTTTGTTTTAAGGGTATTGGGGTTTTCTACCAGACCTCTTTTATTGTGGATCTTAATGTGATATTTTATTAGGTATTTCTATTTTTCTATTTGATGTTTTCATATATGATGTTCACTACCCCAGGCTGCCATTGGGCAGGAGGGGGCAGTATAGAAATATTATAAATAAATAAATAAATTTTTAAAAACTCAAGTAACAAATGTCTTGAATCCAGGAAATAAGGCCAAACAGCTGGGCTTCTGGAAACCTCTGCTCCCTTTGATGAACAATAGCCATATCCAGGGTGCCAATTCTCCCACGGAATTTTTTTAAAAATTCTGCAGGAGTTGGGACAACCCAGGGCCCAATTCTGCACCTCACCACACTGGTGCAGAATTTTACCAGGCTGTGGGAGGGGAGGGGGGAAGCAGAGCTTGCCGGTCTCTCTCCCTTCCCCCCCACGTGCTTGGTAAATCCAGGGCAGGGGCTTCCCCTCCCAGTCTGCTTCGGGTGGAAGGGGCTGCCAGGGCTCGCCCTCCCCCTTCCTGGTAAATTAACTAAGCCAGCAGCGCTGACAGCCACACCTTTCAGCGTTCTCATCCCCATCCAGCCCTTGGCCCCTCTCAATGGAGCCTCCCGGAGCAACGCAGCCAGATGACATCATCTGGCTGCATTGCCCTGACAGGCCCAGTTGGGAGTAGGGCTGAAATGGCAAGCCGCTGTGGTAGCTGTTTGCGATGGAAAGAGCTCTTCTGCAATGAGTGGCATGGTGCAATAGAGATGCTCATTCTGCTACTTTCATTTCGCTACTTCTGCCGGCCCTTTCCAACGTGCGAAGTAGCAGAACAATGTTTCTTCCGACACTTTCCAAGATTATTGCAACACTTTCCAAGATTGTTCCGACACTTTCCGATAATTCTGATGTCACAAAGCAAAGGGCGTGGAATTAGCGGCATGCCTGCGGAAAAGCTGCAGAAAGTTGCAGGCAATTCCAAAATGGCAGAATGAAAAGGCGGCGTGGAAAAAGGAGTTGCCACTTCAGCCCTAGTTGGGAGGGGCCAGGAAGAGGCCAGGAGCTGGATGGGGACGAGTGTACTGAAAGGAGTGGCTGCCACTGCCACAGCCACTGATTCATTTACCAGGCTGGGGGAAGCCCCTCCCACTGGACGCAGCCTGGGTGGAGTGGGGGAGGGGAGGGGAGGAGAAGCCTCAAGGGTTTGTTCATGGAATATCCTGCCCTGTGTCTCCCCAACTCAGGCTGGACATTCTACGCTGGGGGAAGTGGGGCAGGAGATTCCACAGGGGGAGGGTGATTCTGCAGGAAATCCACAAATTGCAGATTCACATTTGGCTTGGGGCCCTGGCTGTATCTAAATATAGAGCTTTGGGGCTTGCTTTGTTTCGTCTGTTGGAATAAAATCTAGGAAAGAACCTCATTTAATGCATATTAGCAATTTTGGAGACTCGAAATTTTCTGAGGAATATGTTTTGGTTTTATGAGCCTTTTTAATAAAGAATTCAGTGTTGTGATTATAAGCAATAGCTCATTGTTCCTAGAACATCTAGCAGCTACAATTTATGGGCTGACATACTATGCTTTTTTGTTGTTGTTGTTTTCGTCCTTATCTCTTACCTCATATAACACTTCCTTTCACTTGTCTGCCAAAGCTGAGCACTGATTCCATTCCACATCCTGCCTGAGTTCTGATAGCCATGCTAATTCTGACACAGGAAGCTTTCTAGTGTGGGGGAAGGGACACATACTTGAATCACTGCTCCTCACTATTGTTTCAGCGAATCTCTGACCTGGTAACGTCAATTTTTCCTTTGTCCTTGGATGTCAGCAGCCCGCCATTCAAATCGGAAAAAACAGCTGAAGCCACTTCCTTTGAAATGGGGTTACTGGGAAAAGAAGCTTCATGACAAAAAGGCTTCTGTTGCTTTATGCAAGGACTGGTCACAGCAAAGTATCATTTGATAGTTGTTGGGGGTTTTAATGAGAAAACTAAATACAGAGCAAACGTGGTGTTATTTTGAAGAAATTGACAATACTGTGGGTAGCTTATCACAGAAAGACCCCTCAACTTCTGATCTCTCTGTCCTTGTCGTGAAAGGGAATCTGTAAAACACCTTGAAAAGGCAGACCTAGAGACTAAAACTCACAACTCTATTGGATACCAAAAACAATGGACTAAATATAGATGCTGGCTTCTTGAGCCATTATCTATATGAGTAACAGTATGCCCTTTTCATCTACCTGCTGTGCTTTTACGTAGTTTTTAAATACTTTGATTTAAACTCTCTCCCCCTTGGAATTCTTTCCTACAGCCTCCTCCCTGTGCTTACCATTACATGGGTAGGCTATACTCACCTTGACTGTATTTTACACTTGTTTATTGTTTGATTCTTGGTTTCCCCTCATTGTATTTAAGATATGTTTGTTTTAAACTAGTGACTCCCCCCTCAATAGCACCCCCACTCCCAAGTGGTTACTTTAATTATTACATATCACACACACACACACACACACACACACACACACTCGCTGCACTGCTTTTGTTAAGTCTGTCGTTTTTTATTTCTTTCATGTCTGAGGATGAGGAAGGACCCTGTGTGGTCTGAAAGCTGCATCTTCTCACACCAACAGAAGCTGGTCTAATAAAAGATGTTATCTGAACTACTTGGCCTCCTTTTCTTGCATTTGGGACCAGTCAGAGCTACTAGGCATATGATTCCACAGTGCACGCTGGTTTCCCATCCCATTCTGGACCTAGAATCCCAAGGATAAGAAATATCCTATTGCCTGGTTCTACACCATTTTAACCCCACTAATTTCAATGGAGTTATTACCTAATTTGCACCATCATGAGAGCAAAACTAAGCTCAATAAGCACAATATTTTATAAGATCCAGCTTAGGAAAAATCAATTATTCAGTACAGTGTGGGAGACTAAGCAGTGATAGCAGTGAGAAAACACAACTTACTGTAATTTTCCACTTCTTGCTTCTGAAATTGCTGGAGTAGATTTTGTGCTCTTCTCTCCGGGTCGGTACCTGGCATGATCCGTTTAAGGTAATCCAGCAGTTTCTGCAAACATGGATAATTGGGTGGCTCTATGAAGTCTTCAGAGCATTGGTCAAGCCAAGCTCTCAAGATGGAGGCAATTGCACTGAAAAGGAATACAATTAAAAAGTTTAGCTACAACCAGTATAAATGAACAAATGCATGTTATTTCATTGTGTAAAGTAGGGTTGGGGAACCTTTTGCCTCCTGCAGGCTACTTTGGAAAATAGGACAATATCTGAGGGCTGGACAAGAGTTGGGGCAGGTGCTCAAGATGAAGGCAGGAAGGGGAGGGTCCACATCATGGATCTGTGGCATGGATCCATCCCTTACCCATGAGTGTATGCCCTTGTCTCTGTTCCCTTCCCCTGAGCTCACTCTTTCAGGGCTTGAGGGCTAGGACTGGATCTGTGGGCCAGATCCAGGAACTGGAAAGGGGACTCATGAAAAAAAATTAAGCTGTGTTGGACTTGGCTCATGCATCATAAATTCCCAATCCTGGTGCAAAGTGAACACTAACAGTAAAATGCCACTGCTGATCGAGGTTAGTGGAGGACCTCTGATCTGGTAGCCTTTTTACATACAAGGTCTGATTCGCAATCTCATCATGTGACTTCAGTGAAAACACTCCTGATCTGGGTTATCAGACCCACCATTCTCTAGTAGCACCAAACTCCTCCTAGTGCTCATATCAAATAAGGTACCAGGAGATATACATTGAATTGTTTAGTTACTATGAGAAATAATTAGAAACGAGAGAACAGAGGGGAGCATATAGTAAAGCTTTATTCAATCATCCCTCCTCCCCCCACCTCTCTCCTGTTCTCCTTCCCTCCCGCCTCCCTTGAGGAAATCTCCTCCCTGTTCATCTCCTCCAACCCCTCCACGTGCTCCCTGGACCCCATTCCTTCCCGCCTCCTGACGTCCATTGCTTCCACTGTCGCCCCTCCCCTCCTGCATATCATCAACCTCTCCCTCTCTACTGGCTCCTTCCCCTCTGCCTTTAAACACTGTCTCCCCCATCCTCAAACAGTCCACTCTGGATCTCTCTGAACCCTCTAATTACCGTCCTGTCTCGCTCCTCCCTTTTGCTTCCAAACTCCTTGAACGGCTTGTCTACTCCCATTGCCTCGACCTCCACTCCGCCAACTCCTCCCTTGACCCCCTCCAATCTGGCTTCTGCCCCCTTCACTCCACTGAAACCGCTCTTGCTAAGATCACCAACGATATTCTTGTGGCTAAATCCAACCGCCTCTACTCTATTCTTGTCCTCCTTGATCTCTCTGCTGCCTTTGACACTGTTGACCACTCACTTCTGCTTGAATAGCTTCACTCCCTGGGATTCCAGGACTCTGTCGTCAACTGGTTCTCCTCTTACCTTTCTGACCGCTCCTTCAATGTTTCTCTTCCTAACTTCTCCTCCTCCTCCTCCCTGCCCCACTCAGTCGGGGTTCCCCAAGGCTCTGTCCTTGGCCCTCTCCTCTTCTCTATCTATACCCAGTCCCTAGGCAAACTCATTGCTTCCCATGGTTTCCAATACCACCTATACGCTGACGACACTCAACTCTATCTCTCCACTCCTTCCCTCTCCCCCTCTGTCCAAGCTCGTCTCACACCAACTGTGTTTCCGATATCTCCACCTGGATGTCTAAACGCCAACTTAAACTGAACATGGCGAAAACTAAACTCCTTATCTTCCCTCCCAATCCTTCCTCTCCCTCTTCCCTGTCAATTGTCATTGAAGGGGTCTCCATCCTCCCTGTACCCCAAGCCCGTAGCTTGGGCTTCATCTTCGACTCGCATCTCACCTTCAAACCCTACATTGACTCCGTGGCCAAATCCTGCCACTTCTCCCTCCACAACATTGCTAAGATCCACCCTTTTCTGTCTGTCTCCTCTGCCAAAACTCTCATTCACGCCCTTGTCATCTCACGCCTTGACTACTGTAACCTCCTCCTCGCTGGCCTTCCCCGCTCTAACCTTGCTTCCCTCATCTCTGTTCAACACTCTGCT
>QEPC01006238.1:337501-379173 GCA_003113815.1 Sphenodon punctatus
GCTGGGGGATTGGCGTCCAGACGTTACTTTTGCTTGGTTCCCTGTGGGGGTTCGTTTGACCACGCTTCCCGGGACCTTCCCCCGGCTAGCCCGGGAAGCGTGGTTGAACCTGACCCCATGTGGGTATTGAGCATGGTGAACATCTGGCACGCGCCGTTCAGATGTTCAGGGCCCTTTGGCCCCATGGGGGGGTTGAGCGTGGTTCACTGTGGTTGAGCGTGATCTCGTAACGTCTGAAGACACCCATCCTGTACTAATATCTGGTGGGTGCAAACTTATGTGACGGTGGCCCACAGAGTAAGGCGTGGTAAATCTGGCCATTGTCACATATGAAAACACCCTTTGTGTCATCTGCAGATTTGATCACCTCACTCTTTACTCCCTTTACCAGATCATTAATGAAAATATTAAATACCACCCACCAGCCCTTGTACAGACCCCTGTAGCACTCCACTATTTACTTCTCTCAGTTGCGAAAACTGACCATTTAGTTCTACTCTTTGTTCCTGTCCTTTAACCAGTTACCAATCCACGATAGTATACTGCCTCCTATCTCATGTCTATGGTTTCCTCAAGAGTCTTTTGTGAGGGACCTTATTGAATGTTTTTTAAAACTCCAGATACACTATATTGACCAGCTCACCCTTATCCACATGCTTATTTACACCCTCAAAAAAATCCCAATAGATTACGGAGGCATGACTTCCCTTTGCTAAATCCATGTAAACTCTTCCCCATAATGCTGTGTTTATCAATATGAAAAAGTAATTTTGTTCTTAACTGTTTCCACCAGTTTTTCTGGCACCACCATCATGCTCACTGGTCTGCAGTTTCCAGGATCGCCTCTGGAGCCCTTTTAAAATAATGCCATTAACATTCGCTACCCTCCAGTCCTAAGGTACAGTAGCAGATTTTAGCAATAGGTTATAAATTACTAATAGTAAGTCTGCGATTTCATATTTGAGTTCCTTAAGAACTCTGGGCTGAATACCATCTGGTCCTGGTGAATTTTTGTTACTATTTAGTTTGTCAATTTGCTCTAGCTAGAACCACTTCCAGAATCACGTTGATTTGTGACAGTTCTTCTGATTTATCACCTACCAAGAATAGTTCTGGTGTGGTGTGGGTATCTTCCCAACATCCTCTGCAGATAAGACTGAAGTAAAGAATTCTCTGCAATTGCCTTATCCTTCCTTTCATCCCCATGTTATCTAACAGCCCAACTGACTCACTATCAGCCTACTTGCTTCTGATGTACTTTTAAAAGTTTTTATTATATGTTTTTCCATCATTAGCAAGTCACTCTTCGAAGTATTTGATATCCTTCGCATGTTTTCATTGCTTTCTAACGTCACGGGATATATTTAAGTCTCAAAATGTGGTCACAGGCAGAAAGTGTTTTAAGACCAGGCCAATTTGTATTTTCTTAGCTTATCCTCATTTTCATTTCATTTCCTTCTCCAACATGGTAACCTTGGATGTGAAGACTTCTTCAGAATTGATGGTAATATTGTTTGGTCAATCAGCCAGCTATATCTATATACCCCAAATTGAAAGTATATAGTGAAAAATATCTGCAGTCAAATCCAAATATCCATAAAACTTTCAATCCACATCATGTACCACTGGGGATGTATATCAGAAAGATCGCCTTCTCCCTCATGTCCCCCTCACAGCCTCTGAGGTCAGCTGGTACTTGGGAATGCCCTCATGCATGTACTGTACCATCTCCCTATCTAGTTCATACAGCAGGACATGCACAGGGACATTCTCAGTGACTGCCCCCACAATTATGAAACTCACTCCCCCATGGAGGTTTGTCTAAGCCCAAGATAGCTCATCATTTGGAGTCAATGTAAGACTTTTTTATTGGGTCGGGATACAGTTTGGGAATAACTGTATCCCTTCCAACAGTTATTCACAGGGATACAGTTTGGGATAGGGAATTTTAATGAGTTTTATTATGTGTATTTATTATATATGATTTATTTATATTATTCATTTTATATATGAATAAATAAAGACTAAGAATCATTTAAGACCATATTCTGAAAACTTTACTCAATATTCACTCAACTCTCCCTTCAAGTGAAGATGGAATACGGACTTCTGAATCAAAGGCATTTGCATTAACAGCTTCTGAAGAGTCCTGGCATCATGTCTACATCATTAACTCATAGAGGAGGATTGTTTGAAACATGCTCACTCTCACTTCAGTAAAGTACTGATTTAGTTGTAATTTAATTTTTATAATTGCAAAAATTAAAATTATAGCATATATATATTACAAATATATTATAGTTGTAACTTAGTTATAATTAGAGTGTAATTTAATTTTTGAAAGAACTATTCTAGAATTTCAGAAAATAGAGCCAGTTGACCTATTTCTTCTCTCAGCTCTTTGCCAATTTCTGTCATTGCCAAAGGGGGGCTCTGTGCCCTCCAGGCCCCATCCACCGCTCTGTTGCCCCCCCCCCCTTGGGTTCCCACGTGGCCGCGCTGCCAGTCCCACTTCCAGCGGTGGCGTGGGGCATGCCCCCCGCACCGTGGCGTGCTCTGGTGGCCCTGTGGGATGCACTGAATGTGGGTGCGGGGCCATCTGGCATTGCGGACCTGGCCCCACCCCCGGGGCAGGGCCTTGGACATAAACACCAGCGCCAGAGAACACTCAGCACTGGTGATTGAGGTGGAGAAACCGGCCCTGAGAGCAAGATAAGTGTTGTGCTTGTGTAGACTGTGGAATTGCTAGTGTGTTGGTGCTTTGGGAACTGTAGAGTGTATTGTAGCGGACCCCTCCCCCTTCCCTTGTCTGACTGCCTGTGTGGATGTAAGCTGGGTGTGGAGCGAACGGAATTGAGCGATAGCCCTTCTCTCCCCCGTGGGTTCTGTTCCCTTCCCCCTTCTAGTGTGCAAGCCCCCTCCGGACCCCCTTGTCCTGGGCCCTGTCCCCCTGGCCTTCCGCTACTATTCTCGCATGCCCTTCCCTGCCCCCTCCATGGTGTGGGTACTGCAAGGTGCGAGTGCGTGTGTGGCCCAAGGCTCCCTCCAACGCTTGGTACCCTATGATGATAGGGACCTGAGGGTGCAATACTATCCTGACGGGCAATGTTCCCCCGATAGAAAACCCTGGCGTATTGAGCAAGGGCGTGTGCGTGAGACTGAGTACTTGGAGCGTGCAAACAGCAGGCACCCTTTGTCCCTCTCCCTTCCTCCCTGAATCACCCCCTCCCCGTGACAGTTTGATAATGATTTAGGAGTAAGAAATTGTCTCATATCTTTAGGATGGATATTTTAGTGTGAATGTTGTTCAACAGTCTGTTTTTAATATGTATTGCAGCTTTCCCGAGGATTTGGTGAAGGGTCATTTTTATACATTGAAAAATATACAGAATTTAACATAAGCCCAATCTCTCAGAGTAGAGTTGAAAAGTTCATAGCTGCTACAGACGCTGATTTTGCCAGCAAAATAATTTCAGTCAAGAGAGGGAGAAAGGAACAGGGGGGAAAAGCACATTGTGCAGACAGCAGTTGTATTCTACTGACCTCCTATCGGCTGATTATTTAATTGGTATGTTAGGGAGGAAAGCTTTCTGGAAAGGGCTGGACATGTGCCCAAACCTTGCAGCAACTTTATGTTTGATGTCCCTGGGAAGAAACTCCCTCCATTCACTAGGCCAAACAACAGACAGGAATGAGAGACTTCCAAGATCTGATAGGAAAATGACGTTCTTCATGGGGAGGATTTCTGGCTATAAATCTTTACATATCCCCTTGCATACTGCACTGCTTGCTTATACTGTTCAGACTTCAGCAGAATGTTTGATTTTAAAAGTCTGTCTTGAGAACAAGACAGTGTACACTCTATTCCATCATACTTTCCAGTTTTGTGGCTCTCACAGCCCAGCCCAAAGGGCAATCTCCTATGGGCAATGAAATCAGCATCTGACTGACCATGCCAAATTTTGAAATCCGCACCTCATCCCTTTGGTGTGCAGAGTTCTGTCACCTTTCAAAATGTGTTCTCCTCCATTCATTTATGAAGGAGTACTTGCTTCCCACTTCATTTGTAGTTTTGAAACTTCATTCTGGTATCTCATGTTTAGTATCTCATTTACTCTGGCAAAACTATTTGTTCTCTTTTTCTTGTATGTGAATATGATTGGTCCAAATGCAGCAAATGCATTCAAAAAACCCACCAAATATTACCACCAAAATGAAAGAGGTAGTGAGTGCTGGAATACCAAATAATCAAAATAGCGATGTGAAGAAAATGAAGACAGAAAGATGCACATTTTGCAGCATTAACCAAGATGAATTTGAATTTGAATATTCATTTGTGGTAGCAAATATGCAAATTAACTTTGCAAATATGAAGTGTTATATTCATTGCAGCCCTATCTATTGGCATTGTAATTTCCCTTTCTTTTTCTTGGCTGGCCAAAACTCAACTCTGTAAAGTAGCATTGGTTTGTGAAATAGTTCTGGGCTAGACACTTCTCTTTTAAGCCCGGATGATATTTTCTTATCACCTAACATGCATGTAAATTACTAAATTCTGTCCATTTGTACCAAATTCTCTGAATCTTACTTCCCGCATCAACCTCCACTCCACCATCCTGGTATATTTTTGTTCCAAGATATTTAAACTGATAATTTCTTCTCATCTGATTATTCTCTGTTCTCATTCTGCTGCTTCCTGTTCCAGGACCCATGTCATTTTTTCTTTGTGACAATGGGGTTGCAATCTTGTACCCATTTTTAAGGTCAGTGGCAAAACTCGCATTGACTTTAATGGCAGAGGACTGTATGCTGATCTTCAGACCATTTCCCTCAAACAGTAAATACTTCTAATTTTCAAGATCTAATTGGAACAGTTTCTGGTTTCCCACTGTATAGCACAATACAACCAGCAAATTGCATACACCATAGCACTCCTTTCTGCAAGTCTGCTGTTAGGCTATTCATGATGAGAGCAAAAAGAAATAGGCTTAGAGCCAATCCTGCATGCAGACACACCCAGACTATGAACTTTTAGTTGTACCATATCCCAGTCATGGTCCTATTGTGCGTATCTTGAATCCATCTTGCATGAATATCTGGGGCAATCTTCTTTCTTAAACACCATTCGATCATCTCTCTCAGCACTCCATCATATTTATTTACCATATCTATAAAAAGTATATGACGTGATCTCCATTTCTCTGTATATTATTCTTGATGTGCACATAACACGATAAGAACATCCAATGTGCTATTTCCAGGCTTGAGGCCAAACTGATTTGCAGTTTCTACTTCTTGTCTCAGTCTCCTGGGTATGAGACAAAGGGTAATTTCAGATGTTACGAAAACGCCGTTCACCACAGTGGATCCCATGTGGTGGCGGCGTCTCCGTGAACGTTTGTTTGGTCCCGCTCCCGGCCAGATGTTCACCACAGTGAACACCCGGCCGGGATCAAACTTGACTACGATTCTGGCCCTCTGGCCAGCCGGAGGTCCAGAACCATGGTTAGATTGGCCACAATCCGGGATGGGCCAAAAGTAACGTGTGTTACCATGGCCCATTCCGGATCGTGGCCCTGACCGTAATGCAGGATCGGGTGCAGCGGCTGCACTGGCTGCTGTGCCCACCTGTCTCCCCGAGAGCGGGCGGCCATGGGAGCATGGGGGGGGGGGGGCAGGGCTGTGTGGCTGCAAGTCACACAGCCCCGCCCCCTCGGGATTCCCCAGCGTGATGGAGCCGGCACGTCTAAAGGATGGACGGTTTCATCACAGACCGGGATCTGAGAGAGATCCCGGTCCAGGATTCAACGTGGCGGGCCTACAGGCCCGTCATGTCTGAAATTACCCAAAGTGGTTCAAGTGATATCTTTTATTGGACTAACTGTTGTTGGTGGAATAAACAAGCTTTCAGGCAACACAAGGACCCTTCCTCAGGCATGTAGCATAGCTAGACTTTCTACTGACTATACTACTACATTTCTACTGGCTATGCTACGTGCCTGAGGAAGGGCCCTGTGTAGCCTAGAAGCTTGCTTATTTCCACCAACAACAGTAAGTCCAATAAAAGATATCACTCAAACCACTTTGTGTCTCTGTCACTGGGACCAAGACAGCAAACAAACACACTCTATCTCTGGATTGCAATGGAACATAACTTCAGCACAGACATAGCAATTCTTCAAGAGTTCTCATATTCTTGTGTGCCTCCTTTTATTTTTACATATAGGAACCATTCTGCTGTTTTGACATATCTGGCAATTTTCTTGCCACATGATGTAATTCATCAAAGTCAATAGATAGCTGATGCCCACTGAAAGGAGTGTCTTCAGTGCCTCAATGGGGTTTCCATCCATTCCAGTGGTCTTACCTCCTTTCCTTTTATCTAATGCTTCATTTTCTTCCTTCTGTTTGCTTTCCCTTGCAGCTCCAACTTTTCTAGCTTCATTCTGTCATTTTCAACATTTAGCAGTTATGACAGTATTTTTGCCATCAGTCTTTTATCTTGGTTTCTTGTTAATGTTTTTTGGGTTTTCATCCTTTGTGAAACATATCTTTGTCATGTCTCTTGATTTTGCCAATCTACAGACTAGATTTTCACCCTCTACTGGGAACCTCCAGCTTGTGGCAAAAAGCCCGATGTTTCTGCCTTGCATCTGCCCAGAGCACATGCTTTGATGAGCACATGGCAGGATGACACAACAGACATTCCTGGCTGGTGAAGTCATCATGGTTCAGGTATCCGCAGATAACTCCACCCTGATTGGCCAGACTCCCTGGCAATGAACCAATCTCAAAGGAGAATAGATAATGCTATAAAAAAACAGAGAGGGGCTACTCACTCTCTCTTGTCCTGATTTCTTCCACTCTGGACGCCTGCCAGTTTGAAAGTATGAACTATGCCCCATGTGGCTGCAAATCACCAGTCTCACCATGTGGAGACAGAACTGTGAGAACTATTTTGCCTGCCTATCCAAGGACAGTCTAATTTAGATGTGTTACAAACAGGCCACCGAACCTAAAACCTGACTCTGTAATTGCTCAAGAGCCTATTCTACCCTTCCTACCTTGATAACTTCTACTCCCTTTTTGATCCTAACTAGCAAAGCCTAAGCTTCGTTGTTTTATTTTTATCGCACTATGTGTGTGTGTGTGTGTGTGTGCTCAGTGTAAAGATGCCTCCCACAGCCTGCTAGGCACAGCTACCGAAAGGGAGAAAGGATTCACCCTAGAAAGGCGAATCCCCCACTATCTCTTTCAGCCAGGGCAGCTTCTAGCCAAGTTAAGTGCCCCTGAGTTCCACCAAGGGTTTCTGCCCCACATAAGGGGGGAACACTAGATAAGGTGTATCAGGCAAAGGGGTGCCCTTGAGAAGATGTAAGTTTGTAACTACCTGGAGTTCACATACCCCAGACTGTATGAGATCTTCTGCCACACAGCTCACTGTCTTTCTGCAGCCTACAGTAGGCTACCAAATGGCCCCCAGAGGCTCCCCTGCATCCCCATTCATTGCAACCTGGTGTATGCTCTACACTGTTTATGAAGAGGTTAGTGGTGGGAGTTTTGGTTTCAGTTTTAACCAAAATAATCTGAAAATGGCTGTTTCAGATTAAAACCAAAGGGTCTGAAAATCGGGCCATTATGGTTCCTGATTTTCAGTTCTGTATCTTCCCCCTGAAGTTGAAAGAATGAATTTCGCTGTCACCTACAAACAACACAAAAAACCCAGAAAAGACAACATACAATAAAATACAACAACAACGACACATAACCATATATATATACAATACAATAAAATTCAATGCACAAGTTAAATTAACTGAGACAGGCAAACAAACCTTAATCCACTACCTCCTCCCATACTCTTGCAGCCAATAAGGCAAATGATGCCACTGCAAGCATGACTGACTTGTCTTGGGTAGCCAATACAAATTCTATTAACTTCCCTGAAGTTAATGGGGAAATTCCATTGAAGTCAATAAGAAATCTCATTGACTTCAATGGAAAGGGGAATCAGGGTCCAACCACCCCCATTCCCTGCGGCCCAATACCTGCCTTGGAGGGTGGGGATCTGTGTCCCTAAAGCTCCCACCCCAAGGTCCATCTTTACCCCATCATCCAGGGCCCTGCTGACTGGCATGTGCTTACCGGTCTGGACTTCATAGGATGGGGTGAGGAGCTGCTGTCTCTGCTGCTAGCCAGGACTAGCCACCTCTGCTGCTGGGAAGCCAAGTGGGGCTGTCTCAGAGTCTCTGTTTCCAGGAGGGCAGGCTGGGCTACCACCACAGCCGGGCAGACCCGCCTCCACTGCCAGGTGACTGCACCAAAGCCTGTTGTGGCAGTGGGAGGCCTGACAGGAGGCCTTCTCAGGGTGTGCTGATGGATCTCCCTGTTCGGTAGTGCATATGCACAAAATGGCCACTGGGGCAATTTTGTGCATGTCTAGTCCTTTTCCAAAATGGCGCTGGCAGCATCGGTGCCATTTTGGGAAAGGGCAGCCTTTCTGAGCATGCATGAAATAGCTCCATGCATACACAGAAAGGATACCCTTTTCCAAAATGGCACCAACACTGCCAGCGCCATTTTGAAAAAGGACTGGACATGTGCAAAATCACCCTGGTGGCCATTTTGCGCATATGCACTGCCAGAGCAGGAAGCTCCGGCAGCATGTGTTGGGAAGAACATCTGCTGGTAGGTCTCTCACAACTGGCGGCTACGGTGTGGCCACCCAGCAGCGGAGACAGCCCTGCCCGGCCCACATGGCTGCCAAGGCAGCCCGGCCCAGCCTCCCAGCAGCGGAGGTGGCCCCAGCTAGCCGCCTGGCAGCAGAGGAGTCCCAGCTGGCAGTGGAGGCAGCAGCTCCTCACCCCCATCCTCCGAGGTCTGGATAATGAATTTATTCATTCCTTCCTTCCCGGACCGGTAAGTATATGCCAACTGGCTGGGCCTTGGGGGTGGGGGTAAAGATGAGCCCCAGGGGTGAGGGTGTTAGGAATGCAGATCCCCACCTTCCGAGGCCGGTAGTGGGGGGGGGAGTGGGGGTAGGGGAGGTTGGACTCCCCCCCCTCATCCCAGGGGATGGGGGGGGGTTTCTGTCCCAGACCCCTGCTTTGGTTCTTCACGCTGGTTCCCATTCCCACTGAAGTTAATAGGAAGATTTCCCATTGACTTCAATGCAAAAAATTCCCATTGACTTCAGTGGGGAAAGAAATAGAACCATTATCTGAAAACCAAAACTGAAAGAACCAAAAAAACAGGGATTCAAAACCAAAAAAACATGAAAAAAGACCCCACGTCCCACCCCGGCTATCTAACCCTTTATCACTTCTTAAACTTATATTTTTTTGTCTTAATACTACTCCTGTCCACCACCAAGGTTTTTACCCATATATCTTCCACAATTCAACTCTCCAGAGGCTGTACTCTTGCTAATTTCTTCCAATGTTTCCTACGGCACCATCTTTCCATTTTCCAGTGGTGCTCTCCCTAAAACCATCTCTTATTTTACCCCTTCAGTTTAGTTTTTGTGCCTATCCTTCAGAGTCCATTCAAAACTATTTATCACTTCACCCAATGTCCCTGCAGTGTGATGCTCCCTTCCCCACCATTGTGCTACAACACGAAGCAGCAGAATTTCAGGGTGCTTTCCTCATAGAAAGCACATGCAACTCATTTTTTATATTTGGTTTTCTGGCTATTGCTTTTTACTTGGTTCTGCTTGTTTTGGTAACTTTTCCCAAGTCCTTTTACCACCCACCATTTGTCTCTGGTATCAGACTAGGTTCTGTTGTTGTTTTAGCTTAATTGGCTTTGCTGGAATGAATGTTGATTGCAGTCTCCCCAAATGGATCTTAAATGCTTCCCACAGCATGAATTTAACTCTTTCAACCTCAGTGTACAATAACACTGCCAACCTGTTTGCTAAGGTGGTGGGAGTACTGAAGAGTGACATATAGTTATCACAAGTGGTTTGGGAAGAAGCCTCCCAAAGTCAGAGAGTCCTGCAGAGCAGACTAGACTTTGTTTTCTAAAGTCTCATCCAAAAGTTGCCTTTAAAACCCTAATGCTTATGAAACACATTTGCATCGAGACAGCAGAAGTGTGGCTTTAAATTTCATGGCGAGGTTTCAGATTCCCAGAGGCAGCTTTGGGCCTTCCCTGAATGTTCACAACAGGAGGTTTGTACAATAAATGAGGAAGAAAAAACTGTTGACAGTGTGATTCCTTAGAGAGTTTTCCACTGAGAAGTCCTGAGTCAGGCTATTTCTAACCACCACGACTACCACTTCTTCTGTTCTCTTTGATTACTATAGACTTTTGAGTACAATATGTACCAAAATTCCCCTTTATGAACAAAACCAGCAGTTTAGGCAACTGTAGCTGATTTAGAGTCATGCTGCAAGAAAGAACTTGAGCTACCAATCTCTGTCTCCATATCTCAGAGGCTAACATTACAGTATCAGAGGAAGGGCTCAATTTGTGCCAAAGCTCAGCTCCAGCATCTCTTTTCATGCCAGGGCTTGACCCTGTCACCCCTTCCAAACTCTAGCACTGAGTCTGTAAGACTCCAACCACAACCAGAAGTAAGAGTCCCAGGGCGCTTTTAAACGATACAAAAAATGCAACTGATCCTTTAATCCGCTGCCTTTCTTTGTGATCGTTTAAATGTTTGGCCCGGTTTGATGCCGGATCTTTCCCGCATCAAACTGGCCATTTCCTGCCCCCTCACTTGTGTCCCTGGGAACTGCTGTGTTCCCTGGTTTGCAAGCAGGGGGAGGCGGGGGAAAGCCGGTGAAAACTGCCTCCTCCAGGCAGCACTGACAAACCCCCTCTCCCCTTCCTCTTCTAAAGCCCCCAGCCAGTGATTAAATTTAATCACTGGCTGGGGCAGAGAAGACGGCTTCTCCCAAACCCGGCTTTCTCCCAAACCCGCTTTGGAGCCGTCTTCTCCAAAACGCACTTGGGAGAGCGCACGTTTAAAAACGCCCCCAGTCTCAGTCTCAGTGGTTCCCCTAACTCAGTCAGGGCTGAGGCTGTTGTGGATGGGTAGGATGAGTGCTGCTACTGACACTCTCAGCAGTTATTTGGGGAGGAGTGTTTTGCCCTGAGCAAGGGCTGGAAAAGAGTCTGGTGGAGGATGGGACTAGCAGAACCAGAGAGCCAGTGTGGAGCTTTAAATGAGGAGCTTTAAAGCCTCACAAGTTCCATTGAAGTTAATAAGGCTTCCATAAGTGCTATAGGTTAGTGCTGATGCTAAGCAGTGAGAGGATTGTGGGTATTTTCAAAAGTGATGCTACCATGCTTAGCCACACTTTACCACACTTAACCCCACCCCTGGGCCACAACCACCATCACTTCTGTTTGGCAGCCACCAGATGTTCACCACGCTTTGCCCCAAACTGTGGTAGCAGTTACCACCGGTTGTGATCTTAGAAAATTGCAGGGAACAGCCAGTGGTAAGGCTACCACAGTTCGGGGCAAAGTGTGGTAAGGCGCACCATCATGTCTGTTCTGGGTACTGGCCTACCCCAGACAGGGTGGCAGCCGTTACCCTGGATTGTGTCTAAGCATGGTAGCGTTACTTCTGAAAATACCCTATGTTTCCCCTTTATGGTTTATTTGATTATTTATTTTCATAGTGTCTGTACATTGTTATTAAGTATTCTGAATTTTGATTTCAGCTCTGTCTCATAAAGAACACACAAAATAAACAAGAATAAAGTCCAAGATAAATGCACACATTGACTGGATCCTGAGAACATATTCTGCCCATTTGATCTGCCCAAGATTTAAAGACCTGACTTTAATATAAAGCTCCACTAAAAAGATCCTCACATCTGCCCCTTTATGACTCAACTCTAATAATGGTGATCCCTATGATAACTTTCTTTGATTCTCTGTGGTACATTGGTAACTGCCTATGATTCGCAATGATGACTGTACAATGGTATATTGCTCTTGGGAAGCAAAGCAGAAATTAATACAAGTACCACAGGCTGGAGAGGAGTTGGGTCGGGGATGCTTAAGTAATGTGCTTAGGATGGGGGAAAAGAAGGAGAGAGTCCAGATCTTGGATCTATGCTAGTGACACATGGCCTGTCCTTGAGTGCATGTCCTCATCTCTGCTCCCTTCCCTTGACCTCACTCTTTCTGTGCTTATGGGTAGGGGCAGAATCCACAGGTCAGATCCAGGAACTGGAAAGGGACCAAATAAAAAACAACCATGGTCCAGATTAGGCCCTCGGGTCAGGGGTTCCCACCCATGCTTTAGGGGACCAGAATCAGTAAAAAAACAAACAAAACCAAAAATTAGTATCAATTAAAGTATATGCTGAATGCTCCAATAGGGCAAACAGGCAGTGTTTAACCTTGCAATTAACAAAACACTGATGGGTTAATCTTAAAATCTGCAATGAAAACATTCCTGATGAATTGTCGTGGGAGTATCTGTTTGGTAAATTGCTACAGTCTAAGAGAAAGTGGATCACATTCAAGTTTCACATTTAAATTAAGAAAACTCTTATTTGTTTGTGCAATTTGTGCCAGAGTTGTTCTGGGAAACTCAGCACTGGCCACAATGTGCAGCTAGTATTAACTGAACTGAGTAGAAAAGAATCAAAAGCCTTTACACAGGGGAAATCTGTATAATCAACAAACTATTTAACAATGCTAAATCATATGCAAACTGAAGACTCTGAAACTGCACAAGCTTTGGGATGTAAGCTTGACTTTACTGATCCCTGCTAGAGACAGAACATTATTTCTCATGGGACTTGAAGGCCTAATTCTTTTCTATTTGAAACATATTTTTAAAAAGAGCTTCACCACTTTGAACGCAACATACCATGCAATCAAAACTTTAAACGGATTTTAAAGTCAGAATGTATTATGTGAGCAGAAATGCCATTTCAGATTTCCGTAGTGGTGGGGGAAGAGGCAGAGGTTAGGAGGCAGCTTTTGGATTCTTTTAGTGTTAAAATGTGAAAAGTGGTCTATTTTAGAAGAATATGTTGTGATTATTTTCTATATTTTAAATAATTTAGACATATTTTACTACTGTAATTTTACCAACACAGCACATGGTATTAAACATGAGGGGAGGGAGGGGCACAACCCCTTACCTCCCAACAGTCCCTATGAAGGAGGGGCAGTTGATCTTTGGGTGCTGAATCCCACAGTTCCTCCTTCAGGGAGTCAAAGTTCCCCTTTCAGGAGAGAGAGACAAAACGGCTATTCAAGCCTCAGGTAACTCTTTCCAGGTTGCCTTCCAGGAAAAGCACTTCAGAGAACAATGAGGAGATGAGTAATGACAAGACGTTCAATGGAATGATAAGCATGAGGGCTTCACTTGGAACGTTGGGAGGTTTGTCTGTGCATGCATACATGTGAGGGAATGGAGTTTATTCACAGATGAGGAAATCTTATTGGCAGAGGGGGCAGGACTTCTCCCTCTCTGGCCATTCAAAATGTTAGGAGGTATGCAACCTTGCCTCCCTAAATGCTGCTCCTGCATGTGAGAGGATATGTGTGTGTATATTAGGGATGGCAAATCGGATGGAAAAATCAGAATTGGATTAAATTGCTTTGGATTTGAATCAGAATCAGCTATTTCCCCCCCATTGACTTCAAAGGAAACATTTTTTCCCACTGAAGTCAATGGGCAACTGAATCTATTCATTTCAATGGGCCGTGTAAGGCGTATTGGTTCTTGCACCAGAATCGGATTAATCCAAAGTAATTCAAAGAAATTAAAAAATTGGGTGAATCAGATTAATCTGATTCTGGTTTTCCCATTCCTAGTGTACATGCAGATCCTGGCACCCATGAGGTTTGATCTCAGTTGGGGCCTGCAGGCAGGCACTAATGTAATACAAAACAAAATAAATAATATTACCACCTTTTTGTGACTCAGAAAACTCAAAGAAACAAGCCAGCTTAGTTTTTCACCTATAAAGTTCAGGACCATGAATGAAGCCTTACTCATTTTTGTGGCGTTTCCTGCCTCTTTCAGAGGTTTTGTACAACTATGACAGCGTTACTGCTTTGCTGTATATACTGAGTAAAGACTGCTGCCTCATTTCAAAGGAAAAGCTGCCATAATTCCCACATCCTTTCTCAGCAGTGAATCCTGAATAAGATTTTCCTGTAAAAATAAAAGCCTCACGTACTTCCTGAGCACTGTTTTGGTCTCTGAAGAATTCTGGCTCCCATCTTCTTCACAGTTTGAGGTCTCCAGGTTTCCATACCTACAAAACAAGATGGATATTACAGACAGTTACTAAAAAGACATGCCTAAAAAATAAGATGCAAATGTAAGAACTCATTGTCCACAAAACAGCAATAATGGTGTATTACAACTATAACATGTAAAAAGCTTTTCACATCACTGATTAGAGGGGGGAAATGCAATACTTTTGGCACACAGCTCTGTATGTTTGACTAAATATAGGATGCTGCATCCCTCATCACTTTGCATAAAGTGCATAGAGCCAAGATCTGCATCAAGTCCATTTTGGAGAGGGAGCTTCTTGTTCCCTTTTTGAAGGCTGAAAAAGGTAGGTAAACTGAGCTAGCTTCCTATGTTGAATATAGACAGTGGGTGAAGTAGATTGGATTTTTGAGTTCAGGTCAGGCTTGGGCCCAAATTTCATCCAAGCAGAGCTCTAGCAGGAGGGTCTGGTAGAAAGGAGACCTGCCTCCAAATCCGTATTGCCTCTAATCTCAAAGGTGGAATTGGTTTCAGAGGAACATCTCATCGCTGAATCATCACCATCAACTTTTTCTATAACACTTAGGTCTTCATGGAGATTTTTTATCCAAGTACTGGCAAAGCTTTCAACCCGTTCGGAGGCTGGTCCTTTCATAGAGATGGGGGTGGATGTTACCATAAGTACCTGTAAGAGCCTATCATGGGCACATTCCAAGATCTCAGAAGAGGGCTTGGATTGTTCCATTTAACCCCTAGGCTGCACACTGCCAGAGTTATGGCCCTGACCTGCTCCACAGCCTCTCCTCCCTCTACCAGGCCACCATCACAGACAAATTTGCACAGTTTGTAAGGACCTGAAGGATGAAAGCATTGCTCCAAGCTAAGAAAATTCATTTTAAAACAGTCCTGGCTCTTAAAAAGACCAGAGTGAAGCTGTACATCTGAAAATCTTGGTCAATGTTTTCAAGAATGGCTAGTGATTTTCAGAATGCCACACCTGAGACACCTTTAAGAAACTGTCCTGTGGCTAGTTGTTGGGAATCAAGACTGGAGAATCCTCTCATAATATGCTGCTACTTTCTGCTACAAACTAGCATCACAGCACACACCAATAATGCTGCTTTGCCCTTTAATAGTACATTTCATCAAAGAACGTCAAAACACTTTCTAGATAGTATCTAATTAAATCCCAACATCCCTGTGACATAGGTGTAGTGTTATTGTACCAAGTTAGCAGATGGAGAAACTGAAGCACAAAGGAGTTAAGTGAAATCACTTGTTCAAGTTCTTGCATCAAGTCCACAACATAGGAGGATAGAGAATCCTGATCTCCCTACCCTTGTCTCCTCTAAGTAGTGGGTGAAATAACTCTTACTTGATGTCAATGTACATGTTGGTGTTGCAAGTTATTGAAAGCTCAGTAATATACTTGATCAGTCTGGAGCAAAAGGAATAAAGATGGAGGCAGGGGGTGGGGGGACCCTGCATGCTCTTACATTCATAAAGACCCAAATTAAACTCCAGTGATGTCTATGGATTTCTGCAAGTACACAGGAGGGAAAAATTGGCTGATTGAATAAACTTTTAGATTTTAGTGCCCGTTTGCTTAGTTTTGCCTTTGTTAGAATTTCATTCAACAAATTCTAACATTTAGAAAAAAATAAGTAGGACTAAAATGATGAGACTAGACTTTCACGCCCCTACACTCAACAAATAGTAGCTCTAGAGTACAGTGCAATTCATCATGACTAAGAGAGGATGCCTCCTTTCCAAGGGTGTTAACAAACAAAATGAGAACCCACAATAGCCTGCACCAGGTAGGTGTCCACTAGCCCATTTATTAGGTGTTTCCCCCACCAACCAGTGGCCATGCCCCACCAGACATTTAGCCCAGCCCTCATGGCAGGGTCTCAGAGAATATGGAGCTCACTGTGTGGACAAATGCTGGCTAATGCGTGATAGTTTATCACCATGTTGACACAAGTCTCACCATGGCTATTCCAAATACATTTAACTTCATTTTGAATGCCAGTTTTATTTTTATTTTTTTAAAAAAAACAACTCGGGGGGGGCGGGGGAGAGTCAATGCATTAACTGGTTTCACTGACATTGTGCCACCCTGCTTATGCTAGCTCTTAATTTCGTACCTACTGAGTTATTATTGAATTTTTAGGTCTTTATGTTATATTTTACTCTGTATTTTTATATTGTACACCGTCCCAAACTACCTTGGCAAGAGGGGGCGGGATAGTAAATAAATAAATAAATAAATAAATAAATAAAATTAATAAATAAAATTGCCACAATGAATGATGAAGTTGGGCACTGCTGTTCGCAATCTCAATGGCCCTTTTCAAACAGATGCCCCCCCTCACCCGCGTGTACAGGTGGTGGTGGTGGTGTCTGAGCACCATGGTGGGTGCAGGAGGGATGGGTGGGAGTCCGTGCGAACGCCGCAGCTGGTGGGGGGGGTGCGTGCGTGCTCCCGTGCTCCACCTCCTCCACCCATCACTCATGCACAGAGCAATGGGTGCCAATGCCAGATGCTCCGTGTGTGGAGACGGGTGGAGGTGGGTGGGGGTCCATAGGAACGCACGCCAACGCGCTGCCCACCCAATGCACAGCTCACCCATCCCCCCACGCACCTGCACCTGTTAGAAAAGGGCCAGAGAGGCATTAAATAGGTACGAAGAACAAACTAATCCCTCCCCAGTCCTCCAGGAGAGGGCTAAGTTACATTGACATGATACTGGCCCTTTTCACACAAGACGCACCCCCTCGCGTGGGTGGCCGAGCGGGGTGCATCCATGTGACTGCCAGTGGGGATGGGTGGAGGTGGGTGCGCGCTCTCGCGCTCCACCCACCTCCACCCAGCGCTCACACACGGCGGCATTGGGAACAAGAGGTGCCTCCGTGCATGGAGATGGGTGTGCATCTGTGTGACGTGTTGCAGACGCGCCACTGCCTCCACCCATCCAATATGGACTGCACCTCCACAGTCTGTTTTACTATGTACAAAACCTATTCTCTTTCCTGTCATATTCTGAGGGTAAAGGAAAGATTTCATTCTCCAGTATGATCCAACAGGTACCTTGCTGTCACTGGGGAGGGGGCACAATCCCTGCCTCTACCCTCCACTGCCGGGGGCCACCCTACACACTCCCCTGGGGACCCCATGCACGGGCTCAAACTCTCAGCCTTGAGGGAGCTCTCTGGGAATAAATGCCCGTCAGGATAGTGTGTGGACTTTACGGACCTCACAGTGTCCAAGTCCCTATCATCATAGGGCGCCAGGTGAGTATACAAGTCGGAGCCCCAATCAAGCGGTCTCTCCAAGCACAACCCACACTCGGAGACGGGGGGAAGGGACCACTGTGGGGGGATCGTGCCTGGGGAGACAGGGAAGGGACCCCTGGAACAAGATGGCACACGGGGGAAGCTCACATCACTAGGGGGAGGGAACCCCAGGAAGGTAAGGGGGAGGGGGAAAGGGAGTCACTATCCACACCCGCACACACTCTCTCACTCACCACGCTTTCGTTCAGGTCGGAATGGGAGAACAGGGAACCACTCAAGCACTCTCTAACGTAGGCGTCTGGAACAACAAGGGGACTCAAAAAACATCAATAAGCTTCACTTAGCTGCACACAAGGGCCGGTCTCTGCTCAATCACCAGCGCCGAGTGCTTCTCGGCGCTGGCTTTTGTATCCAAGGCCCCGCCCCCTGCACGCTCCCGCAACCGCGCGGAGCGGCGCAACAGGGGCGGGGCCTCCTTCCGCGCCCCGCCGGGATCCCCCTGAGCTTGCTCCGCCCCCTGCTGCCCCAGCGCGGCGTCCTCCGTGGAGGGCTGTGCGTCCTCCTGTGATGCAGCTGACGCGGGGGGGGGGGAGTCCCCGCTGTCTCTTGCTCCGCCGCTATTGGGTCCGGGGCTGCTTCGGGCCTCCCTAGTCGCCCCCCATGCCGCCGGCTCTGCTGTTTCCCGCGGCGGGGCTTGACACTTGCATCAGTACTAAATTCACTACAAGTATATACCATAAGTAAAAGAAAGAAAATTACCTTTCATATGTAAATGAAAGTGGGGGTATGGGAGGGTTGGGGGGTGTCTTCCTTGCCGGCTTGGTGGGACAGCCCCTGGGGGTGTGTGTCCAGGGGGTGGACTGGGGAGGGGGTTGGCAGCCATTGGGGTTGTGACAGGCCAAGGGAACTATGGTCCTTCCAGGAGGCTTGTTAGATCTGTGAAATGGGACAGGTGTTTGTCCCACTCAGTGGCTCCTGGGCAGATGGTGAGGTGGTCATTGACCAGAGGACCCCTGGCCTAGGTTTGATACTGTTCAACATGAGGTCGGTGGCAAATAAGTCAACTATGGTCTGGGAGTTAATCCTGGACCAGGCAGCCGATGTCACGTGTGTTATGGAGACCTGACTGCACAATGAGTCGGGGCCTATCTCAGCTGACCTTGTTCCAGACGGGTACTCCATTCAGCATCAACCACAGTTGGAGGGATGGGGGAGGGGGGCGATGTAGCCATTGTTTTTAAGGAGACATGGTCTGTGAGGCGATATCCTGAGCAATCTATCATGGGAATAGAGGGTCTCCACTTGGTGACTGATTTGGCCAGAGACAGACTGGGGTTACTGTTGCTATACCGTGCACCTACCTGTACAGAAGCTTCCCTGCACGCTCTGACTGAACTGGTGTTGGGAGGTGGTCTTGCAGTCCCCTAAGACTGTGGTCTTGGGGAACTTCAACATCCACGCTGATGCCGGTCTCAGGAGCATGGAGCACGAGTTCATGGCCACCATGTCAACCATGGGCCTGTCTCAGGTGGTTGTTGGCCCAACCCATGTTGGAGGGCACACCCTGGACCTGATATTTTGCACAGGTCTTGAGGTGGGGGAGCTGATGGTGTGGGAGGTGTCAGCAGTGCCCTTGTCATGGACGGATCATTATCTCTTCCAGGCCAGTATCCTGGCACATGTCTGCCCCTGGAAAGGTGTGGAACTGGTTCAGTTGGTTCATCCCCAGAGACTTATGGAACCAGAGAGGTTCCGGAATGCTCTTGGCGATGTATCCTCTGGTCTTGATGACTGTTTGCTCGATGACCTCGTGGCTTTTTGGAATTCTGTGCTGACTGAGGCCATCGACCATGTGGCTCCTAGGCATCCGCTCCCTAATCGCCAACACCACAGGTCCCCGTGATACACAGAGGACCTGCAGCTGATGAAGTGGGAAGGGCAGCGGTTGGAGTGACAGTGACATCGTTCTCACACTGAAGCCAACTGATTGTGACATAGAGTCAGTTTACGTACCTATGCCATGGCTGTACGGGCAGCAAAGAAGCAATTTTTTGCTGCTCTCATAGCGTCCGCCAAGTCACATCCAACTGAGCTTTTCCAGGTGGTGAGGGGGCTGGTCAGTCCAGCCTCCCTCCGCCTGGAATTGGAATCATCCAGTGCTCTCTGTGACTTGTTTGTTGACCTTTTTGTGGATTCATCAAGACTTCAACGCCACATTTATGGCAGTAGGAGAACCAGAGATAATCGAAGCCCTGTCTTGTCCCATTTTATGGGATCAGTTTCAGTGGGTCTCATCCTCTGATGTGGAGGATGTCCTTGGGGCTGTCAGGGCCACCTATTGTGAACTGGACTCTTGCCCATCCTGGCTGGTTAAGCCCATTCGGGAGATGTTGGGGCAGTGGCTGGCTGTGATAGTAAATTCTCCCTTAAGGAGGGCAGAGTGCCGGGCTGCTTCAAGGAGGTAGTGGTGTGGCCTCTGCTCAAAAAACCATCACTGGACGTTGACTCCCTGGCCAGCTATTGGCCAGCCTCTAACCTTCCTTTTTTAGGGAAGGTTATTGAGCGGTTTAGTGACCCAGAAGCTTTAGGGGCATCTGGATCAGATCAGCTTCCTAGATCCCTCACAGTCTGGCTTTCATCCAGGTTATGGCACTGAGACTGCACTTGTGTCCTTGGTTGACGACCTCTACCATGAGCTGGACCAGGGTCAGTCAACCCTGTTGATTCTATTAGATCTCTCAACTGCATTTGATACCATTGACCATGAGTTGTTGCTGACTCGGTTGCGGGACCGAGCCAAGGTGGGCAGAATGTGTGGTGCTGGTTAATCACCATCCTCTCCGCAGGACCCCATGTGTGGAGTCCCACAAAGCTCTATTTTGTCCCCTCTCCTGTTCAACGTGTACATGCAGCCTTTGGGTGAGCTTCTCAGAGGGTTCGATGTGTGGTGTCACCAATATGCTAATGACACCCAATGGTACCTTGCTTTTTCAGCTGACACAGGCCCAGCAGTCTTGGTGCTTACCTGGTGTCTGACAGCTGTGGGGGACTGGATGAGGGCGAGCCGCCTGAAACCGAATCCCGACAAGACAGAGGTAATGCTGGGGAGAGGAGTCAAGGGAGCGGTGGTTCCCATCATCGATGGGGTCCACCCTCCATTGGTTCCTCAGATTCGTAGTCTGGGAGTGCTGCTGGACCCACAGCTCCGCCTGGATGTCCAGGTGGCAGCTGTGGTGAAGGGAGCATTTTACCAATTACATCTGGTGCAAAGACTTCAGCCTTATGTCTTAGACTTGGACCTTGCCACCATCATCCATGCTTTTATCATCTCAAGACTAGACTATCGCAACGTACTCTACATGAGGTTACCCTTAGTGATGGTTCGGAGACTGCAGCTGGTACAGAATGCGGTGGCCCATCTCCTTATGTGGACAGGTCGTCGTGAGCACATTACAGCAGTGGTCTGTTCTCTGTACTGGCTGCCAATAGTCTACTGGACCCAATTTTATTTATTTTATTAATTTGTTTATTTATTCCATTTATACCCCGCCCCTCCTGAACACAGCTCAGGGCAGCTTCCAACAATAAAACACAATAGTATAAACAATTTAAAACACATAAAAATACACTATCAAAAATTACATTTAAAGAACAGGGCCCAGAATACGTAAAACAATAAATAGGATAGGGGATTCAAGGTGCGGGCTTTGACCTATAAAGCCCTAAACGGCCTGGGCCCTGCAGGATCGCCTCATCCTCCAGGTTTTGGATTGACCCCTGCGGTCGGCCGGGAGCGCCCTCCTCAAGGTCCCCCGGGTGGCTACTATGGGGAGAGCGTTCTCAGTGGCCACATCACAGTAGTGGAATTCCCTCCTGACAGAGGTCTGCCTGTCCCCAGACCTTCTCTCCTTCTGAAGACAATGTAAGGCCTGGCTGTTCCGCCAGGCTTTTGTTGAGGAAGATGGTTAATGGGTGTGGGGTTGGGTGTCGGGGGCGGGGATGTTTGCTTCTTATGCTTTGTGGGGTTTATTGCTGGGTGTTTTTTGTGTGTTTTTAGTGTAGTGTACTGTTTTTAAGATGTTGTGAGTCGCCCCAAGCTGCTGTGCAGGACGCGCAACAAATAAATTGAATAATAAATACTAAATAAATATTAAACATATGCTTTGCAAAAGGAAGAACTTTGATCCTGCAATCAACCTGCAAAGATAACTTTGGCTTTTGAATATTATTTTTCCATATATATTTTTTAAATTCTCTATCAGATTTATAAACCAAATCTAATAAATTGTGACATAATGTCATCATTTAAACACTAGACACCCTGCTACTCTGAAATATTAGCTACATGTCTGCTGAACGCTGGGGCACACTTCTCTAAATCCTGTGAGACAAATATTGAACTATGTAATAATGTTTATTTATTTATTATTTATTTTTTGAATTTCTATGCTACCCTTTCTGCAAGGCTCAGGGCGACTCACAAGCCATAAAAACCAGTTTAAAACATTAAATTTCATACAAAAAACCACCCTCCCCTCCGCCCCCATTACTAGTACTTATATTACTATTAATATAATATAATATAATATAATATAATATAATATAATATAATATAATATAATATAATATAATATAATATAATATAATATATTAATAGCACTAATAGTATTACTAATACTATTATATTAACAGTAATGTAAGCAAGCAATTAATTATACATAACAAAACAGAAAAGTGCACAATTAATGTTTCCAAAACTCCAACATACTATCTGCCTTGCTGTAAAACAGCCCTGCATGTATAACAGAACATTAAATACTGGTGGAAAGGAATTACAATGCCGCAAATGTACAGAATAGCTTTGCTGCAGATTATGGAAACCTTTACTCTCACTGTGTCTCGTACAAAGATCTATTCACTGAATAGTGCTGTATGAATGCTTTCCATACAAAAAGAGACATGAGAAACAAAGGGATCCCATAGTTCGTGGAACTTTTCAACCTTGTCCAGTGCTTTGAAGGCTACATAATTTAAGCAGAGGGACTGATTAAACTAACCAGAATGTGATACACAGAAATCAAATTTAAAGTTGGATAACAGATAAGGAAATATACCCCTTGTGGGGGGAGAGGTTTAAAAAATTTCATGATTAGGAAGTAAGAATGAAATGTGGCACCGGGTGAAAGCTAAGCAATGTCTGCATGGGACAGAAAGGAAAATAAGATTGGCAAATTTCACACTGAGAGAGGGCCTTTCATCTAGATTTGAAAGTACCTTTGAACCATATGCATTTTGCAGCACTGAAGTACAGCTTTGTCAGTGGGTGAAGGCACACAGTCAGCCATTTCACAGCAAAAGAGTATGGGGGAAGGAGACACATTGCTACATGACAATATGCCAGATCCCTCTTCTTAAGAAAAACATCACCGAATCCATAACATTCAAACTAAGTACGTAGGACTGGTTTTAAAAGTGCATTTGAAGTTATTATTCCTACTCTATATGTTTTACTAACTTCAAATAATGCAGGGGTGGGGAATTCCTGGCCTGCAGACTGTCTCCAGTCTGACCAAGCCACAGGCCAGATGGGGGACGGCAGGGGGGTTACCAGGGTCATGGACAGGCAAGACGAGAGATCACCAGGAAGGGGACAGGGCAGACTAGGGTCACTGGGATGGAAGGGGTGTGATACACTGGGTTGCAAGGGGAGAGGACCTACTTGAACAGGGAAGTGGGTTCACAACTTCTGAGCAGAATGTCGAGTCCTGCCGCACCCACCTGCAGAGGCTCCAGTGTGCCTGCCCGACTCCATCCCCTTGCATCCTGTCATGCTCTACTATCCGCTTAAGTGAGCTTCCACCACCATCTTTGCATCCCAATGCAGCACACACACATACCCTGGCAGTCCCAATGTGCCCTGGCTCCCTGGCCTGGTGACCTCTCCCCTAACCCGTGGCCCCAGAGTGTGCCGATAGCCACTCTGCCAGGTGTCCCTGACCTGGTCCATGGAAGCTTAGAAGTTAAGCCTGAAATAAAAGGCTGATGAAATAATTATCACCAGTAAGGTTCCAGTGAAATTTCAAGGGTAGAAATGCATTCCCTCTGTCAGGATACTGCTGGCTTCCTACAATATTGATCCCTGATACTTCCCTGTCAGACTACTATCTTCCTGCACTGTGCTGCTGACCCCAGACCTCTGTCACGAGATGGCCCTGGTAGGCCACTACAAACTGTGTTTATTACAAAGCCAGCATCTGATTTGCATACTTAGAGTCTGTAAGGTTGGAAGGCTTCTTCAGGAGGCTTCAGATATACATATAGATACAAACAGACTTTGGCCGTTTTTGCACAGATGCGGTGGGTGGGGGGATGGGTGTGCGCCAGTGGTGGGTGGAAGTGGGTGTGCAGCCTTTTCCACGGGCGCTCACCCACCTCCACCCATAGAGTCTCCTCCGATTTGCTGGATGGCTCCATGGATGGGTGATGAGTAGAGATAGATGTTGCACGGGAGCATTCACACACGCACCCCCATCCACCACCCATGCTGTTTGGCGTGCAAAAACGGTCATACAAATATTTGACTGTTTATATTGATATTATTAGATAATAAATAATATTATGATGACCATTCAAAGTAATATATATAAATGTTTATCACCCTTGCACTTCATACATTTACTCAGAAACAATACTGATGTGAAAATTCACCTCACATGTTCTGAGGAAAACTTTAACCTATGACAGTCTTTTAACACACATACACACTATTAACCCTGCATACATTTTGCACTCAGTGAAGTCTGTAACTGGCAATTAAAGGTTCAAAAGGTGTGATTGGGGTCCATAGGTTTGAGCTGTTACTAGATTGTATAAGATTAATTTTCATACAGCAGTATTATTATTAATTGAATAGATAAACAAGGGTTGCTAACCCTCAGTAAATGCTATTAGTTTCTGTTTCATGGCAGAGTGGGGAGCAGAGCAGAAGGGAACACAGTCTGAAAAATGTGGAATCCATGCCTTTGGGCAGTGGTTCCTGCGTGACCCTGTAATCCTACAACACGAGACAGCAAGAAAGACATGCAAAATATGTGAACTGTCAATCAGAAATGTGACCCCCATCTGCAGATGGCATTACCCACCTGGGATCCCAAACCACAGTTTGGGTACCTCATTGTTTAGGAAGCACATTGTTAAGTAATGGGCCTTGGTGTGTGTGTTGTACTTAATGGGAACAAGGATCCCGATTCTGAGCTTCTTGTATTTAAGTTTTACACTGTAGTTTTGACATAAAAATGGAAGCATCTAAAGAAAAATTGCTATCCATCAACATCTGTGGTGTAAAGGGAAACATTGTTATAAATAACACTAATTTACCCGGTGCTTACCCGGTGTTTAGCAGCTGTGGGGCATTGGATGAGGGCGAGCCACCTGAAGCTGAGTCCTGACAAGCTGGAGGTGATGCTGGTGGGAGGGGCCAAGGGAGTGGTGGCACCCATTACTAATGGTGTCCATCCTCCGTTGGTCCCTAAGGCTCGCAGTCTGGGGATGCTTCTGGATCCACAGCTCCACCTGGATGTCCGAGGTGGCGGCTGTGGCAAAGGGAGCATTTTGCCAATTACATCTGGTGCAACGGCTTAGGCCGGATGTCTCAGACTCAGACCTAGCCACCGTCATCCATGCTTTTATCACCTCAAGACTGGACTACTGCAATGTGTTGCGCTCTGCGTGGGACTACCCTTGGTGACGTTCTGGACACTGCAGCTGGTGCAGACTGTGGCGGCCCATCTCCTTATGGGGACAGGTCATTATAAACACATTACACCAGTGCTTCGTTCTCTGCACTTGCTGTCTATAGTCTTCCAGGCTAATTCAAGGTGTTGGTTGGCTCCTGACCTTCACAACCTCTGGACCTCTGCCAACTGGAACTAAGGACTGTGCCCCACGTGGACTCAACACACTAGGCCCAACATGTGGAGAGAAAAACTGGGTCACTTTGAAAATTACTCCAAGTTCCAAGGGCTACATAGAAGCTAGAGGTGAAGCTCGCCCCCCTGAGCCCCTGCACATCCCTCCACCACCCCGGACTGTCTAGTGAGCTCCTGACCCCATTGAAGTACAGTAGGAACCCTGAGGGCGGAGTTGGCTTCCCCCAGCGCCAGCAGAGGATTCTCTGATTGAGGCCGGAGCGACAGGTGAGAAGGAGGCGGGGCCATCTACATGGGACTCTTTAACATCTATCCCGGCGAACGGCGGCACCAGGCTCACCCCCCTGAGCCCCTGCACATCCCTCCACCACCCCGGACTGTCTAGCGAGCTCCCGGCCCCGTTGAAGTACAGTAGGAGTCCTGAGGGTGGAGTTGGCTTCCCCCAGCACCAGCGGAGGATTCTCTGATTGGGGCTGGAGCAACAGGTGAAAAGGAGGTGGGGCCATCTACACGAGACTCTTTAATATCTACCCCGGTGAACAGCGGCGCCGGAGGCGCACACCAGAGCAGCGCACCTAAGGGCTGTGCACGCAAGGGCGTGCCCTTGTGTGTGTGGCCTTAGGCGTTGGCCGGGCTTAGGGCGCCAGTCCCTGATTTCCCTCAATAGGGTGGTCGAACCACTGTGTCAGCCTCTGGAGTTGTCCCTGCCAAGGAATTGTCTATCCTCCCAACTCCTTGGACCTTTGAGTGACATTTGGTGGCTTCTGGGCAGGTGGGGTTTTTCCTCTGGTGGCTGTAAGCTTTACTAGTGTACCGATATTGTCTGCTCCCGCTTATAATGAGTAGGAAGAGGTTGCAAGGGGGAATGCAGACTTGGGCGCAGTCTCGATCACACCAGCCCTCGGTGGCCTATTTTCTTAAAAAACCTCAGCCTCCTGTTAGCCAGGAGGAACTGGCGCCCTCACAATCCCTGATGGGGGCTGTTCTCGTCTTGGGGAAGGGAGGAGTCGGAGCAATGTTCTGAAGTACTCCATTGGGAGTTCTCACACAATCTGCAAGGGGCCCATGTTACGGAGGAGACTGTAACTGATTCCTCTGTTCCTATTCCCCCCGCGGTTATTTCGCACATGATAGAGCAACTGGGTAACCACAGCTTTGCGGTGGCAGATCTCATCTCTAAACTCTATGCTCAAATAGAAGGGATCAATCTCCAGCTTGATATTTACAAATCTAGGCTTGAGATCATAACGACATGTTAAAGATATGTCAATATGATATAGCAAAGCTGGCAGGGAAGGGCCCCAAGGAAGTTGCCGCAGTTGTGAAACAAACGTCCCCAACTCCCTTCACAGGGGCTGAAGAAATTTCCTTTTGAGGGTCCCCTACGGGGCCTTATATACCTCCAGCTGAAAGGAAGGACTTATATAAACTTGAAATCCATGCCCTTGTCCTTAAAATAATGCCATTGCCATCGGGCCATTTACCAATTTGGAGCTCTACATGTCATATTTACCAGCATCTTTCTAATATCTTGGGCTCTAGGCTCCCCCAGGGTGCCATTACTGGCTGTAATTTCCTCCCTCTGCCCCCTTTCTCTTATCGTATAATCTGTCATTTTGCCACTGTCAGTCTGACTGATAGCTTCTGGGCTAAGCGGGGCTTATTTGCTAACTGGGGAATTTACATGGATAGGGTTTATATTGATAAGTGGACTTAGCCTCTTCTAGCTAACTTTCCGCTGCCCCCTCCACTAGTGGATAGTTGTCCTGTGGTTCCTTCTGGTTTATCTTGTGTGGCAACAATTTGACTAAACCTCTTAAACGGTCCTTTCAGCAGCAAGATAAACCTGCCCTCAGTGCTGGGATTGGGGCAGGGGTGGATCTAAATCGTAGCCCAGCAGATGATCATCTGCTCATCTCCTTGGGACCAGGTGTTGCTGGTCTGGAGATGGGTTGTGCCGCCAGCAGCCTCTTGTCGGCTGCTGCCCCTGGGTTCCCAAGTACCTATGTGGCAACAAATCTGGCACCCATGACTAGTGTTGACCCCTTTGAGGTGGCTACTCCATGACCATTCATCCCCGTAGCTAATCCAGCCCTTTCCATCTGCTCATGGAACATTGCAGGATGGGTAAGGCATAGGGAAGACCCAGACTTTCTGGAATATATTAAACAATTTTCTATAATATTGTTCCAGGAAACTTTGTCTAAATCATCGATAGAACTAGAAGGCTTTGTAGCTGAATTCTTACCAGCTGTTCACCTCAGCACTAGAGGACGACCTTGTGGTGATCTGGCCTATCTGGTTGCCCATAATGTCTCATGGCAGATTTTGGAAATTATAACCTCTCCCTAATTGGCATTAGGCTTTGTTGAAAAATCTGGGGCTACACTGTTAATAGTTATAACACTTTATATCCCTCCCCTCAATGTGGGCTCCTATCACCACATTTTATGGAACAGATTGGAGCTCCTTCTGGAGGATTTGATGTCAAGTTACCCAGAGGCTTTGGTCATAGTTGCTGGTGCCTTTAATGCCAGGGTGGGTAAGGATGACCAGGCCACTAGCCCGTATTGCGATGGGAGACTGTGTGTTCCACCCGATCTTTTAGCCTCCAGAGTGTCAAAGGACGCACAAATTAATGCCTCGGGTATTAGATCAGTTAAAATGGCATTAAACTTCAATCTATTAATCCTCAATGGCTCGGGATATAATGATCCCTCTGGCGAGTTCACCTTTGTGGGGGCTCAAGGGGCTAGTGTGGTAGACTTTGTTCTAGTCTCCCCCATGGCTCTCACTTTTGTAACTGACTTTTCTGTGGGCTCAGTTATAGTGGGAGATCACACACCCTTAGTCCTAACTCTATTTTCAGGGAACGTAAGCAACTTCCCTACTGTGGGGGATAAAGCAGACTATGAACAATTGGAAATTGTTAGAGCACCTCGTTGGGATAACTCGTTATCCAGTTCCCTGGCAACTTATATAGCTAATCCCCATGTAACTAGCATCTGGGACCAAATTCTTGTGGCCTCCAGCCACTCAGAAACAGTTGCCCATTATGTCCACTTAATTGCAGGTATTCAAGCTCATATGCGGGAAGCTTTGCGGGCCCCACTCTCCTCAGTTACCAGGGTCTCACAACCCTGGTTCGATGGGGAATGTAGGCAGGCCAGACGTAGAGTTAAGTCAGTCTACTCTAGGTATAGGAAGAGTTCTGCCTGGGTTATCTTATTAGAGTATATCGGGGCTAGATTGGAATATAGGAACATCGTTAAAGATAAAAAGAAAACCTTCTGGGGTGCCCAATGGGCTAAATTATTACAAGCGGCTGATAGAAAGGATGTGCGAAGCTTTTGGCATCTTGTAAATAATGCCACCAAACCAAAGAGGGGGCTAGCCTCACAACAGGTGTCACCCTCCGCGTGGGTGAAATATTTTGACAAGTTGTATAATAATGGCCCCACTGAACAATTTTGCAACTTGCCGGGCATGGAGTGGGAAGCCCTGCCTGCCTGGCCGCCAGTCACGAAAGAAGAGGTAGTGGTGTTGGTGGATTCCTTCTCAAATAACCGTGCCCCAGGATTGGATCTTATACGGATTGATTTTATCAAAGATCGGAAAGAATGGTGGTGCCCAATTTTGGCATCATTATTCACGGCCATTAATAGCTCAGGAATTATACCTGAGGAGTGGGATAGAGCAGTGATCATCCCAATTTATAAAAAGGGCCTAAAAACTGAGCCCTCGAATTATAGACCGATTGGCCTGCTATGTGTTATAGCTAAAATATATGCAAAGTATCTTTGCAGCAAGGTTCAGGAATGGGTAATTCAAACTAAGGCCCTGTCTCCAGAACAGGCGGGCTTCCAGGGGGGACACTCTACTGTTGAACACTGGTACACCCTTTACCATCTCATATCTAAATATAAGGAGCGAAATGGTGCTCTATATGTAGCATTTCTTGACCTCAGGGCAGCCTTCGATTTGGTCGACTGGGCTGCCCTGTGGAAGAAATTGCACGAATCCTCCATGGATAGATGTTTGCTTTTTCTAATTTGCTTAATCCATGAGCACTCCACCATGGTAGTCAAGTTGGATCAGACAGGACACGTTTCCCCTCCAATACCCACCTCAGTGGGAGTTCGGCAGGGGTGCGTCCTGGCCCCCATTCTTTTTAACCTCTTTTTGGATGGGGCTATACCGGCTATGGCGGATGATAGTTTTTTTCCTCCACGAATGGCAGCGCAACCAGTTGGATGTCTCTGTTATGCTGATAATGTCGCGCTTCTGTCACAGACTCATGTCGGCCTCCGGAGACAGATGCGGGCTTTTGCGGCCTTTTGCCAAGAGCACCATCTGACCATTAATTATGAGAAATCAAAGGTCGTGTTTTTCTCTTCAAAATCAAAAACTCATCCAGGGAACATCTCGGGGCATTCAATCCAGCAAGTCCCGTCTTTTCTGGGACTTTTGTTTCATAGATCGGGCAGCTGGAGGGAACACATAAAAAGGGCAATTGTAACTACAAGAGGCCCGGTGACCTCTATTCAAACACTTTTCACTAGGCAGGGGCGAACAGCTATAGTTGAAACTCTGCAGGTATTTAATAGCAAAGTGCGTGCCCAGCTATTGTATGGGGCCGAACTGTGGGCCCCCTTTTTTGCCCAGGATGTTAATAAAATACAAAATGGATTTCTTTGAAAATTACTAGCCGCCCCCGTAGGAACACCTATGCAAACTATAAGAAGTGAGTTGGGGCAGAAAGCTTGGTCTTAGGTGGCCTATGAATTAGCTTTAAAGCTGTGGATTAAGATACGGTTTAGGCAGGGCCCCCAGCTCTTAACAGAGGCAGCTAATGATGTTTTTCTAGATCACTGGTCAGTTAAGATAAGGGAAAGTCTTAGGGAGATTGGTCTCTCTTTAGAATAACTTCAGCATAAACAGCCCACTGCCATTCATGGGGAAATAGTACAGCGGGTGGACGACATCGCCCGACAATTGGAAGTCGGAAGGCTTAATCTCTCCCCCCATATGAGACATTATAACCTATGGGCCCCGGGCTGGGGGCAGGTTGCTATCTATCTCACTGCCCCAATTTGTGGGAGGGCCAAACAGCTCATGTGTCCAGTTTAATGCCTTTCCCTCACGGGTAACCGAGGGGAGGAGACAGGGCATCCCCTTCAATGATCGACTGTGTCCTTTTGACCAGCTCGCAGTTGAGACGGTTGGTCATATGTTGTTGCATTGCCATCTATATGATCGCCCACGGCGGCAATTTTTAAGTCCTCTCCTGGAAAGGTATCCCAGCAGATCCGAGTTGATATTAACATCCCTGTTATTGGACAATGCTGACCCTGATGCAATTAAAAATACTGCTGCTTTTCTGCAGGGATGCATTTTGGCCCCGACTCACCTCTTTTGTTATACGCCGACGATAGTTTTACTCTCCTTAACGCAGGTTGGTCTGCATCATAGCATGGAAAGGTTTTAATCCTTTTGTAGGGAAGAGAACCTAACTATTAATTACACCCAAACAAAGATCATGATCATAGGTAAACCACGGCGACAGCTCCACTGGTCTCTGGGGGGGTCAGGTTTTGGAGCAGGTTAAGTCCTTCAAATATCTGGGGGTGGTTTTTTCAAATTCAGGTGGCTGGACTTCCCATTATACGGTAACTAAAGAACGGGCCAGGAAGGAAGCGCGTACGATTTTGAGCTTCTTCCACACCCAGGGAGGGAGGCTGGTGAGTCCAGCACTGGCCCTATTTAGGGCCAAAGTATTATCCCAGTTATTGTACGCGGTGGAAGTGTGGGGTTTTCCAGTTATGGAGAAACTGGAATCAGTTCAGAATCTCTTCCTTCGGTCGATATTGGGTGTTCCTAGGTCAGTTCCCCAAGTATTACTCAGGGCAGAATTGGGTTTGGTACCGGTCCAACAATTAGTTTTGGCTAGGATTCTGAGGTACTGGATTAAGGTGGAATTGTTCCCCCCCTCCCCCAATTCCCTACTGACATATATTCATAAGAACTATTCTAACGACAGGTGGTGTAAGACAGCGGAACAGGAATTAGCCCGTCTTGGGCTATCAAGAAATGCTCTGCTGTTGTTGGGTAGGAAGGGTGCGGCCCACCAAATTACCCAAAGAATAAATGATCAAGGGTTACAACAAGAATCAACGGCGCTTGCCTCATTATGGTGTGCCTCGGATTATTGTATCAAAAGAGTCCCTGCAGATTATCTTTTGAACTGATTTTCATGGTTGCTCAGGAGAGTGTTCCCTTTAATGAGATTTAATGTATTTCCTTCCGCAATGGTTCTGGGCCGCTATCAGAAAACACCTTATTGTGAGAGAGTCTGCATTTTTTGCAGTGAGAATGTCCTTGAGACTGTGGCACATATTATCTTTTGTTGCCCAGCTTACGCTGAACTTAGGGAAAGGTATATCCACCCATTTATTCCAAATTATTTTTTGGACCAGAATGAAAGCTTGAGAATCCGTTTTTTCTTGGATACAGATGGATCACTCCCTACAGTGAGAGCGGCAGCAACTTTTTGTCTGCGGGTATATTTGTTTAAACTGGGAAAGATCAGGGTTCAATGTTTACAGTTTTTTGGGTAAAGTCTTATTTTGTAAACTGGGATATATTATACACTGATTATGTTATTTTATATGCTTTTAATGTGTTGTTGTTTAATTGTTATGTTGCGACAGCCCATGAGGCTAACAATAAATTATTTACCTTACCTACTGCTGCTTTTCTGCTGCAAGTTAGCATTCTTAGGAAATCACTCTTGGAGTCCAAATCTCCCAATTTACTTTGTGGATCGGAACGTTAGGCAGTGGGTGTCCTGTTGGCTGTAAGCCCTTATTTTCTGCCTCTGTAAATCTTTTTCTTCAGAATTGTAATACTTATTTTATAGTTTATAATTGTTTTATATTTTTATGCTGTCCATTCCCTTTTGGGATGGTCTTATTTGTACAAACTGCAATAGTCAATGACCACGCAATAAATTTGATTTGATTTGAGGTGTTGGTTTTAACCTATAAAGTTCTAAACGGCTTGGGCCCTGCCTATCTGCAGGATTGCCTCACCCTCCAGGTCCTGGAGCAGCCCCTGTGTTTCCGCTGAGAGCACCCTCCTTGAAGTCGCACAGGTATCCCGGGTGGTGATGATGAGGGGGGTGTTCTTGGTGGCCACACCTTGGTTGTGGAACTCCCTCCCGACAGAGGTCCACCTGGTCCCAGACCTCCCTTCTTTCCGAAGACAGTGTAAGACCTGGCTGTTCCACCGAGCTTTTGGCAGGGGAGAGGTGCAGGGGTTGGGATTTTTTTAGCTCTGCCTTGGGGTTCCATTGTTGTTTTTATATCGTTATTTAGAATGGATATATTTTTACTATATATATTTTATGTTTTAAAATGTTGTAAGCTGCCCCAAGCTGCTGTGGCAGGAGGGGATAGCAAATAAATCTAGTGAAATAAATAAATCTAGTGAACTAAATCAATAATTTCCAGAACCATCTAGAAGGTTTAAAAGTCTATTTCTCATTCATTTTAAGGCACATAGATGCCTTCAGGAAACTCTGAAAATCTCAGCCTTGGCTTCCAACCAGGTCACAAAACTTTGTTTACACCAATACACCTGCATCTAAAGTGTCACATGGGCCCTTTTCACACAGACACTCTAACACTGATAAAATGGGTGTTACATTTTATTATACATGTTGTAGGGCACCCATAGAGCACACCTGCAGCCCTGCAACATGTATATAAAATGTAACACCCATTTTATCAGTGTTAGAGTGTCTGTATAAAAGGGCCATAGGCTCCACCCTACACCTACTCACACACTCTTACACACACACACACACACACATACACCCTTTTCAAATAGGTGCAGGTGTGTGGAGTGATGGGTGGACAGCGCAGTGGGTGGGCGGTGGGTAGGGATGCATTACCATGGACCCCCACCCACCTCCACGCACGGAGCATCCACCATTGGAGCCCGTTGCTCCATGCGTGGGTGATGGATGGAGGTGGGTGGAGCGCAGGAGCATGCACACACCCCCACCCACTGACCGTGACATTCACACTTCCCCATCCCCCTCCCCGCACCCGCTGCAGCGATAGCACGGACACACACACACACACACACACACACACACATGGGCAGGGGGGGCATCCATGCAGAAAGGCCCACAAACACACACACACACACACACACACAGAAAAAATGGTTGACTCTGGCCTCATCTTGAATAATAAATTCCTTCAAACTCCTAAAGTGTGAATGGTTACTTCTAATCTTCCCGCACATCTAAAAAGCACATTTAAATTACACTCAGAGTAAACGTGGCTATGATCAACATTTGTTTCCTTACTATCAAAGGACTTTATCCAAAACTTATTGAAGTTAAGGGAATTCTTTCTAAATTCCCCTGATTCAAAAACTGAATATCTCTTTTGCGTCTATTATCTGTTTGAAATGAATACGTTAGTATTTGCAATTAAATACGTTGTAACCATATTTGTTTGAATAGAGAAATATTAAACATTAAACTCTAGAATTTAAATTCATCCTTTGAACATTTCACCCTATCTTACACTCTATACACCCTATCCATTCCAGCAAGTGTAAACTAGGGCAGAATTTGGCCCTGGGAGTTTTACCCTCTTTAAACTAGTTGCATCTGCTAGATGGTAGCACAGTGTTTGAACTGAAAACATTACTAAACTGGGCCTCAAGTGACCATGTGCTTCCTGCAGAGAGAAGATTAAGCCCATGTGTTTTTAGCTTCTTGGGGTCCCCCTTCAGACAGCAGGATTCTGCTTTCCTATGTCACGCGGAGAGGATTAAAAGGAGCATAAATTACATGCGTCTTTGTGCACTCAACCATATAAGGAGAAAATGCAGCCAATTTCACCATAGCCATACACGAAATGAAGAGCACAATGGGCAGCCTGGAAAACCCTCTCAGAAACCATTAAGCTGTGTGAAATCTTACATGTTGGCAAGGGAGAATAGCACCCTTATTAATTTTGTAGTGAGATACTGGAAAGAAAGACCTGGGTACTAGGGAAAAAGATTAAACACAGGATTTTATTTCACTTTTCAGAAAGACAATTTTCCAGGGCTGTAATCCACAAAGCACTTACTCCCAAGTAGCTGGTTTGTGGATAGCAGCCAGCACCTTGTCATACTGCAGGTTAGTTTAACCATAGCACTAATTTCTCACAGCTTTTTGCAGCCAGGAACTCACCACTTTTGATCTGGTGCACACATAGTATTAGCTTTTTCCTTCTTTTACCATCCAGCACCATCAAGTCCAACTAAGGGGGATCAGCACAATTATAACTGAGCCTGCTTCTTGTCAGAGCAAGCAAATTTTCCTCATCCAGAATTCAAATTATGCTTGTCATGTGTCAGACATGGTATCATGTAAACTAAACCATGCCTGAGGCATTAACAATCCTCACACTCACAAAGAAACTGGGTGAAATCCTGGCTCCACTGATAGTGAGCCCAATTATCAACATGTTCTTCTAGCACAAATCCCACAGATGTGAATGGCACTTGCACTGGTGCAGCACTTTGAGGAACAGAGCCATTAACTGCAATGGAGGAAGGACTTCACCCATCATTCCTACAGAAAGAAATTACAGCATAACTCTCTCCCCCCCACTCTCCATCTCCAGGCATGTTACAGGACTTTATTTTAAAAGGTGCATTATAGAAGTGTCCAGACATTGGAGGGTCAGACACAGCCTTTGGGTGGGACAGTCATCCCAAGCCCCACAGTTGCTGGTTTTCTTGCACGGGGTGATGATCAACCTTGTATTGAGGGATTGCCAGAGATGTTTGAAAGCTCCACTTACTATTCTGAGAGCTGACACAAGCCCTCTCTTTTCCATCCACTGCATCCTTAAATTACTAGAGCCATTTATCTTTATGTAGTATACTACCTTGAACACATTATGGCTAGGGATGTGCGAACACCGGGGGGGTTCGGTGTTCAGCCCATTAGGGGTTCGCCCCCCGAACCTGTTTGGGGGGCCGGGGGGCCTGGTTTTCCCTCCCCCCTCCAGGCTGCACAGGTGGAAGGGGAGCTGGGGCTCACCTCCCCCCCCCCCCCCCTGGCCCAGCCTCTTTACTTTTTTTTTTTAAACCCACCCCCATCCCAGGGATTGACCTACCTGGTGGTGCCAGGGCTCTGGCCCCTGGTCCAGTGGCGGCAGCGGGTCTTCAGACCTCTACTAGGCCTTCCGGGTCAAACCAGAAGGCCTAGTAGAGCCCTGAAGTGCTCCGGAGTGCCGCCACCGCCAGACCTGTCGCCGCTGCCGGAGCGCTTCAGGCCTCTATTAGGCCTTCTGGGTCAAACCGGAAGACCTAGTAGAGGCCTGAAGTGCTCTAGAGTGCCGCTGCCGCTGGACCCGCCACCACTGCTGCTACTGCCACCAGACCCAAGGCCTGACCTACCTAGTGGTGCCGGGGCTCTGGCCCTGGGTCCGGCGGCAGCAGCGGCGGTGGGTCCAGCGGCGGCAGCGCTCCAGAGCACTTCAGGCCTCCTGGGTTGACCCAGAAGGCCTAGTAGAGACCTGAAGCGCTCCGGAGCGCCGCCACCGCCGGACCCGCCTCCACCGGACCTGGGGCCGGAGCCCTGGCACCACCAGGTAGGTCGATCCCTGGGGTGGGAGGTTTAAAAAAATTTAATAAATAAATTTACGAGGCTGGGCAGGGGGGAGGGGGGGAGGTGAGCCCTGGCGCCCCTTCCAACCCGTACAGCCTGGAGGGGGGAGGGAAAACCGGGTTCCCCCTTACCCCCTGTCCGCCGCCCAAACGGATTCGGAACCCGAACTTTGTTCGGCCAGTTCAGGCAGGGGGGCAGTTCAGATTCAGGGTGTTCGCAAATGGGCCGAACACCCCAAGTTCAGACCGAACCCCGAACCCCCGAACTTGATTCGCACATGCCTAATTATGGCTAGTGCGCCCAAGTATTACAACAAGAAATAGCTATTAGCAATAAAGGTGCAACTGTCAGCATTCCCTACTATCCTATGTGGGTTAACTGCCATAGTTTAAATTCCATTCATTTTTAGATTTCCCAGTCTTTACAAATGTCTGCCTTTGATAGTTCCCTGCCTCTCCTTCACAAATCCAGGTGCCGCAAATCATTCATAATTTTACATCTTAAATTTCATCCACCAGTGTTCCAGGCCATAAAATTTAGATTATCTGTAAAGCCCAGCAAAGGGGTTCCAACCTTTGCTTTTTAAGATTCATGAGATGGGAAGGAAGCAGTGACTTTTGGGGATTTCTGGTGAAGTCTAATGTTTATTATAAAGTGCTGGGGAAACGATGACAAAGACCAGGTGGCCTACATGGCATGCGTTCCTGTACAGGATACATGCACTGTTTACTCTGTGACAGGCATGTGGGTCAAACAGATCAGAACGAAGCTGGAAAAGGTACACTACACTCCTATTATCTTCCCTCGTATTGCCCTGTCTTTTTCTGATATTCCTATTTCTTTAAAGTAACCGTATAGACACAGGATGGAAAACATTGCTCATCTGCACCTATTCTACTGATGTTGCTTAAAATATAAAGGCTAATCTTACCTCCCCCACTAACAACAGGAGACCTCCCTCACATGAGCCGTTCCATTGGTTGCTCATCCATAGAGCTCTTCCATCAGTCCCTCTAGCAAATCTTCATCTACAGATAAGATGCTGGGGAAGACGTTCCCCTGCCCCACAGCATCTCTGCAGGCAGCGGGCATGCTGCTGCTGTTGCTGCTGCCTAAGAACTCACATGAGGGCAGGATCCAACCTAGTCCTGAGCAGTTATGAACAACCTTCGTGCTGCACCTACTCCTAGCTCCTTGAGAAGAGGCTGCTGTGCTGTGGATGGGGTGCAGGGAGGGGCTAGAGATCAAGCTGCCCTCCTCTGAAGTCTACCCACAACAGAGGAGTCTGTACTTGGGGAGCTTGGAGTACTGGAGAGGTGCAGCATGGAGCTTGCTCACAGCTGCTCAAGGCTAGATTGGATCCTGTTCTCATGGACTATGAAACCATAGACCTATTATTGGTAATTTGTTATTTATCACTAACATTTGTCACCATACCTGAAGATTGGAGGGTAGCAAATGTAATGCCAATATTTAGCTCTAGGGGCAATACTGGAAACTACAGAATACATTTCCCTTGCTGTAAAATTTTAATCCTGCTTCTCTCAATGCTGTTTCTAAGGTCACTTGCCCACATTACACTGGATGTGTAACTCCGACACTGGATTAGAGACAGTAGGAATAGAGAGTAAGGTGATGGAGGCGCTGTCTGGTCCATCTTTCTGGGATGAGTTTCAGGAAGTGACGGCAGCCGATGCTGTGGAGATCCTGGGGTCAGTGAGGGCCACTAGTTGTGAATTAGATCCTTGCCCGTCCTGGTTGGTGAAAGCCTCCAGGGAGATACTGGGGTCGGTGCTGGCAGGGATTATCAACGCGTCCCTTCGGCAGGGGAGTTTGCCCCCCAGTCTCAAGGAGGTGGTGGTGTGCCCCCTGTTGAAGAAGCCATCTTTGGATGTGGACGCACTCGCCAGTTACTGACCTGTCTCTAACCTTCCCTTTTTAGGGAAGGTTATTGAACGGGCAGTGGCCCTGCAGCTCCAGGCTCACCTGGACAGCATCGGTTTTCTCGACCACTTTCAATCAGGGTTTCGGCCCGGCTATGGTACCGAGATGGCGTTGGTGGCCTTGGTAGATGATCTCTGCCGGGAGATGGACGCAGGACATTCAACATTACTTGTCCTGCTAGATCTCTTGGCCGCTTTTGATACAGTAGACCATGGGCTGCAGTTGAGATGGCTGCGTGACCTGGGGGGTCTGAATGGGACCACCCTTTGTTGGTTCCAGTCATTACTCTCGGGGAGGACCCAGCGGGTTGTCTTGGGAGCAGAAACATCTAGCCCCCAGGCCCTGGACTGTGGCGTTCCGCAAGGTTCAATCTTGTCTCCTTTAATATTTAATGTATATATGCAGCCCTTGGGGGAGATCGTGAGAGGGTTTGGTGTGCATTGCCACCAATACGCTGATGAATCCGATACCCAGCTTTACCTCTCTTTTTCAGCTGACACAGGCCCTACCGTCTCTGTGCTATTTCAGTGTTTGGATGCCGTGGCAGTTGGCTATGGCAGATCAGACTGAAGCTCAATCCTGATAAGACGGAGGTGATGGTGGTGGGCTGGGCGGGGGAGGTGGTGCCCCCTCTTGTGGAGGGGGTGCGCCCCTCCATGGCTCAGCAGGTTTGGAGACTGGGGGTATTATTGGACGTCTAGATCAGCAGGTGGATGTGGTGGCGAATGTGGCTTTCCGCCAGCTGTATCTGGTGCGGAGGCTGCGCCCGTATATCTCCAGACCTGACCTGGCCACTTTGATCCATGCCTTCATCACCTCGAGGCTGGACTACTGTAACGCGCTCTACATGGGGCTTCCCTTGATGCTGGTCCAGAGATTGCAGCTAGTGCACAATGCGGCGGCCCGTCTCCTAACAGGGACGGGCCGATGAGAACACATAACACTGGTGCTCCGTGCGCTGCACTGGCTGCCTGTAATGTGCCGAGCCAGGTTCAAGGTGCTGACATTGATTTAAAAGGCCCTGTACAGTCTTAGACCTGGATATCTCAGGGATCGCCTCACCCTCTGTGACTCAGGACGGACTCTCCGGTCCACTGGGGGTGCCTTCTTGGAGGTCCCCCGCCTAAAGTCGGGGGCTACAATGGAAAGGGCATTCTCGGTGGCTGGGCCCCGGCTGTGGAACTCCCTCCCAGAGGAAGCATGACTGGCCCCGAGTCTGCTGGCCTTCCGTCGGGCCTGCAAGACATGGCTGTTCTCCCAGGCCTTTGGAGGTGGGGAGGGGAGGGTGGGCTAAAAATGTTTATGGGGTATTTTAAAATTGTTTTAAATATCTGTGTAGATTTTTATATTTTTTATATTGTGATAAATTGTTTATTTTATGTTGGAAGCCGTCCCGAGATGCCGTAGGCATAGGGGGCGGCATATAAATGGAATAAAATAAATAATAAATAAATAAATTACCACACCACCAAATCTCCCAGTGGGGAAATCTCCCGGCTGGGAATCTTACAGCGTGCTCTGCACGTGGGCGCTTGTAATCAGCCGCGTCCTGCGACTTTTTTCCTTACAATTGTCAGGGCTCAAAATCCGGCCCTGACAATTGTAAGGAAAAAAGCTGCAGAACGCAGCTGATTACAAGCGCCCACATGCAGAGCGTGGCAGGAGATTCCCCTGCCAGGAGATTCAGTGCTGCGGTAACGTGGGCAAGTGGCCCAGCATATAGCGCCACCCCACCACCAGCTCGATTTACTCTGTTGCTTTGATATATTTTGTACCCTGGTATTACAGTCTCCCATTGGTTATCCTCCTTCCACCAGGTTGCTGAATTCCCAGTATGTCTATATCTTCATTTAGTGCCAAGCACTCTGTCATTCTCCCATCTTACTTTTTAGACTTCTACCATACGTAAACATATTATTTTTATTCTTATTCTGGTGTTATTCCATATTTTGTTTAATTTGGAAGTATTTAAGTTTATCTGTTCCATGCTAATGCTCGCCTGTTCTCTGTCTGATTCTTCCCTGTCCTCTTTACTAGAATGCATTATATCACTACTAATGATAGCATCCCTTTGGGTCGCCTCCATTCAAACCACATGCTCCACAGCAATTGTCGGCTTTCCCCCAGATCTTAGTTTAAAAACTCTTCTACCACCTTTTTGATTTTTAGCACCAGGCATCTGTTCCATTTTGGTTAAGGTGAAGCCCATCCTTCCAGAATAGGCTCCCTCTTCCCCAAAAGGTTCCCCAGTTCTTAATGAATCTAAATCCCTCCTCCCTGCACCATCATCTCCTCCACACATTGAGACTCTGGAAATCAGCCTGTCTCTGGGGCCCTGTTTCTTTGGCCAGGCATTTGGCTTGGGTGGGGTTGGGTGGAGAGGTTAGGGAAAAGGTTGGGAAGGGGTGTCTAGGGGATTATTTAGTTGTTTTATATGTTTTTATATTTTGTAAGCCACCCTAAGCCTGTCAGTGAGGAAGGGGGAAAGCACACACTCCACACCTCCTGGACTCCTAGTCCTCTACTCAAGTGGCACACGCTGGGATAAGTGCCTGTCAGGATAGTGGTTGGGCCAAACTGTCTCACAGAGACTAGGCCCCTATCATCATAGGGTGTGGAGATAGAGGACAGAACTAGGTCCACACCTCGCACCTCGCCCACACGTATACTCATAAGGAACGGGGAAAGGAGAGAGGTGTGCACGAGTGAAGGGGAGCCGGGGTAGGGGTCAAGGTCAGGGAAGAGAGAGACAGGACTTGCTCAAGGAGGAGGGTGTAGGAGAGGGGCCCACGGGGGGGGGGAGCATGAAGAGGGGCACACACAGTATCCACAAGCACACCCCACTCACTCACTCATTCACTCACTCACTCAAGCACTCGCTGTCACAGAAAGAATGGGGGAATGGGACACAACACACACCGATACGGATTCAATACAATACACAATGAACTCAGCTCAATCACTTATCTGACAGGAGGCCGGTCTGCGCTTGTTCACCAGTGTTGGGGCCTTCCCAACGCTGGCCTTTTTAATGTGCTGGCTGCACCCCCTGGCATGCCACCAGCCGCGCAGAGCGACACACTACATGCTGCGTCGTCTCCGCTGCTGAAGTATCTGCCCCGCCCCGCCGATGTACCTGCAGTGCTGTCATGGTGAGTGTGGCAGGGAGAGGGGCCCAAGAAGGAGCAGCGGGGCCCTGGGGGTTTGCCTCGCTCCGCCGTGATGCCGGCGGGGCTGTTGGGATGAGTGGGTCAGGGCGAGGGGCCTCGGGACATCCTGAGGCGGTGGGAACCTGTTCCGCCATTGGCAAAGGAGGAGCCGAAAGCTGCCCGCGCCTCTGCGGGGCCCCCTGTCTCCCCGCATGGCAGCGGCGGCTGACAAAGCCTAATTGGAAAGATGGGGTAAAAATTGGACTTTATTATTATTATTATTATTATTATTATTATTATATAGCGCCAGCCATGTACCTGGTGCTGTACAGAACATAGAAATAGACACGGTCCCTGCCTGTGGGTTACGATCTAAAAGACAAGGAGGGGGAGACAGGGAGAGGGGACAGTGGGAGAGACAGGGGAGAAGACGAACAAACATTCAGCCGGATGCGAAGTCTCAG
>QEPC01006238.1:379897-461812 GCA_003113815.1 Sphenodon punctatus
AATGCATTATTTCGCTGTACTTAAAAACGGTATGGCATGCATGTGAATGCAACAGGACTTGTTAACAGTGAACTATTGAGAACCAGTTTTTAAAAATCCAGATAATTGCTGCACGTGTGAATTCGCCCTTAGTCTTGTTTTATAGATCGAATAAGAAAGCCTGCTGCTTCCCCAAGTTCTCCTCTTGTAATATTTCAAAGAGTTTCATCCACTTCTCCCCGAACTTGCCACTTTCACTATGGAGCTCAGCCAACGTCTTTTCCATGATAAAGTTTTTCCTCATCCGATTTTTCCAACCCATTTTTAAAGTGGATGTGTCCCCTTTCCAATTTTTTGCCAAGCCACAGAAACCCACCACCATTCATTCCCGTGCTATCAACCATTGACTCTTCCCTTGTAACCTATTCACGAGTAACCTAGAATGGCCACCTCGGGTTTAAATGGGAGGTTTACCCCCATGGCCTGTGTGATGTATTTCCATACCCACCTCCAGTATTCCCTACTATGGGGCCAACTCCAGCAACAGTGTAACATATCTCCTTTCTGCCCACATCCCCTCCAGAAATCACCCTTATTTGCCTTCACCCAGTGACTGATTCTATTTGGGGTTAAGTAATAATGAAAAAATATTTTCAAAAGTGTATCCTGTGTGTCCATTGATTTAAATTTTTGGAAAATATACCGTGTAGTCCAGGCTCTATCTATTTTCTCTGTTTTAATCTGTAATTCTTTCTCCCATTTCCCCCATATTTGCATAGGTTCTTTCAAGTATATTTCCTGGAGGGCCCCATATACCTTACTAAGTATCCCTTTGTATACTATGATCCAGTAAAAAAATGTCAATACTCTTGGGCTTGTGCTGACATTCGAGGGTGCTTTTTTTGTGTAAAGAAGCTCTTCATTTGCGCATGTTGTAGAAGTCCACCCTCTCTTTCATCAGTGCTTCTAGATATGCTATATTCCTAAACCCCAGTGGTGTAAAAAGTTGTTCTGCTTTAGTTATCCCATGCTTTTTCAATTGCCATCTCAATGTGCTCACAATCCCACTTTTTCTCAATTCTACCCTGTCTATCTTGGAGTATGGGGAGATTGATTGTGTTATCTTCACCCTTTGAAGCACTTTCTGCCATTATTTTAATGCCCCGCCCACAAATGGGTGTTTATCCCATCTGCTTCTATCTACTTTCCCCTCATCCAATAAGTAATCTGTATATAAGTCAATGCCTAGGTTTGCCCATTCAATATCTACCCACCTACTATTTTTTGGGTTGAAGTACAATTTATTAATCACTGCCAATTGAGCTGCCTTATGATATAATTGCATATTTGGTACATTCAGCCCACCTTTCCATTTAGACCTATATATGTCGCCTTAGCTATTCTTGGGGCTTGGTTTTTCCATATTAAATTCTGAAATATCCTTTCCAGCCTTCTGTGAAAGGCTTCTGGTAAATTCAATGGAAGTGCAGACATTTTATATAACACCCTCGGGAGGGATATAATTCTAAAAAGGTTACATCTCCCAAGCCATGAACACGCTAGTCCCTGCCATATCTTCGCATCTCTCTGTACCTGGTCCAGGAGCTCCACAAAGTCTTCTTTATATACGTTCCCTGTAACTTTAGTCAATGCAATGCCCAGGTATTTAAAACTCTTTTCAGTGATCTCGAACGGGACTAAGCTCTTTAAGTGATCCACTCTCTTTTGATCCCCAGCATAAATAATTGCCATTGATTTTTCTAAATTAATTTTATAGCCTGACACCTTGCTGAACTCCTCGATCATACGTAGTAACCAGGGCACTGAGGCTTCCAGGTTCGCTATAAACAACAAGGCATCATCCGCATATAATACTATTTTGTGCTCCTCCTCCCCCACCCTTATACTTTGTATCTCCCTATATTGTCTTAGGGCACAGGCTAAGACTTCTAACACCAGGTTAAAGAGAAGCGGAGACAGAGGGCAACCTTGCCGTGTGCCCCTCTGCAGTTGAAACACCTCCGTTACTTGCCCATTTATCAGCAGTGCTGATTCCGGTTTTTTATAGATAGCCCTGACCCCATTCAGGAACATACCCTCCAGCCCCAACCTCTCCAGCGTATATAACATGAACGGGACTTCCACGCGGTCAAACACTTTCTCTGCGTCAGCTGACACAACCATGGCCTCCATTTCTCTCTCTTTGATAAATTGTAGGAGGTTAACCGCCCTTCTAATATTATCCTCACCATGCCTCTTAGGGATGAATCCCACCTGATCTGGATGTATCGGATCCCGCACTATATCCTTTGGTCTTCTAGCCAATATCCCCGCAAATATTTTGAAATCCACATTCAGCAGTGAAATTGGTCTATAGCTGGCTGGTAACTCAGGCTTTCTTTCAGGTTTCAGTATTAATGATATACGCGCTTTATAAAATGTTTGGGGCATCTCTCCTGTAGCTATTATCTCATTATAAACTTGTTCTAGGGTGGGGGCTAATTGCATGACAAATCCCTTATAAAACTCTGCCGGAAACCCATCTGGCCCTGCTGCCTTGTTGTTTGGGAGTGATCTAATCATTTGATCCACTTCTTCTCTAGTTATTGGCCTATTTAGCAATTTGACTTGATCTGCATTTAAGGTTGGTAGTTTTACTGCGTTAACAAATTCTTTTATTTTTTCAGGTTTTGGTGCCTGAGAGGAATATAGCTTCTGGTATAAGGCAACAAACTCCTCTTGTATGTCCTTCTGTTCCATGGAAAGCAACCCATCCTGCCTACGCACAACTGGGATGATTGTTTTAGTCCTAGGACTCTTTGCCAATTTGGCCATCATTTTCTCTACCTTATTATTCCCTTCAAAATAAAAGCATTTAACTTTCCTTAATTGTTGGATTGTTCTTTCTGTTTCCACTGCATTAATGGACCCCCTCAGTCTCTCAATCTCCTCTGATACTTTCATTTGTGGTTTCACCCTATTTTGTGTTTCATATCCCTGTAAAGCTTTCCCAGTTCTTCTCTTTTTTTTTTTAACCTTGGCCGCCTTCAAGGCAATAAGTTGACCCCTTCAAACTGCTTTCCCCGCCTCCCATAGAGTCCCTACTGAGTTCAAGGATCCGCTGTTCTCTTGTAAATAGAGGCCTATTTTCTCTTCCATCTCTTTTTTGTCCTTTCCCATTTTAAGCAGGACTTTGTCATAAGTCTAGTTAGATCCCTGTGCTTCCAGTCGTCCCAGAGAAAGCCTAGCTGCGACTTACCACATAATGGTCAGACAGGACAACTGGTATAATCTGGGAGTTGTATACCTTTTGCAATAGCTTGTTGTTTCCCATTATATAGTTTATTCTCGTATATACAGTGTGCCTATGAGCATAAAACGTATATTCTCTCTTACTTGGATTAAAAGCTCTCCATATATCCTGAAATTGATATTTTTCAAGTTCCTGCTTCACCTCTTTCCCACGGCTCCATCTCCCCCCTCCCCCCCGAGTGGTCTGCTTCCCCCAGGTGGGTATTCAAGTCACCTAAGATCACAATCCTACCTTTAGCCTTCTCCTGAATCAGATCCAGATATTTTTTAAGGAACTGTTTTGTTTGCTCATTTGGAGCATATATTGATTTGATACTATTGAAATTGGCTGGCCCTGGATTTCTCCCAGCACCATGATAAATCTCCCTTCCTCATCCTTTTGGACTGCACTAACCGTCAGTCTACACTTGTCAGTGAACCCTATTAACACCCCCTTTTCTTTGTTTTAGCACATGAAGCATAAATGTGTGGGAACCACTTGGATTTAAATCTTTTCACATTCTTTGCCAACAGATGTGTTTCTTGCAGTCCAAATATTTCAACCGTTTGTGACCATAAGAAATTATGAACTCTCTTCCTTTTAACCGGTGTGTTAAGCCCTTGAACATTTAAAGTTAGACATTTAAATTCTTCCATTTAAATAATTTTGAAACTATTTTCACTATTTTCCCTTTCCACTGATACCTTATCCTCTTCCTGGCAGCACGAACCCCCCCAACCCAAATCCCAGTATAACCCCCCATCCAAACTCCCCCATTTGGTAACATTTTCATTATGTTTTACCCATCTTCCTCTACTCCTTCATCTTCCCCACCTCCCCCACACCAGCACTTCAGGGACTAGGCTGCCATTCCATTCCATTTTCATTTTTTCCTTATGATCAAAATCCTTGTGTCCGCCTGTTTCCTCTGGCATTTTGAAATGTGTTCCTTGTAGGGCTGCCCCTAGATGTAGAGGAAAACCCTATTAAGATTCCTCAGCACGTCACCATTTTGTAATCCAGCAGTTATATTTTTTTAAATCCACCTGGTATCCTGATTTTTCACAGAAATCTCCTATTGTTCTACTTGCTTCTTATGGAGCACAATGAAGTTCTCTAGATCCTCTTTATGAAGGAAAACCCTTCTTCTCCCATTCCAGATTATCACCATCTTGGCTGGAAATAATAAATGTGGTTCCGCTCTCATCTCCCTTAATTCTCAGAAATACTTGCCCCAGCTCCGCCTTTTCTCCATTGTTTCAGGAGCATAGTCAGGTGTAATTCTGACTGCCTTTCCTTCAAATTGAACCTGCTTTGTCTTCCTTGCTAGGGATAGCAGTTCCTCCTTTTGTAAAAATCTCAAGAAGTTCACTATAATGGGCCTTGGTATTTCCCCCTCCTTTGGCTTTGCTCTTAGGGCTCTGTGCGCCCTTTCAATCTCGACTGCATGGAGGTGTGTGGCCTCAGGGAAGTTCTCTTTTATAATCTACATCACAAGTTCTTTTATGCCCTCCTTCCTGGCCCCCTCCAGCACTCTGAAAAATCTAAGGTTGTTTCTTCTAGACCTGTTTTCTAGGTCCTCCATTTTATGTAAACATTGTGCTGCTGCATCCTCAAATTTTTTCTTCTGTTCCTCAGACCCTAATAATTGCTCCTCTACCATGGCAATCCTGTCTTCAGCTGTGGTCACCCTGTTAGCAAGCTCTTCTAGCTTGTTGTTGCCTTTATCAAATGAACTCTGCAATTTGTTAATTTGTGACACCAGCCTGTCCCTTTCTTTCTGAGCCATGCCAAGTTCCCTCTTCATGTCCTCCTTAAATTCTACCAATATGGCAGTTATCTGTTTTATTGAGTCCTCTTCCCCCATTTCCCTTTCAGTCCCTGCTGCTGTTGCGGCCACCATTTTCTCCGCCGTTTTTGTGGCAGGCTCACCAGGCCGCTCCACTCCTGCAGCCCTGGCGAATTGTTCTAACATGCTCCGGGGAGGGGGTGTTTTAGTCACCTTTTGTTTGCCACTCATATTCTTTTCTTTTTAGGGTCCTGGGAGGTAGTTTGGTAACGCGCTGAGCTATTTTATGTTAAAGTCGGACCGGAGCTCTGTGGAGCGCGTGCAGCCGCGCATGCGCAGTCCTCCAACTTGTGGAATATGTTGAAAGAATATGGTGATCATGGTCAGTAGTAAGGGTGGGTTTAAAAAAGGAATGGATAAGTTCTTTGAGGATAGATCCATTAATGGCATTGGCTATTAGACAAGTAGGCTGGGGAACGTAACCCCTGACTTCTGGGAGATGGGAATGAACAACTGACCTCTTAGGTACCTCTTCAAAGCTACCGAGATTAGCCAATGTCAGAGACAGGATGCTGGACTCGATGAACCATTGGTCTGACCCAGTATGCCACTTCTTATGTTTTATGTCTTTGGTGTTGTCTGGGGTCACAGGACTTTAGTTTAACGATCAAAACTGGATCCTAAGAGAAAAGGGTTGGTAAAAGGGACCACGTCTATTTCTATGTTCTGTACAGCACCAGGTCATACTACTGGCGCTATATAAATGTTTATAATAATAATAGTAGTAATAATAATAATAATTAATAATTAATAACTACAGTAATCTAAGCAATGCTGAAATACAAAATATCAAAAACAGAGAAAGAAAACCTGATTCAAAGAGATACCAATTGCCCTCAGCTCCCATTGATTTTAATCAAAGTTGAAGATATGCTGTACTTATTGCACTGAGCCCATACTCGGTGGTTGCCTTCTCTATCAAGTTTACTGAAAGTCTTGGGATTTTAGGCATTTTTTTTAGTCACCTGCAAAAATTAAGAGAATTTCAGGTTTTTTTGAAGAAGTTTCTTGTTATGGCTGCAGAAAAAAGCTTTAAAACATGATTTTGAGAAAGATACATTTACTTTGGGGGGGGAGGAAATTAAATCTCATAGTTTTTGAGCAAATTGTATCAGTGTTGTGTGCACGACATGATTTTTGAACAAGTGGTGTTGACTGCATACTTTAATTTTCTCAGATTAACAAAGGGACATAACAGTGGAACAGTAAACATCACATTTTGAGACAGATTCCAATTTTGAATGTGTGAACTAGGTAACTGTTTATATGTTTTGTGTGTTCAAATGATTATCTAGGCTGCTTAAATGGGGTTTCATGCAAAAACACATGCCTTTAAATTTAATGACTGCCTAAAAAAGGAACAAGATTTGCAAAATATTATTTGCAAAACCCCCCAGTATTTTTCAGTGTCATATTTCCTCCTTTCTCTCTTTTTCACTTACGCATGCAAAAGAAAAATATCGGAGAGGAAGGGAAGGGATTAGCGTAAAATATCTCAAAGCATAAAGTATTTTTATAGGACATTGAGGGTTCAAAGTCTGAAATGTTCAAAAGTTAGGAAATGAAAATTTCAAGGTCTTTATAGCCATGTTAACAACTCTGCCACAATGCATATTTTGTGCATTTCTAGCACACATTGAGCCATAAACCCCAATATATTAATACATTTAAGAGCAACATAGAAATAAAAATAAATCTGTTGAGTAGTATGAGAAGCTTATTTTTTAAATTTGCTAATTTTTGAGCTTCTAAATTGATACCATTCACTTTATAAGAAGAGTTTGGCGGTTTTGTCGGTCATTTTGTTCATCCTTCTCCCTGGGAAAAAAATCCAGGACAATTCCACAGCAATTTGGTTTGTGGAGTTTACAACCTTTACTGACAAAGCAAGCCTCTCAAAACCCTTTTCAAAATCAGCCCTGATTTAGAAATATGTGTGTTTGTGTATCACAAAAATGATTAAACTACTAAGTCATTTTCACTCCCAACAATTCAAACATTAACCCTCTGACTAGATGGCAATAATGGGTGATTTCAGATGTGACGGGGTGCCTATTGGCCCCATCACTGAATCACCTTTTGATTCCCTGCCGGAATCAAAACGGCCCGTCAACAGACGAGCCGGCTGATTCCAGCAGGGAATCTGAGGAGGGGGTGGGGCTGCGCGGCGCAACGTGCGGCCGCACAGCCCCGTCCCCCCCACGCTCCCGCAGCAGCCCACCCTCCTGGAGACGGGCAGGCGCAGTGGCCGATTCGGCTGCTGCGCCCGATTCCATCCCGATTCCGTCTGGGTCACAGCCCGGAATTGGCGGTGGTAACAGATGTTACCATCCGCTGATTCTGGGCCATGGTTCCATTAACCACGCTTTAGGAGATAATGCCCGGACCATCCTCGAAAGCGTGGTTATTTTGCTCACTGCCGGTGGTTCACCGTGGTGAACATCTGGCGGCGACAAACCAGACGTTACGGGACCATTCGCAACCACAGGGGATTGTCCGTGGTTGAGCGTGATCTCGTAACGTCTGAAAATACCCAATGGATGAAAACAGACATGACGCTAACCACCCTTTAACCACCCTTGTTGGTCATTTATGCATGTTTCAGGCACCAATACAACCCTGCAATATGCATAAATAACCACCAAGGGTGGTTAAAGGGTGGTTAGCGTCATGTCTGTTTTCACCCAAAGTGACTGATTGATGGAAAAGAGTATTTCTCTGTTTACAGTGCTTAAAATGCCTGATTGAAGGAGAAGTTCTACTACTGTGTTTATTTTTTGTGCTTATGAAAGTGCTGGATTGACAATTCTACAGATTGTTGTCCTCTATTAAACTACTAACAAGGAACAGCAATGAGCAGTTGCAGCACAATTTTTCCCCTCCTATCACCGCACTGATAGGTCTCACTCAGCTGAGACTAAAACAGACCTCCTATGGACGTGCAGTTTGAGCCAGACAGGCAAACAAGGGGTGCCATCAATTCCACCTGGGGCACTGTGTTTTGTGAGGTAGCAATTCGCCTAGTAGGTACCTAAAGTTAAAGGACTTATAATAAAAATATGCCCTTAACAGATGCCCCTTTCTACAATAGCTTCCTAAAATATTTGTCACAGCTCCTGGGCTGTTTTTAGATGAGCATCGCATGCCTACATCTAAAAATCACACGCCTGTGAAAAAGAGCGCAGGTGGGGTTTAGGCATGCAGGGACACACCTTATAGCACTCGCACATTTTTTTAAAGATGCCAATTAAAGTTCTTGATGATCTAGGTCTTTAATTGGCAACTTAAAAAAAATGCGCAAGCACTATAAGGTGTGTCCCCGTACGTCTAAAGCCCGCCCAGGCTCTTTTTCACAGGCGCATGACTTTTAGGTGTGAACGTGCAACACTCGTCTAAAAATGGCATTAGTCATAGTAATAGCTGTTGTCTGCTTAGGCTGCTTTCCCATGAGTTGCTTTGGTGCCGCGGGAGCATGCACTATTCAAATCTAGTGCAGTTCCCGTCTCACGGGAAAGGTGGAAGTGCAGCTCTCTCGCCGGCAATCTTGTGCAATGGACAGGGTAGTGAAATCCTACCCTGGAGCGAAGTTTCAACTCTGACATATGGCATGAACCACAGGAAATCACAGGGATTATAAAAAGCTATTGAAGTAGCATAAAAGAATGGGCAAGTTTGTCTTGTCTGTGGCTCAAGTGGAAATCAAGCAGTGTCTGCTTCAGCACTGCAGGAACCCGGTTACAGGAGGAGTACACCACCCCTGCACAGCACAGGCCACTGTTTCCTCAGAATTCCCTGCATACTAGTAAAGAGGAGGCAGATGCATGCTTAGAGGATCTGTGGTTGTGTGTATCCTTTTCCCAAGGTTCTCAGAGAAGTTGTGTCTTGGGGTATGGTAGCTCCATAGAGTAACTGAGGACTCCTTTGACCTCAGTGACTCTGCTCCACATCTATGTAGCTTGTTAGGGTTGGCACTGGGTTCTACATTTGGCCATCTGCATATAATCATACTTGTAGGAAATTTGTGTAAATTTACTTACAAGTGCCAAAAGAGAACAGAGATGGGGACCCCCTGGTCTGAGGGCCAAATCTGGCCCATGGCTGTTTTTTACATGGCCTGTTTCCAACTCCTGGAGCTACCTCATGAATCCAGCCCTACTGTCAAGCATTGTAGGAGCACCTGCATAGCAGAACTGAGGGCATGCACTCAAGGATAAGGAATGGATCCTGGTCAGGTCACAGATCTATCATACGAAGCTTTGCCCTTCCTTCTCCCATCATGAACACACACACCCCAACTCCAAGTGGCCCATGGGCAGGAAAGGTTCCCTGTTTCTGGTGGAAACTTGAAAGAGAAAGAAGGAAGCAGAGAGAGATTGAACTTTCTTGTGTTTGAGGCATTGTGTTCTCAGGAGATCCGAGTTCAGTTACCAGGCTTCCTATACAATATGGCTAAATCTCTTCATGTCTTTGTGCTTCAGTTCTGTACCTGTACAACGCTGTAAATAAACACTGCCCATTGCACCATCCTTTGTCTGACTATATAGACCAGGGGTGCGGAACCTCAGACCCAGGAGCCAAAGGTGGCCGGCAGCCACTGCTTCTTATGTGGCCCCTTTCTAGTGCCTGGATCTAGCCTCTGGATCCAGTTCATACCCCCATGCACTGAAAAACTGAGCTCAGGATAAGAGAGCAGGGATGGGGGTATGTACACAAGAACAGACGAACAATCCATGATTTGGACCCTACTCCTGCCTCATCTTCTATGCAGCCCACAGAAACTTGTACTCATTTTCAAAGTGGCTCCAGGCAGGGAAAAGTTTCCCCACCCCCAATCTAGGCCAATGGTTTCCAACATTTTGCTTGCAAGTCCCCGTTATGAGATGTAGGTATCATTCTGTGGGTCCAGACAGCAACAAAGACATGCAAAGTAAGTATATTAAATATCAATAGGATCATGACACCAGCCCACTTGGGGTCTGATGCACAATTTGGAAATTTCTAGACTATAAAATCTTTGAGACTGTCTCTTTGTGTATGTACTTACAGTGCCTAACGAAAGGAGCCTGATCCCAGTTACAGACTATGTGCTATATTCAAACTAGTGCTAACATCAACAAAAATGAGGCAGCAAAAATGAAGTCCTTGCAATAATAACAATAATAATAATAATAATACTTAATAAATAAATAAATAAAAGAAAAGAAAAAGCCTTATAAACATATCCCCCAGATATTTAAAGGGAAAATATGTACTTAAAATTAACACACATTAACACATGGTCTTTTTTTAAACTGAAAAGCTGAAATTGTGTCACCAGGCTCTGAGGCATGTTTTATCAGCTGATTCAGATTAGTACAGCTACTAGTAACTTCTTATTGTTCACCACACAAAAGGGCAATCCAGACAAAACTGACTAATACTGGGAATCCAAAAGCCATAAGAGACAAAGGAGTTTGGAAACCAACAGACAACCCAATAGCCAGAGCACTGTTGGGAAATTTATATTTTTAAAACACTTTTAGACAAAGGCAAATTTTTAAAACCTTACATTTAAAGTTCTGATTTTAAGCATTCCAGCCCTTTTATTATTGTCCAAAAGGCTAGTTAGGGAGATATCTATCTAAAATAAAAACTGTGTCTGGTGTATGACACAATTGTATGAATAGCTGACTGAACTAGTAACCAATCCACAATCACATCCTTTTATTCTGAAAAGGCTATGGTTTCTTAACAATTCATGTGGTTATAAGGCAAGAGAGTCTCCTGCACAGCTTTCATATCCGAGGACAGTCATTCATTTTAACCCCAAAATAGTCCACAGAAATGTGGTCACCCCTCACTTTTATTGCTGGAAATTGTTTACATTAGAAGGAAAAGAATCCTGATCCTAAGTTATAGAAAGAGTTACACTAATGAAGGATGGAATTTCACAGCACTTTAAATTCTCTTCATAAATCATTTTTTGGGTCCGTATCACCTGTGGTATCCCACATTCCGGTCATGGCATGAGAAGTAAGTTTTGAAATCTAAAATTGGAATTGTTTCTTCCTCCACTGCAACATGAGGTGCTTTTTGTTGGATGTGGAGGCAGCCTGCTTCCGGAGCTGTTCTGGGGGTGCATCCTGCGACTGCCTGCTTCCAGCCCTGCCTGGAACTGCTTTAGACGGACTCAGCAGGTTCCCCGGCCCATGCTCCGCCTGTGTGGCACCCCCTCCCACCCCCCACCCCCCCACACCATAGAGTTGCCGTCTGTCTAAAAGCAACATTTGTTTTCTCTCCTGCCATAACTTACATGGCTGTTATGCCCTTATGCAGCAAGTTAGCTGGCAAGCCAAGACTAGATTCTACAAGTCCTGTCTCCAGTCATCTGTCCTAAATACAAGGCAATACTCTCTAACCCTCTTCTGAGTTTGCAAACATACTAAGGAAGAACTAAATGGCAGCTTTATACATTTCAAGGTTCAGTCACAGCCAGAGAAGAAAAATAAACTTTGACGCTCCAAAAAGGTCAAAATTATAGTAAGGCAAAAACAAACAAACTCCTAAATAAAATTTAAAAAGTCCTACCCCAAAACAAATCAAATTGTAGACAGAATAAAGAGCATCGGACATCACAGACTGAGGTAGAACTGCTCCTACTGCATGTCAGTTTCTTAAAGTAGAGTTGACTAACCACATACAGCTAAACCTGAATTCTTTTGGTTCCCATCTTAGATTTTACATTCTGGTCATTCTCATAATCACAGCTTTCTTGGCTGTACTTGGCCATACTTGGCAGCAAGAGGATAAGATACGTTATGTCCATCTGTAACATGGCTTCCCCCAAAAACCACATAGGCCAATCTGCCGGCTTTCCCTGACAGGACATAAAGAGGAAAAGGAGTGTTACAGGCAGGGATGGTCCTTTGGTCACAATCTTGGACACTTGTAGAATTCCTCTCTTGAGCCAACAGTGGCCCATATCTATAGCTCACAAACAGGAGTGCCATGAACAGGATACCACTGTCCTGAATCCCCTAAAAACAGAACAAGCTTCAATAAAACCAGATCCAGACAAGTGCAGACTGTGTGACTGCACAGTGCCCCATGGATTGAGGGATTCCACAGGACGCCCCCCCCCAAAAAAAACATGGGATACAGGAATAAACTTCAAATGACAGCATGGGTATGAGAAGCACTGGAATAAAACGCAGGCCCACAGGGAGCACAAGTCTGTGGAGGGGCCTCAGCAAATCATGAAGGGGGCCTCAAAAACATGGGGCTCACCATGTAAACTAGAAATAAATATGTTTAACAAAGCCTGGTCCTTGATGGGGATCTGTCAGATCCCTGTATCGGGGTCTTAGGCATGGTAGGAGGGGATGCATAGGGGCCCATCAGCACACATGCACCTGGGAGAGATCTGGGAGCCGCGGTGGGAGTGAGCCACCTGTAGCCGCGCCGCCTCCAGGATCCACAATGCTGACGGATCCACAGCTCCAGCTGGCAGGCACAGAGGAGTTGGTAGGGAGGGGCTCTGTGAGTACGGGAGCCCCTCCATCTCAAACGGCGCAGCCAGGAGGTCTGATTGCAAATGCCCTACTGCTGCCTGCTGTAGCCATGCCCACCCCCCACATCCCAGCTTCGGCGCTCAGAGCACCTGCGCACCCTGCATTCAGCAGGGAATAAAGGCAGCTCACTGCCCCCCAGCCCTTGCTGGTGACCAGCACTTTGTGTCTGTGAGACTGGCCCCCTCCTTGTTGTTGGTTTGGCCCTGGAATATTCTGACTGTTATTTTGAGAGCTTGCTGTGAGTACAAATTGGGTGAGTGGCGTGTGGGTGTTGTTTTGAGTACGTGGGAATTCTTATTGTGAACTCTACCCTCCATGTGACCTGGCCTCTTCCCAGTGCGATTGCCCTATCCTGCTCCCTGTCCCTAGGGATTTGGACCCCTTTTCCTATCACTGTCTTCAGTCCCCCTTTTCCCCGTCCTAGTCCCAATCGGTGTGCATGGACAGTATAACCTTAAGGCATTGCGCTACACTATGCCACCCGGTGATGATCTAGGCTGGGGGTATACGCCCCAGAAGCTACTCACGATCTGGAGGGTTTGTTTACAGGTGAGGTACTGCCGCCTAAAGTGTGTGGGTGTGGCCTGATTCTCTTCCCCTTTTCCTCTGTCCCATTTCGCCCCTGCTACCTCACAGGATCTTGCATTTAATTGAGCATCAAAAGTTACAGTATGGCCAATCCCAAGTCCTGCGCAGCACACGTGCAACATACACAATGCACTCATATGCCTATGTGCACGACTTGCACACACCCCTTGTGCAGCTCCGCAAAGGGGAATATGGCACGTGTGCAAACTGTGCGTGTACATCTGTGCACATGCCCACACGTAAACCATGTGCGCAGGAGCTTGGGATTGCACCCCGTAACATTTTCTTTTCTCTAAGGGATAAGCCAGCTTGTGTCCATCAAACATTCCTAGATTAGGAGGGAACCTACACCATCTTTTTCCCCAGGGACCCAACTCCCCTGGATCCAGCACTACTTTGCAAAATAACTTGTTTGGGAGAAGCTCCTCTCCATTGACACCAGTTTGTTCCTTTACAAGTAAAAAAAAAAAAAAAAAAAAAAAGGTCATGCTTCCTTAATTTGAGTTAATCTTAATCCTGAACATAGTAACATAGGGCTGTTGTAAGGTAGGACGATATTGCCAGTCCTAAATAATAAATATGAACTAAAAAATGGCATTTCCTAAACCTACTGACATCACCTCTGGCTACAAAAAACCTAACAAACCTTTGCCCATTCAACGTGTATTTTAAAGATGTTTATCTGGGGCAACTCCTTGCAAAAACTTTATCGAATAAGCGCCAGAACATCTTTCCACTCATCATTTTCTCTAGAGGTACCCACTTAACCTTACCTGTCAAGGAGAAGTTCCAGTACTTCTTTAGTGGAAGCAAAGCCTCTGTATGTTGATAGAAAGATACTTATGTAGGTGAAGTCATTGTCCCCAAAAGCAGTTAGCAGATTCTCTACAAGCTTCTCCAGTGTGCCAGCTTTTATTGTTCTGATCTTACATGTCTCATACTGACTAACAGTATGTCCTGGAGGCAGTTGGTCCCCTTCAACCTATGCAATGAGAGGAGGGAAAAACAGAAACCAATCACTCAAAAAGAGCAAGATAGTTGCACTGAAACAAAGAATAAACAATGGGAGATAAATACTAGCATGTCAAATTGCTGAAATATTTTGTAATTTTTGATGGCTGTAGAATTCCAGAAGATGGGTCTGTTGGTGCAACCCTTAGATTTATCTATGTCCAGTACATCTTTTCCACCTTCTCTACCTAATGTTTTAAAAGTTGACAGCAATCAAATTACCATGTGCTATGAACCCATTGGATGTTACAGTCTAAACCAGATTGGCAATTGGATGGAAAGCTACTAGGGCTGCTCCGAATAATTTTAAAAAAACCTTGCGAGTATTCTCCGAGGAGTAGTCTGAGTGTTTGGACCACCAGACCCTTGGCAAATACTCACCAAGTTCCAAGGCCGGGGGGGGAGGGGGGAGTTAGGGTTGGAGTAATTAATGGGGAGTGGGGGGTCTATGCCGATACCTGGCCTCTTCTTGGCTGGTAAGTTTGAAAAAAAAATTAAAACCCACTGAGCATGCTCAGAAGGGCCTGAATGGACCTTTCTGAGCATGCTCAGCCCTTTTCAAAGATGGTGCTGGCTTGCTGATGCTGCCAGTACCATCTTTGAAAAGGACCAAGCATGCTCAAAAAGGGTCATTCCGGCCCTTCTAAGCATGCTCAGTGGTTTTTAAATTTTATTTTCAAACTCATCAACCAGGAAGACACTATGTATCAGTGCGGGACCCCTGCTATGCCTCCTGCTTCCCTAAGCACCTCACCCCTGGCCCCGCGCTAGGCCCCCACCCTTCCTTCCTTGGCCCCCACTGGCCTATTCCCTCCCCAGCTAGCGGAGACCAGGGAAGGGGAGACAAGGGCCTAGCGCTGGCCTCCACCCCCCTTCCCTGCACTTGGACTTGATTTTCTGAGTTCTGAAGTTTCGGGGGCCCTTTCTCAAAACTTCGGAATTCAGTAAATCAAATTTGAATGCTCTGGTCCTCAGTGTTTTTTGAGGAAAACTGATGACTGAGTTTCAGCACTAGAGGCTACCAAACATCAGGGGTAGGAAACCTCAGGCCCAGGGGCCAAATGCAGCCTTCAAGCAAGTTTTTATATGGTCACTCTCCAGTGCCTGGATCTGGTCTCTGGATCCATTCTCTACTCCTAACCAGTAACCACTGGAAAACTGAGCTCATGATAATGGAGCAGAGAGGAGGCATGCACACACACAGGCAGGGGAAAGATCCATGGCACAGATCCATGATCTGTACCTTCCTTTTCTTGAATAAACCTGTTTAGCACCCCCGTCCCCAAACTCTATGTGGCCCTTTGAGCTCGTACTCATTTTCAATGTGGCCCCAAGACAGAAAAAGTTCCCCACCCCTGGTCTAGGTGTTCACAGAAAAAGTAAGTAGTGGTCAGAGAAGGTCGGACTTACCCATCACGGGTTCTACTGTGCCAGGGAGTCAACCTAGGGCAGTCAACTTTGGGAGGAGCAGAGGTGGGGCAGCTCCTTTGCCCTGCCCATTTCTGATGTAACCATGTCCTTTTCTGAATGGGGTGATATCGTGATGCTCAGAAAAGGGCGTGGCCAATGAGAAAGGGGTTGAGTCGTTTGTATCCAGGCTCAGCCCATCACTTTTCTTCTTGTTGGGACACAGACCCAGCACCACTTCAGCTATGAGACACTTTCCCACTTTGCTGAGCCTGGGAGACAGGAAGCAGACTGGAGACAAGCACCTCCATGCATGCACCAAGCATCTAAGATCATCCTGCCACTATGTTTCCACAGCTATGTTATTGCCTGAGGCCCAGAGCTTCTAGTGTCACCACTTAAGAAGCGTTTCATATATTGAGTTGGCCACATAGCTGTGTTCCCAAACCTGTCTAGCTACAAGCCTAAACAACTGCAGTGAGTTAGGCCCTTTTCAAACAGGCTGGGAGGAACCGTGGTGCAGGGGTGTGTGTGGATGTATGCTGCGGCGTGTGTACAGCACGTGTGTGGCCCATCACACAGATGCACACCCATCTCCACTGATCTACACACACAGAGGCACCTCTGTTTGTCCAATGCCTTTGTGGATGGGGGGAGGGGAAATTCGTGTGTGAGGGATCGGTGGAGACGGGTAGAACACGGGAGTGCGCATGCACACGCACTCCCACCAGCCCCCACCGACTAGCCCATGGACGCCCCCCCTCCCGGCTCATCCAGTTGCACACGTAGGCGGGAGGGGGGCAGTGTGGCAAAATGCCCTTGCCTTAACACAAACCCCCTCTGACCTCCCTTAGCTGAAACTGCCAGCCTGGTTCAGCCAAAGCCCAGGCCTCAGCAAGCACATGTTTAGGACTTCCTCATCCCTGGAATTCCTAAGGGGGGGGGAGGAACTCTACACCTGAGACAGGTGATGTAAGATGAGCAAATCCTAGAAGGAGAGGGGCTTCTGGGTTACAGCCAGCTGACCCTCCTGAACAAATGGGAACGAAGGTCAAGGATGCCTTAAAAGGACCAGCACGGGCATTTCTCTCTCTCTCTCTCTCTCTCTCTGGACTCACTGAACTGCTGCTAGGCTGGTGACCCCCCTGTCTGGAGGCACATGGCTTAACAGTAACTCTGGCCTGGCCAGAAGAAGAACTTGGACCCCTGTGAGTACTGCTAGTTACAGTTATAGGAAGACGCTTTCTAAACGGGCTACCATGTCCACAGGTCTGACTGATTGCTCAAAGGGTTATTACCCCTAGTTCTATGCTTTTATTCCTTTTTGTCTTATGTACCAGTAAAGACTAAGTTTTCTTTTTACCCTACTGTGTGTGTGTGTGTGTTATTGGCTGCGCAATAAACGCCTCCTTTGGGCCGGGTGGCCAAGCCTCGCTACTAAGGCTTAGAAGGGGAAAATCTACCTATTTGGCTAGGGGCCAACAGCTTTGGGAACCAAGGGAAGCCTCCTGTGGGTAGCTCTGGGGATCTGCCTCCAACACAGTGGAGGAAATCCCAGGAACAGAGTGCCAGGAAAGGGGAGTGCTTTTGGGAAGCTGTGAGGCTTATGCCTTTTGGGGTTCACATGTCTTGGGTAGTGTGAATGCCCTCTGAATTATACCCAAGTGGTGGCAGCGGAATACTAAGGGTTTTGGGGGGTTTGCCAGCTGTGGGAACCCCTGATCAGAGACCAGGAGAAACACAGTGAGGTGGGTGTCTCAGCTGTATAGCACCCCCTACTGGCATTTCGCCACAGGCATCTCATGTGAAAAGGGCTTTAGACTCTCGGTGCAACTGCCCATGCCATGTCGATGGCTGCCACGTAGTTGCAATAGACTATGTATACAGTCCCCCTGCAGAAGTAGCCATGACCAGGGTGAGATTGGGCCTGCTGAGAATGAACTGAGGAGATTGCTGCCTGCCAGGAATCACCCACATTGGATGGAATCAGATGAAATGATAACCCGCACCAGGTGCGTGTCCACCCATCCATTGATTAGGTTCCACCAGATGTTAGCCCCCACCTGCCATGTGGTCATCCACTACTCACAGCATAGTCCAGGGACATCCTGGGCCCATTGTCCAGGGGAATCTGGTCTAATGTGCACCCACATGACTATGTCCCATCAGTTAGGTTGCACGCAGTCTGCATGTGTACAGCACCATAGATTTGGAGGCAAAAGCCTAGAGGGTCCAATCTAAACAACTTAAAAACCCAACACGTGCCAAAATTCAGACATGCATTGCGACAGTGGGACAAGGACTTGGCACAGGGGGTACAAGGAGATCTGGGACAACAACTCTGGCTTTGGGAGGCAAACATTTCCCTACTATGAGCTGCTGGACCAGTTCCTCTGCATGGACGGACCAACATGGCATCCTGCCTTTACAGCTATGCCTTTGCCAGGGGCTAGATATGGCTCCTCCACTGCCTGCTCCTGCTGCAACCACTCCTGCTCCAACTGCTCCTACTCCCCCCACAGAAGCCATGACTGCCAATGGAGATCTCTCCATGCCCATCCCCATTCTGGAGCTAGCAACATCTATAGAGGAGGTGGAGTATAACAGTACGTTAATGCACCTGTGGCGTGGGGACTGTGCTTGCACAAAAGGCTTCTGTTTATTGCTATCTAATTATGGGGGGGGGGGGGGTTCTTTGCTGTGTTCAGATGTGGCCAGAGAAGTGCTTTGGAGCAAGTGGGGGGTGAAGAGGCACACTGGCAGACCATGTGGGTTGGGCTGGCTGGGAGGGGAGGTACCCTGATGGACCACACAGACTGGGCTGGTCAGGGGGAGGGGCACCCTGGCAGACCACATGGGCTGGATGCGGGGAGGGGAAACCCAAACCTGGCAGATCACACAGACTGGGCTGGATGGGGGAGGGGCACTCAAACAGATCACGGAGGCTGGGCTGGCTGGGAGGAGAGGTACCCTGGTGGACCACGTGGGCTGGACTGGTTGGGGGGAGGGGCACCGTGGCAGAGCACGTGGGCTGGATTGGCTGGGGGGAGGGGCACCGTGGCAGACCATATGGGCCAGGAGGAGACGCCCTGGCAGAGCATGTGGGCTGGGCTGGCCAAGGGGAGGGGCACCCTGACAGAGCATGCAGGAAGGGCTGGCTAAGGGGAGGGGCAACCTGGTGGGCTGGCGGGGGTGGGGAAAGGCACCAAGATGGGGCAGCAGGCTGGTGTGGGGGGAGGAAAGCAAAATGGCAGCTGAGCATTAAGCATAGTTGACAGCAGGAAGGGGGGATGGCGTGAATGGTGGTGATTGATTTTTGTATTTTCTTCACTCTATAAATGATCGCAGAAGGGAACCCGTGTGGCACTGGTATCCCACTGCCGCAATTGCCCCAGCAGCTGCATAGGCCAGGTACTTATTCCTGTTTCCCTTCAGGCTACGTGGGGGTTGAAGCCAAAATGGTGTTGGGGAAGAAACCAAAATGGCACCTGGAGGGAAAACCACGTAGCTCTAGGATCCCGGTGCAGTCTCACAGGACTCATTCCTGCTTCCCTTCAGGTGGGCAGAGGGCAGAAATTTGGGCAGGAGGGGCACTGAAACACCAGGGCAGGAAGGTGGGTAGGGTGGTCTGAAATAATGGATTTCCTTCTTGCCTTGCTACAGATCTGCCAGCACAACGAACCCCCTGCCGCAATCACCCAGTGCAACCATGACCTGCAACTCCACAACTGCAAGCTTCTCCTTCCAATTAGGACAACACACAAAAAGAATCAAGGCTACAAAGTGATTATTTTTCCTAAACTAAGACATTTATTATTTTTCTTAAAATAATTATTTTTCTTAAAATAATTATTTTTCTTAAAATAATTTTCCTAAAATAATTTTTTTGCTTTCTTACTAAAAAGTTCATAAGATATTTTTCTTCCTTTCTAAAAATATTTTTCTACAATGAATTACTTTTCTAAAATATTTTTTTTCTTCCTTTCTGCAATTGATCATAAAATAGAAAGTGTCCTGCAACCTTCACAATGAACTACAATCATCATTCTCTTCTTGTGTTCACAGGAAGAGGAAGGTTATGGAAGAACTGGACTCATGGAAAATGTGAACCCCTCCAAATAAATATGAACTGCAATGCAGCTTTTCCAAAAAAGCCATTTTCCAAACATTTGCGGTGAAGTACCTCCTGCAAACTTCAGGAGACGTGCTGCATGTGGTAGGGGCACAGTGCCCAGCAACCTCATCCCCAAAGCAGAGGGGATGGGGCACAGTGAGGTAGGACAGTACCTCAACACCCCCGTTCCCCTCCCAGAAAGCCTAGTGCTGGAGTGCCTGGGACTCTATGGTCCAGGAGAACCTGTATGCTCACAGAGGCTGTGCACACCCTAATAGATGGGAAGAAGTGGCCACATAGGTGCACATCAACCTGCATTTGCCCACATGGCAGGCTTGGGATTCTCCAGACCACATTGTGAGAAGGGGCTGCAGGGCAGGTGAGGGCTAACAGCTGGCGAACACCTAATAAACTTGCAGGTTCGCCCTCACCTGGTATGAGCTAATGTGAGTAGAGTCTCTACTAATGTGGGCTATCATCTCGTTTAAAAACACTCGTAGCTCCCGGCAGTCAGAGGTTAGTACATCTCCCATCTACTTAATAGCCATTAATGGATCTATCCTCCAAGAACATAGCCAATCCTTTTTTAAACCCACCCATGGAACTGGCCTTGACCAAATCCTCGGGCAACAAATTCCATGAGCTAATTGTGTGTTGAGTGACAAAATACCTTCTTTTATTTTAAATCTGCTGCTGGTTAGTCTCATGTAGTGTCCCCTAGTTCTAGTACTATTTGAGAGGGTAAATAAATAGCAACTCCTTAATTACATGCACCACACCACTCATCATTGAACAAACTTCTATCATATCCCCTCTCAGTCATCTCTTCTCCAAGCTGAAGAGTCCTAACCCATGAGCTTCTCCTTGTGCGCAAGCCATTTCATACTTCATCAGTTTTGTTGCCCTTCTTGTACCTTTTCCATTTCTATTTCTACAAATTGACTTAATCAATTCAGGGATAAATTCCTCCTTTTCCCTTAGAAATTTTAGTAGAAGAACTTAGAGACTATCAGTCTACAAAACACAGAGAAATTGGGCAGAGGAGACATCAATAAGGTGTATAGTTTTTATTTGCTTTTAAATAGGTGTCCATTACAGAGAGTGTAATTTTTTGGGATTGGGAAATAGATGTTGAAACACACCTGTTCACCTACCTTGCTGTGCACAATATAGCCCTTTGTCATTTGTAAATAACCCTTTATCTAATAGCAAATAACTCTTAGTAAATTTTACTAAGCTGTCCTGAGCCTGCATTTTGTGGGATGGGATGGATATAAATCTAAATAAATAAATAAAAATAATTATTTTTAAATGTGAATATGCATAACTTTATGTTTGAGAGGTTAGAGATGTGTACTATTTAGAGCTGGCCAAATGCCCTTCTCTAAGAGCAATGAGATTACACAAAGGGAAGTATAGATTAACAGGCAACAATTCTTAACAGTGAGGTCTATTAGATTGTAATGGGCTTCCAAGTGGAAATCCCACTGCTTACATCATTTATGAGTCTAGATGAAATGCTAATAAAATATGCTGGAGGGAGCAATCCTGAGGATAGGCTCAATGACCTAATTGTTCTTGTCCATCTCCAATTTCTGTTAATGTCTCAAGATAGACTGGGAGGTGTCCATGCCATTTCCGTTATGATCCAACATCGAAAGTGAACAGCTCTCTCTCTGTTGGCTGTTAAGAGACAGATTCACTCACCAAGTCACTCGGCGACACCACTGCTCCTAATGTGGGGATCTGTCTCACCTCGCTTCTTAACTCTTCCCCACCTAATTAGCATCTGCATAATATTATCACTCAGACTACTTCTGCCTCAACTGTGCCTCTTTCACTGAGACTTTGTAACTTTAAAAAAAAAAATTGGTTTTGATTTTCATTTGAATTTCATGCTTGTGAAAGGTCTTTTGATGCTGAGTGAAGTCTGAGCTTCCAACTACCTACAAAATGCATACAACATCAAAAGCAAGATGGCGCACACTACCTCGGGTATACCTCGAATGGACCCGCTCTAGGCATGAGAGAAATTTATGTTTCCATGTCCATTCAGTCAGTAGCTGTCTGTTGAGGCTGCTACTAAGGTACCCATTAAGGACAACTGTGATGGCAGTTGATGAGACATGAATACCCAGGGCTTGAGTGAGATCAGTTAATAGCCATCAGATAACAAGTTGTTGGATGTTACCAAATATAATGATAAATATATTGCAAAGCCATCAGGTGTTGCACTGGTGACATCATCATAGAATCAGAGTTGGAAGGGACCTTAAGAGTCATGGTTTGGATGCAGGACATCTACAGCTACAATATCCTAGCAATTGGCTGTCCAGCCTCTTTTTGAAAACCTGCAGTGACAGAGTCTACAACCATTCTAGGAAATTTGTTCTATTGTTGAACAAATTTTACTGTTGAATAAGAGTTAGATATAAGGAAAACCTTTCCACCCTCTTGTAATTTGAGTCCATTATTTCTATTCTTGCACTCTGTGGCAATGGAGAAGAGTCCTTTGCCACCTTCTTTGTGGAAGCTCTTTAGAAGATTGCTATCATAGCTTCCCTTGATCTTCTTTTCTCTAGGCTAAACATACCCAGTTCCTTCAAATGTTCCTCATAGAACTTCTTTCCAGACCCTTTATTCTTGTTGCCCTCCTCTGATCTGATCCAATTAGTCAATATACTTCTTAAAATGAGATGCCTGTTGCATAGCCAGATATATAAAGGCTGCTGCGGAAGAGATGAAGGGGCTCCCTAGTTCCCATACATTCTATTATATACAAGCTAGAAAATATCTAATGAAAAACAACTTGTTGAAGCAACGCCAATTCCATTTCATATGTTGGAAAGAATACTGATTATGGGAGGACAACAAAAACACGTAATCTCACTATGTTATAAAGCTTTATGCTCCCATACTTTACCAGAATCTTTAGATCACATTACACAATGGAATAAAGATTTAACTACTCCACTAACAGATGAGGAATGGAACAAAGCTATAGAAGCCACATATATATTCTCAGCCAGCAATAATCTTATTAAAACACAATTATTTGTGCTTCACAGCTCCTACATGTCATCTAATCTCTATCACAAATTCTACAATATAACACCAGAAATGTACAAAAAATGTAGTCCCTCCATATATCATTAATTGTGGGCGTGCTCATGAAAACTGGGAAGAAATCTGTAGTGGTATAAGCAATATGTTCCAAGTTCTCCTACCTACTGACCCAAAGATTTGTCTTCTGGGAATTAATAGGAGGAACCATATTCCACATCATATCATAAAATGCATCCTACTCTTATTATTTCTGGCTAAAAAAATGTATATTCATGAACTGGACTTCAGAATGATGCCCCCTTCCCCCCTCAACTTGACACCAGCTTTACTTCATTAAAGGGAATTTGCCACTGGAACAGGTGATTGGACAATTTGCACCCCATAATTATTGTTTTGAAGCCAAATGGCTATGTATTCTGGTGGGATTCTTTTTCATTCTAAGAGCATTGATTACTACTTATCCTAGGAGACTGATAATTATATATAATGTAATTCACAAATTATATTATACATATAAAGCTCACACACAACTTTTCCCTCCTCCCTGTTCCCCCCAGCTGTTTCCTTTGTCAGTTGCATGAAGTGTAAAATGCAAATGACTTTAATCCACCCCCAAAGCCCTCTGTAACAGCAGCAACCCCCCATAACATTGCTAAGATTCGTCCTTTTCTCTCTGTCTCCTCTGCCAAAACCCTTGTTCACACCCTGGTCATCTCTCGCCTCCATTACTGTAACCTCCTTCTCACTGGCCTCCCCCACTCTCCCCTTATCTCTGTCCAAATCTCTGCTGCCAGGGTCATCCACCTCACCTGTCGCTTTGACCACATCTAGCCCCTCCTCTCCTCTCTTCACTGGCTCCCCCTTCCTGAACGAATCCTGCACAAGCTCCTAGTCTTCACCTATAAAGCTCTTCACAACCTTGCTCCCCCCTACCTCTCTGCACTAATTTCCCTCTGTACTCCAGTCCGTGAACTCTGCTCCTCCTCTGTCCCCTCTCTCGCCCTCCCTCACCTCCCCTGCTCCTCTAACCGCCTTTGTCCCTTCTCCCTAGCTGCCCCCCACGCCTGAAACTCCCTCCCTGCCCACATCTGCCTCGACCCCTCCCTTCGTACCTTCAAATCCCTCCTCAAGACCCACCTCTTCCGCTCTGCCCTCCCCAACTCCTCGCTCCCCTCACCTAACTCCTGCTGATACTCTCCATCCAGTACAATCTGTTACCTGAGGTCTGTGTACTCATATCCTCACCACATGGACCAACCAGCCATCATTCTTGATGTAACTAAGCCAAGCGCGTGCACCTGGGACCTCGCATCTTCATGAATGTTATACTTCTTGTCTCTCCCTCTGTTCCCCTTCCTTCGTCCCCCCCTCCCCCCAGTCTCTCAGACTGTAAGCCCTAGGGCAGGGACCCTGTTTATTCAATGAATTCGTAAAGTGCCAGGTACATTGCTGGTGCTATATAAATGCTTGCTAATAAATAATAAATAAAATAAAAAATAAAATAATAATAGAGTGCATCTACTCAGAAATGTTGAATTATAATTTTGTCTGGCAAATCTTTTCCTATGAAAATTGCTTAGACACACGCAGGAACTTGAGGGGTTTGGCAACATCCCTTCCCAAAAAGCCATGTTTCTATGGTCTGTCGGAAGACCATGGATCAGAGTGGGGCAGTGTGCATATTTAGGCCTGACGTAGCAGCTATGCGCTGGTAGGAAATTTGTGTTGTTCTCAACCATGATTGTTGGGAGCCAACCCATGTTGAATATGTGGCCGATGACATAGCCAGCATTTACAAATGTAACAGGGAACTTTGTGTTTACAGCCAAAATCAAGTAACAAGCGTTATGCCTGGTAACACTCATTTAGTCATTCTCAGCTCAGGGTAGATTCAGACTGACAAGATGCATAAAAAGGATCTGTATCCATTATCAAGCCTCAGAGTCATCAAGGTCCCTCATAGTTTTATGGGGCCATGCTGGTAAAACGTTTGGGGTCTGCTGCTAGACCCTCCTACTATTACAACCATCATATCTCTTATCCTGCAATTTTGCTGGCACGGGATCATCCCATGGGCTACAATAGGGCTCATCACTAGTGTTAGGGTTTGCTAAGGTAACTTGCAAAGGGACAAAGGTTACAGAAAACAGTACAGCGTAAGTAGGTGGGTGTATGTAGAAGTACTGAATTGATGAATGTTCACATCATAATAATGTGTTGTGATACAGAGATATGGGTCAATAATACTGGCTCTCAGGCTCACTAATGTAGCCAGCCATGCTGAGTTAACCACCATTGGGTGTCTTCAGATGTTACGAGATCACGGTGAACCACGGTGAATACCCACCTGTGGCCACCGTGTCTCGAACGTCCGTTTGGCGGGCGCCAGATGTTCGCCACGGTGAATCCCCACATGGGGTCTGTTTGAACCACGCTTCCCGGGCTAGCCGGGGGAAGGTCCCGGGAAGCCTGGTCAAACGGACCCCGGGCAGGGACCAACAAAAAGTCACGTCTGGCCACACGCCACGGCCCGGGATCCCGGGCGGGATCCTGGGCCACGGCGCTTTCGGCCCGACGCGGCGGCCGCAATGGCCCCGCCGCCTGCCCGTCTCCTCGGAGGGCGGGCGGCGGGGTGCGTGGAGGGGGCGGGGCCGTGCGGACGCACGTTGCGCCGCGCGGCCCCGCCCCCTCCCAGTTTCCCCACCGGGATCCCCCCGGCACGTCTGTTATGGCGTGACGGGGTGGCCCCGGCGGGGAATGAAGCGGGTGGTTTCGGTACGCGGCCAAAGGGCCCCGTAACGTCTGAAATCACCCACAGTCTCAGGGACTCTTAAAAAGAACTGCTTTTAAGTAACCTTTTGCTGCTGAAAAGTGACTCTTGTCATAGTGCTGTTATTTTATTTACCCTCTCTAATAATACTAGACCTAGGGGAACTATATATGAAACTAACTAGCAGCGGATTAAAACTAACAAAAGAAAGAACATGTAGAACTTCTTGTTAAGGAATGTTGTTAGGCCCAATACCATAACTAGATTTTTAAAAGGATTGGATACGCTCTTAGAATATAGGTCCAGAAATAGCTATTAGCCAAGTTGGTAGGGGGGTGTAATTTCTGACTGGGAGTAAATAACAGGGAATGGATCACTTCACTGTGACTTCTTGTGTATTTCTGTGAAGCAACCGAAGGTGGTCACTGTTGGAGAGGGTGAGATGGACCATTGGTCTGACCCAATATAGAACTTCTTATGTTCTTATAGTGCCCCATTCTTTGCTTCACCACCAAACCAAGCATTAAGAAGTATCACGCGTACACTACTGTATACAGAACCTTTCCCTAAGCAAAACTTTATTTTGTAAATAAACTAGACTACATAATTTGCATGTAAAATTGAATCTTGTTGACATTTCACTGTTATGACTTTTAAAATCTGTTATTAATTTTAGAGCACAGCTTCCCCAAATGCATCAGGAAGATAATGAGTTTTATTATCTTTAATTTAACATGATTTCCATTTAGACCAACCTGCTTTTTCCTCTTCCACCGCCTGATGTTAATTGAGACGACACTAATTCCTTAGTCCATATGCAAAACTCCCATTCATAAGTGTGCTGTCCAAGGCCAGAACTTGGCTTTTAGATTCAAATTCACATAAAAATACGCTGGACTTGTAACTTGCCTAAGACACTAAAGAGAATGTGAGAATGCTAAAAAAGAAACACCAACAACCCCAAACTGAACTTGTCAGCAAAACACTAAACTGCTAGAATCATTTTGAAGGACTTTTAGGGATTGCTTCTATTTGTATTATTTCAGCAATTCTGCCTTGAAGTTCAAAAAGTAAAAAGTCTTGGCAGTCAACCATTCAATAACACCGACATACAGAATAAGATATTGTGGGCTGAGCTAGCATGCTAAAAGGAAACTGCTCAGTCTGGATTTAATCAGAGACAGATTTTACCGACATGATCATGATACCCAGAAGCACAGTTGTGGTGTTTGCAGTCATGCCAGCTGCCTGCAGAAAGAGGTGGCCTGCAGGCCAGATCTGCCCTGCATGGCCTGTTCTTGTGCCCCCTCTCTCTTGCTCTCCACTTTCTATTGCTCTGAGCCTCCTTGCCCACTAAGCAAGTCCCAGCTCCAGTCTCTCCCTAACCAGGCAGAGGTTGAGACTTCTCTTCCCTTTGTTGGAACCCTCAGGCTCACAACTTTTCCTGTCCCAGCTACGATAGCTAGAGCACGAGTAGGAAAAACCTCCAGCTTGTGGGCTAAATTCAGGCTGTGATTCTTTATTTGGCCCTTTTCCAGTTCTTGAATCCAGACCATGGATCTAGTCTTTGCCCTCAAGAGCTGGGGAAAGTGAGCTCAGGGGAAGGGATGAGAGCATGCACTCAAGGATAGATCTATGATTCGGTTTCGGTTTATTTGGCACTGGTTTTCACCTTGGCCAGATTATCAAAAATCTTTAAAACACACACACATCAAACAGTAAAATAATACATTGTCCGATCCAAATACAAACATAACCATAAAATATCAAATTTGTATTATAATATAATAATATAACTTTATTGCGTGGCCAATGGCCATTGCAAGACAAACAAACATACAAGTAAAAAGGTATTAGGTCCATGACTGTTATAATCCTTAAGAATAAAGGATATAATATAAAACCATTATTATAATCAAATATAAACAAATTAAGTACATCAGAACCATGCAGGTTACACAAAAGAGACCAATTTAAATAATACATCCTGGATAATAAAGCTATACCAATCAACCCTACAGAACAATTTCCACCTCATCGGTCTTTTCCTGCAAATATTTAAAACTTAAGAAGCTTTTCCTACTAAAGTAAATATGTAATAGGAAAGACGCAGTATTGCAAAGCACCTGTGGATCAGAGTTATCCAATAAAATCTGGAGAAGGACACAATCAGATCTACCTGGAAACTTTATCAGGGTAAAATTTAGAAATTTTATTCTGAGGTCATCATATAAGTGGCAGTTTAGAAGCATATGGACCACCGTCTCTACAGCCAACTGGTCAAACGGGCATAGGCACTCTAGGAAGGGAATGCCCTGAGTACGACCCTCCAGAACCCGAGAGGGAAAGGAGTTGACCCGAGCGTAAAAAAGAAGCTGCTTTGCTTTAGCAGAAATAGGCAGCTTCAAATACTCTGCCACATGGCCACAAGGCAGGACCCAGTCTAAATAAGCAGCCATATGCGTAGAGGCTATTATTTTCCCCACCTCCTGTTGTCTCTCTATATCTAGGGCTCTACAGAGGATCTCCTTTTTAATTACTGCGAGAGGTTTGTGGGCCAATACTCCTGGGACAACCCCATAGAGTTTAGATGAGCCACAACCTTCTCCATCCATGGGTTCACAAATGCGTCCTGGGCTACCTCCCTCAGAATAGTAGAGCATTGATTTGTGTAGATTTTGCACCATAATTTTAAAGCTAGTGCCATGGCATCATATTGTCAGCTTTGCTGACCAAGCTCAACTCTTATTGCTGCATGGGGAGTCCCTACCAGTTTACCCAAAAGCCCAGAAAGGAAGCTCGCCTGAATTTTATTTACCTTCTGGGCCACAAAAGAAGCCCAAATTTCAGCCCCATAGAGTATCTGTGCTCTTACTTTACTATTCAATACTCGGATGGCCGGGGTCACCGCAGATTTACCTTGCCTCGAGAAACATCTGTAAATGGCAAGAGCTGATCCCTTTGCAGCAATGATAGCTCTTGCTACGTGCTCTTCCCAACTAGAGTTTCCTTTAAACAATAATCCAGATACCTAAAAGATGTAACCTGTTGGATCCTGTTGTTCCCTACAAACCACTGGTGCATGCTCTTCCTCCAAGAAAAACCCATTATTTCAGATTTAATGAAGTTTATATTCAACTTACTAGACTGACAAAAGACAGCAAAAGCATTAAGTTATCTTTTCGTTGTTCGCCCAGGCCTTCGCCCAGGCCTTCGGGGAGGGGGGCAGGGGGGGTTAGGGTTGTGGGTTTTTTCCCCTACCTTGTTTTATGGTTTTAATGTTGAAAGTGTTTCTCGGGGCCCTGTTTAAAAGAGTATTTAATTTTGATTGTTTAAACTGTTTTTATATTGTTAATGTTTTTATTGTTGGAAGCCGCCCCGAGCTATGTGCAGGAGGGACGGGGTATAAATGTTTTAAATAAATAAATAAATAAAATAAAATCTTTTGAGCCCTATGCGGGTTTGCGAGACTAAGGCCACGTCATTGGCATAACACAAAGCCCCAATTGTTCTAGAGGCAAGCTTGGGGGGAAAAAAACTAGAATCAGCCATTTTGGGAATCATCTTGTTTATATAAAAATTAAATAAGACAGGAGCCAATACGCAACCCTGTCTTACTCCCTTCCTAGACTGAATCTTAGGTGACAAATGGCCCTGACCATCCGCTCTCACCACACAAGAGGTATTCAAATACAGGGCATGGATCAGGTTAAATAATCTTTTATCAATAGAAGTCCCCCTCAGTCTAGTCCATAGGATACTCCTATCGACTGTGTCGAAGGCAGCTGAGAGGTCCAGAAAGGCCACGTATAAGACGCCGTTTGAGGCTCCATATTTGGCAATTAAATGAAACAGGACCAGGCATTGTTCCACAGTGGAGTGTCCCCTCTGAAATCCTGCCTGCTCCACTGCCAGAATATTTTCCCGATCCATCCATGCCAACAACCTACTTAACAGGAGCTTAGCTTAGATCTTTCCTACTACTGAAAGCAGGCTGATCGGCCTGTAATTGGCTGGGTCTATCCTTGAGCCCTTCTTGTATATGGGCACAATGACTGCCCTGCCCCAATCCTTAGGAATCTTTCCAGATGAATTTATAGCGGAGAACAAGACAGCCAACAGGGGCATCCACCAATCCTTGAATGACTTAATGAATTCAATATGCACCAAGTCCACCCCAGGAGCTTTATTTGTATTTGACACCAGTCATGCATCTAATTCTCCTAGTTTTCTTTTAATCCATCTGATAGCATATACACCGCTTAAAATTTCTCATTAATGAGAACTTAATTTTCCTTTAAATCAAACTTAAAATAACTAAAACAATTCCCATATTGGCTATTACACTTTACTTATACAAGATAAATTTACTAGTAAAACCACAATATTGACTGGGCTATGTCCAAGGGACCTATATATTCTGTTGGACCCTGGACAGGCCTCACACCTTCCATTATCTATTCACTTGTTCTTATGGGTATTGTACAAAACCATAATAATAAAAACACAGTATAAATAACATACAAATAAAATAATTTATGTCTTGCTACATTCAGCCTCTAGGGCCAGCTAGTCTCTGTAGTAACGATAACAACTACCGGCCTTTGAAATTTTCTCCTGTATTTTGTCTGTTTAGAGGAGTAACTGTTCCTCATTTACATAGAAATTCCAATCAATAAATAAAGATGCAGATTCAGATAGATCCCAAATACTTTAATAACCTTGCAAATTGTACGAGAATCTTTAAATAACTACCACCGTAATTCACATCAATTTTTGTACTACTTAATCACTAACCATCATCTGGTTCCCACTTTTATCTTTCCTAAAATTATAGTTTACTCTAATTTTTGATCCATGAATTTATTATGCATCCTCGAGTTCCCATTGTTTTCGTAGTTTTTTGGCTGCACATAACCCAAAAGTAGCGCAAATGCCATACAATCCGAGTATTCCGAAACACTTAATATTTTCTCCATTTTTAGTTGAGGGGACAGCTTTCCCTCTTTTTCAATCAGAGGATAAATCCAAGTTTCCTTCAAAATTTCATATATTGGCCAAGTCAACAACATATGTTCTATTGTTTCAATCTCATCTTGGCCACATATGCATAAACAGGTCTCTATTGGAGTTGCCTTAGAGTAGCCCAAGGTAATGGCTGATTTTACCAATTGGAATCTTATTAATGTTATATTCTGCCTTAAATCACTTATTGGGATTTTTTCCAAATATGATTCAGGTTTGAAAACTTTTTAAACTTGTGATAAGGTTGGAGCCACTTTCCATCCAGCTACCTCTGTCAGATCTTCTTGTGCTGCTACATCTGTTGTTCTAATTTTTATTTGTGCTCTTATATATTGGGATGTTATTCCTGACAATGCTCCTGTTGTCAGACCTAAACTTTTAAACTGCTGCTGTAGGGATTTTATCCAGGTCCTACTCCTGCATAGGAACCTTGTTCCACTAAACATTGTTGCAACAATGAGTCCTCCTTCTGGTTCTTTAGGTGGGCCCAACAACTTATAATGGCCTGCCTCCTTTTGGACCCTATTGAATATACCCCTGTCTCTGCCTGGACTACTGCTGCTGGTACCGCTTGTGGGACTCCTAAGAGCCCTCTCAAAAATTGATTTTGAACTATCTCTAGCTTACTGCATTTCCCTACCGGGATTACCTCTGATCTGAACAACAAGCTTGTCTGTACTGTTGCTCTGTAAATTTCCAGGACCCTGGACACGTCTACATTTTTTGATCTTCTTGCAAGGGATAGCATTGTCTTAACAATAGGCAACACCTTTGCTATTATTTTCTTTTCATGATTTTCCCATCTCCCATTTGCACTATATTCGATCCCCAAATACCTTGCCGACTCAACTTGGTGAATTATATTTCCTTGTACCTTCCATACCTGTTTTTTAGTTCTCTTCCCTATCATCATTACCTGTGTTTTCCCAAAGTTCATTTCTAACTTATTCTTATCACAATACACTGCACACATTTGTAATAAACCTTGGAGACCCTTCTTGGTTTGTGACATCAAAACGATGTCATCGGCAAACTGCAAGATTGGGATACCATAGTCCTTAATTTTAGGCGGATTATATTTGTATCCTTTCAATTCCTCTACTAAATCGCCAACATATAGGTTACATAATAGTGGGGCTAGCACACACCCTTGCCTCACACCTTTTGTTGTTCCTATATGGATAGTATGGGTATTATCATTTTTCCGGATAGCCACTGTATTTCCTGTGTGGACTTCTATTAATAATGCTAGTAAGTCATGGTTTATACCCATGTCTATCAGTTTTGCCCATAATCTCCCCCTAGACACTGTATCGAAAGCTCCTTTCAGGTCCACAAAGACAAATGTAGTTGGGCTCGTCTGATTACCGAATATTTGTCGACCAAGTGGGATAATATAAAACAACAGTCTGTCACTGAGCAATTAGCTCTAAATCCAAACTGCTCTTTGGGAATCAACCTCTTGGTTTCAGTCCATTCTTCTAAATGTTTTAACAAAGCTCTCGCATACATTTTGCCCAAAACCAGGAGGAGACAAATTGGCCTGTAACAAGCAGGCTTCTTTATGTTCCCCTTTTTAAAAAGGGGAAGTAGCATACTATGCCCCCAAACCGTTGGGACTTGCCTTGCTTGATTTATAAAGGTGAAATAGCTGGATAGTATCGGGGTCCACCATCTAGCTGCTGTCTTAAATACTTCCACCGTTATAAAGTCATAACCAGGGGCCTAGTTTCCTTTTAAATTTTGGATTGTTTCGCAGATCTCTTCTTCATTTACTCTTGCCCTAAATTCGCTATTCCTATCGACAACTAGACTCTGTACAGGGAGTTGTTCTTCCTGATCTTCTCTATATAGGTCACTGAAATATTTAATCCATACTTCATCTTCTATTATATTCCCTCGCTGAGTATTATCCCTTTTTGTAAAAGATCTAATTAGGAACCAAAACTTGGCTGTATTTTGCGTTTTTGCTGCCACCATCAATTGCCCCCAAAACATCTGCTCATATTCCTTTTTCCCCCAACAATAAGTGCTTTATACATTTTCTTTTTCCCAGTGTATTCCTTTTCACTTTCTTCCGATGGAAATACCATCCAATCCTTTTTCGCCTTCCATAACTTCCTCTTTACTTCCTTACACTCTTGGTCATACCATTTTCTACCTCCCTGGCTTGTAGGTCTACTTACTCTAGATAAAAAATTCTGACCTATATATATCAGTGTATCGTTTAATATCTGTTCTAGATCATACCAGTCTAAATTTAATCCTTCCTCACTGATTTTAGTATTAACTGCACTCTCCCATAAATAATTCACTACTTTAATTGAAAGTAAAGTAGACTATTTGGCCCTTACTCTTCCTTTTGGCTTGATTCCTAGCTTATCACTCTTGCTTGCTGAACTAATTGGGGCATCTATCCAAAGAATTCCATCCAATGGCATATGATCAGATTCTGTCCGTAACTGTACCTTAAAGCTTTTTACTATATTCCAATCTGTGGAACTGATAAAAATATAATCCAATATACTTCTACCTTTCAGATTATAGTACGTATATTGTCCTCCCCAATCGTCTTTTGTTCTCCCATTTACTATTATTAGTGTCAGGTTCAGGATAAGCTGGCTCATATTAGTTCTGGTTTCTGTAACTCCTTGATCTTTTGAACTCCTATCAGTAATACCATAGATTGCAGTCATTGAATCATTCATCACATCCTGACTTTCTCCCAATCATGTGTTAAAATCTCCCATAATTAATACTATTGCTGCTGGGTATTGCTCCATTAGATCTAATATAAAGTTCTCTATCTGAGACCAAATCTCATTCTTGTAATATGGAGAGCTTGCAGGTGGTATGTATATGTTAAATAGCAAAATGTTTCCCATACCCGGGAGTATAGATCTATGACATGTGGTGTTTTCAGATGAGATGCTACCCAGCATAGCCACTCATGAGCCATGGATCCGCCCGCCCGCCCACCTGCCTGAAGGTGGAGCCACTGGATACTTGTTCCCGCAAGCCACAGAGCCACTCACCGGTGTGGGGCTAGCCAAATAGATCCATCAATGGCAACAGGCAGTCACATAGCCCCAGCCCGTATGAACAGGGGTGGACAGCCATGCTAGCAGACAGGTCCGCCAGTACCATGGAGGAGGCTCATGAAACCGAAGGCCAGAGTGGCCCCGCAGCTGTTGGCAGCCAGGCCAGCTCCCAAGTCCCACCCCCAGCCCTACCGGGAACCTTTAAAGAACACGCATGTGAAATACAAAACCACGTTGGGCCAAAGCACCATAAGGGCACAGTGCACACCAGACCCACAGGGAGACGGAGGAGCAACCCCCAGAAGCTGTGGAGGACAGCAGCTCAGCCAGGTAAGCAAACACCACCGGGGGGGGGGGGTCAGTAAGGAACAAGACAGAAAGAGCTCAAACAATCACACGAGGCACAAACAAGATTAGGGTTCAACAGGGACCTGTCCCAGTGCCAGCAGCAGACAAAAGACTTGAGGCATGGATACAAGGCGATCCATGACAACAACCTCAAGTCCGAACATGTGANCAGAGCCACTCACCGGTGTGGGGCTAGCCAAATAGATCCATCAATGGCAACAGGCAGTCACATAGCCCCAGCCCGTATGAACGGGGGGGGGGGGACATGAAACAGCAAGTCAAGGAGAGGAAGGTAATAGGTGACCATTATGTTGTCTGTTTACAGGCAAGTACCAGCACAGCTGCCACTGCATTCACACCAGTGCAGGTTCCAGCTGCGCAATGTGCACCCCACCCATCCATTCAAGGAGCATGTCCTGGTCTGATGAAGAGAGACCTGGGCCCTCATCAGGCTGGGAGGGAACCATCAAGTGCAGCTGGACCTCATGGGATGCTGCCGCAATGAGACAGTATAGCAATGTATCTCCGAGCAGATGACACAGTTGGGGTTCAACAGGGACCTGTCCCAGTGCCAGCAGCAGACAAAGGACTTGAGGCATGGAGACAAGGCAGTTCATGACAACAACCTCAAGTCCGGCCACAGAAGGCAAACTTGTAATTACTATGAGGAGCTGGACAGGTTCCTCTGTGTGGACAGAGAAATAATGGTTTCATGGACCTGCAGTAGTGCCTTCGCTAGGGAGCGGAATTGGGTTGACACCCCTCCCCCAATGCCCAATCCTGTCCCAACTGAGCTGTCTGCACCTGCTCCTGCCCCCAGAAGGCATGCCTGCAGGTGAGGGCCACATCTCGCCTGTCCTGGAGCTGGCGTCCGTGAACAGACCCCAGCAATGACATTGTGATCCTCCACCTGCACCCCTCCCGGAAAGTCAGCCCCTACCCCTGGAGAAAATGGGGGTGCAGGAACAGGAGTCAGAAGACATGGATGCCACCAACACTGGGGAGCCTGAGGAGACTGGTATGTTCATTCACCCAGGAGAGAGGAAAAGGGGCACCAAAATGGTAAAGGTGGCCAAGAGCAGCAATCGAGAAGCGCCAACCCAGGACCCTCCCATCACCTTATACTGTGTTCACAGGAAGCCAGGACAGCAAAAGGGTGCCTGAAGACCAGCTCCAGGGGTCGGCATCTCCAGCTGGGCAAGGTAAGCGGGGCAAGTGGCCAGGAAGGCACTGAAGGGAGACAATGTGGGGTTGGGAGCAACACCGGCAGGGAGGAGGGCACAAGCAACAGTGGACGCCAAGGTAGAACTGGTGAATGAGCGGCCAGGGGCATACCTCCGAAACACTGAACACAGGAATAAGGGTGACAGTGGGACATATAGTCTGCATATAAAAGCCATATAGACTTATATTTGAAGATGCAAAGTATTCCATGGCTTAACTATGAGGCTGGGATGAAAGAAAATAAATTTAAAACAGTTCAGGGTTCTCAGATGCATACAATAACCTCTTCCATAAGCTGGATAAATCCTTGTCCTTATGGCCAAGCTCCATCACAGCACTTCCCCTAATGGATTGGCATGCACACCCCCATGTTGAGTGCGTGTTACGGTTTATGCAGCCGTCCTTCTGCCACTAAAGCATTCCCCCCACTCAACCCACGTGTCCATGTACTGAATGGTCCCTTCCCTCAGACCTTTCAAAGGGTGATTTCAGACATTACGTGGTCCCAATTCACCACAGTGGATTCCCGGCGGGGGTGAACAGATTAACCACCCCCCGTGGTCAAGGAAAGCCCCGAACAGACATGACGGGACCGGGACCACAGCAGAGAATCGGACCACCAGACCACGGCCTGGGGCAGCGCAACAGACATTACGCCGATTCCGGGATGGGCCGTGGTCAAAGCACCCGGAAGGTGACAGGGCGGCTCGTCCCGGCTGTTGTTGTGTGCCCTTTAAATCTCCCTCCCCGGTCTGTGCTGTTGCTGGTTGTCTGGCAGCGACACTGCGTGCTTTATCCCCGACTGGGAATCACTGTCTTTGGCTCCGGCCGGTGGTTGCCGTTCAGACATTACTTTTTTTGTTTCCCATTGGGAATCTCTTTGACCACGCTTTCGGAGATGGTCTGGGCCGGAGCTCTGGAAGCGTGGTTGATTTTGACCCCATGTGGGTATTGACTGTGGTGAACATCTGGCGGCCGCCGAACAGACATGCAGGGCACTTTGGCCCAGCCGCAGAATTGACTGTGGTTCACTGTGGTTGAGCGTGATCTCGTAATGTCTGAAATCACCCTAAGATGGAGCCCACAGCATGTCATTCGGCCCTTCTGAGCATACCCAGCTTTTTTTTCTTTATCTAAACTTGGATCTTCCTGACAAATGAGCTTAACTGAGAAACTGGTCAGAAATACTGGTATTGTTAGAAAAAGGAAGTGTAAATAATGACATCCCATCAGCCCCTGACAAGGTTCTGGTCTTTAGTCTTGACCTGCTAACGCAGTCCAAGGGAAGATTAGAACCTATAACTTCATACCAATGATACCAAAAAGAGTTATAATGGTTGTGGGGTGATGAATGTGTGTTGCAGATAAGTTCAAAGACTGCAAGGAGAAGTGTAATCAAGGAGAGGACAATAGAGAGTCCCTTATCTATAGCATGGGAGGGGCTGCAATGAGCTTGCCTGAAGATGTCCATTTGGCACCTTAAGGCTGGAGAATCCAACACCTTGTCCCTATTGATGGCTTTCATATTGCTCTCCCTCACCCCTCCCTTTCTAATCTGGCACAGTACAGCAGTGTCTTGGGACTGTGGGACAGATAGAAAAAGAGGTGTGAAATCAGGAACATCCCAGACAATCCAGAACACTGGAGAGGTATGGGTTGTGGTCACACATGGGGGCAGGATGGCAAAAGTGCAGCCACCCAGAACTAATGGCTCTCCCCATTGTTTTGCTACAGGTGTGGAACTGCAACAGGGACAGCCCAGGCCACCATCTCCATCCACAAACACCATTTGAAACCAGGAACTGCGGGCATGGAATCACCAGCACAGAGAAGACTGACAAGGAACCTGATGGAGGAAACCACATGGTGGAAGGTCAAGATCCAAGATGTCATTCAGGGGGTGGTATACCAGCAGATGAGGGCCCTGCAGCAGAACGAAGCTGAGCATAGGGCCCTCACTGCTCAAGTCCGCCAGGAGTACCTGTGGGAGCGGGGGGACTCAGCCACCACTGGCAGGAGCTATGGAGCGCCCACATTGTGATGGAGAGGATAAGCCAACAAATGGCTGAATCTAGGGCTGATACTCTCTTTTCTTGATGAGAATCAGCATTCTCAGCACGTTCTTGCAAACAAGAACGTACTGAGAATTGCCTTGACTCTCGCCGAGAAAACTGAAAATCTTGCCCTCCCCCCCACTTGTTGAGGCACCCCCCCAATTAAGACTCAGAGACAAAAGTTGGGTTCAAACTTGGCCGCACTCTTTATTTAACCAATCTCAACAAATGAATGAAGGTCGGTGAGTAATTGCAACAAGCAATTTGGGTTCAGTATGCTAACTAATATCTCAACTTATTAACTCTGGTACTGCCCTGGATGTACCATCCAGTGTCAGTACCCTGACGCAAACAGTTCCCTCCTTCGACAGCCCAATGGCAATGGGCCGAAGGGGGGGGGGCAAGCCCAACTGTGGGCATGAGTAAGGAGTGTCGTGCTCGCAGGGTGTGAAGACAGCGCATGTCCCTACTCACCCAGCTAAGACACTGCTCCCATGGTCGTGACCCCAGTGCATGCTGTGCCCCACATTGCACCAGGTGTCATCTCCCCATCTCCTACGGAGATGCCTCTCACTAGCCTAATTCCATCCTGTTTAACCTATAACAGCAAACTGGACCCCTACCAGAAAGGGGTGGTCAGTCCCGAACCACCCCGACACCCACCGCCTCTTAAACAAACAAAGATTCCAAATGCCAAGCCAAGACAGCCAAATACATGTCGTTTCCCGCCTGGGACAAGTGCACACCATCATGCCAGTATAGATTGGGTCGGGTGTGAACTATTCCTGTATGTTTAATGACAGTCCCACTCAAACTCATTACCCATTTTCCTATATCCCTATTAATATTTTTTCTGGTTCTATCTATCTTCCCCAGCTTTTTTGCCTTATCCCAATTCATCCTGGGGATCCAATTTGTCCAGGTTATGTGTACTCCCTTAAATTTGTCTCTAGCTAACAACAAATCCTCCTTAATTTGAATTATCAGGTTAACACCCTTCCAATCTGGCAAATCATTTTCACCCAGATGGATCACCAAGATCTGCGGTGCGGGGAAATTCCTTGGTTCGAACAACAGCAGGAGCAGTTGGTTCCAACGTATGCTGCTCCGCCCCATCCACCTAATACATGCCCATGCAGCCAATCCCAAGTGCCATCCCCGTGGGGTCTGTGTGGCAGCTCTGCTCGCCAACCGTATTAGACTGTGACCAACGATCCATACCACTCTTCGTTCAGCCACGGGAGCCCACCATTCTACTAATAAACAATGATAGTGTTAGTGCCTTATGTTCTTACATATTTTTTATATGCATTCAACCGCCATCTACCTACTGCCTTGATCGCGTCCCCTGGTAGTCCTGCCGCTGCTGCGGTTGTGGCCACCCTGATCCTAAAAGAATGCAATCCAAACCTCCGGGGCGGTAAAACTAGAGTTTTCAACGTTGTGCACAGGACTGCGGTAAACTGGTGACTGGTCATACCGCCTATACGTTTATGAATAAATAACACACCCTGGCAATGCAGTCAAATAACAAGGTACCACCTCATTTGCTCAACCGGGCATATTGTTTCCGGGCAGCTCTTGAACCGTTCAACCGTGCACCCTTTACTCCTCTGATCTGTCTTGGAACGTCACAGCCGCAACAGGACTCGCCCTGGAGCCCAATCAGTATCCTCTACCGCCAATGCCCAGTTGGAGGTGTTTCTGCCCGATGTTTTTACCACTTCGCTAACTCGAAACCCTCCAAAATACGTAATTACATAGGCTGCTGCAAACAGCTGCACCTCAAATGAATTGTAGCATATATCAGGGAGGGCCCCCACCAGTCTAACTAATATAGGTGTTAATTTAATTTTTTATTAAATTACGAGACAATATAGGCGTTGTTATTGGTGCCCTCATGTAGGTTGGGGGAAGTGGCAACCTGGCCCACGACTCAAACATATGTTTTAAGTAAAAGCCGTTATCAGGTGACGGGTAGCCCCTTATTTTATTTGCGAATTTAAGGGCCGCGACTTTTCCGGCGATGGTGCCCACTGCCAACCCTTTATCCTTTAGTGCCATTGCGAATTGTATGACTTCTGGTTCAGTGATGGGGAACCCTGTTCTCCATCCTTTCGTTGCCCTAAAGGATTGAAATTCACTCAAGGCCCTACTGTAGGCTGCCTGAGTTCTAGGGGCCAGGAATCCTTGAATGATGTTCTGCAATTTTACCTCCCAAGGTTCCATACCTCTGGTGGAAAGGGTTCCGAGATAACTCTGGCCTCTGGTGCCAACTCCCGAAAATGGTCCATCTGGAACCAAGAAAGGGCATCAGCTATGCCGTTGTCAATCCCAGGGACGTGTCTCGCCCAGAACAAGATGTTATGACTCAAACACGTCAGGACCAAGGTCCGCACCAGACTCATTACCCTGGCCGACCACGATGAGAGCATGTTGACCACGTGCACCACCGCTAGATTGTCACACCAAAAAAGGACCACCCGACTGGCGAATTGCCCCAAGCACAGTAAGACTGCGACCACAATCAGGAACAACTTGAGAAAAGTGAGGTCCCGACTCCCTGGTGCTCCCTGCGTGCCACTCCGCTGGCCAAGGGGCTGCACACCAGTGCGTTCTAAAGTAAACCCTGAATCCTAGGCCTCCTGCCACATCTGAGTGTACCTGCAAATCTGCTTGTATTAGCCACTTCTCCCTCCAAAAGCTCACCCCGTTGAATTCCTCTAGGAACTTCAGCCAGACCCCCATATCTTGTCTCATCTCCCGGGTTACACAAATCCAGTGATGAGGTGCCTGTTCTCCTCTCAGCTTGGCGTATAGACTGGATAGGAAAGCCCTCCTCGGTGCCACCACGCAGCAGACAAAATTGAGGCTACCAATTACTGACTGCAACATCCGCACCGTAATTTTGCGAGCTGCCGTGCACCCCCTAATCTTTTCCTTCAAAGCCCTCAACTTCTCCTGGGGGAGTCTTGACACCGACACCTCCATATCCAATTCAATGGCCAGATAGATGAGTTTCATTGCAGGCCCCTCTGTCTTTTCTGGGGCCAGTGTGGGACGCCTAGCTCTCGTGCTACTTCCTGAAACAACTGTAGAGCGGTGGCACATTCCCCCACTGCCGGGCGGTCTATTATTAGGAAGTCATCCAGGTATTTTGTCACCTCCTCCGCCTGCATCCATTGCTCAGAACCCACTCTATCAAAGAACTAAATTGCTCAAATGCTGAGCAGGCTATGGAGGAGCCCATTGGCATCACACAGTCGTAGTAATACATCCTGTCAAATTGGAAGCCCAATAGGTGGAAACTGCTGGGGTGGACCAGTAACAAACGGAATGCTGACTTCACGTCGGACTTTGCGAGGAGGGATCCCTTACCCATGGCCTTTGCTTTTTCTACTGCTGCATCAAATGATGCATACCTGACTGTTGATAGTTCCTGAGGTATTGCATCATTTACTGAGTTGCCCCGTGGATAGGACAGGTGGTGTATCAAATGATAGTCACTCACCAACCACTTTTTTAGGGACAATTCCTATTGCGGAAACTACCAGGTTACTCATGGGGGGTTGTTTAAATGGGCCTGCTAACCTGCCTTCCGCTACTTCTTTCCCTATTTTTTGTCGCACCACCCCCTTGAGACCTTTTAGTGGTTTTAAATTGCATACTGTCCCGCGCTGAAGTATATTGTCCGCCGGGATAAGGAATCCCTGTTTAAACCCCTGTACCACATATTCAAGCTCCTTGCGGTCAGGGTGTCTCATGAGCGTCACCTCCATGTGCTCAATTCTGATCGGGGTTGGTCCCTTTGGCAGGCCGGGGTCCCGCGGTGGGCCCCTGCCTGCTCTTCCCGTTTCCACCGCCTTGCCCATACCTCCCTCTTCCGCCTTTCTGCTTGGGCCTGAAACAAGTGGTTGTGGGGTGTTCACCCCCGCAATTATAACACCTGTGATGAAATCTACAGGTTGCTCGATTGCGTCTGCCAGCCCGGTTGTACTCCCAACACGGGCCGGGTCCACCCTGGAACCCATTTCGGCTTTCCCCGCGAAATGGCTCGTTTGCTGGGGCAACCCCACCTCTCACCAGTGGGTGACCACTATCCGACCGCGGTGCATTGGTCGCATCTATCATGCACTCCAACCATAAGTCAGGTGCATGAGTGTCCCACCTTAACCCCGGTGTGTTGGCCGCCCTATGACGAAATGCCTCATCATAGCACAACCACACCCCGGCAGGTCCTGTCTCATAGGCTCTCCGAACTATGTCAGAGTATTTGTGCATCTCCAGGCCTTTCCCCGAGTCTGCCTGGAAGATGACCCCCATATAGATCGCAAATGCGGCCATCCAGTTTGCCCCGTTCCAGTCCGCTTTTGGGCGACAAAATTTCTCCTTATCTTTTTCATCCTCCTGCTCAGTGTGATCCACAATTGGATCACTGAACAGCAGTGTGAACAGGTCCACGTACTCCCCTTTTAAGTTTTTTCTTTTGTGGCCGGATGAAGGTGCTCCCCGAACCATGCTGCCACACTGGGAATCACTCCCCCAGGTGGTGGGGGAGGGCAGCTAACCATCTGTGCCGTCTGGCTTGTCCCCTCTTCAACTGGTTTGACCACGCCTTGGGCAGAGGCGTCGTCCACCTTGCTTGCCCCCCTACCCGCCTGTTGGACCACCCCTACTGTAGCCACTGCCATCGGGACGGGACCCAGGGGTAACGCAGGCGTGACCCACATTCATGCCCCATTTAGGTTCACTAACTGTGGGACCCCCACCTGACTTGCTGGGCTTGGGAAGCTGCCTACCTGCGCAAAGGGGAATTGTCCAGGGGTGCCAACCTCCGGGGACGTGTTAACCTTGTCGAGCGGGGGCCCTCTGTTCCCCCTTGTCGTGTCCTCGCCCTACTGTACCCCTCCCCCTGCCGTTACTTCCCTGGCCCCCATCTCAACCAGACCTGGGATCTCCCTGTCCCATCTCCTCTCACCACTGGCCTCCACCTCAGGCTGCCTCGCCGGGGGTGGGGCCACCTGCCCTCTACCCTCATCACGTAGCTCCACTTTCAGCACCAGGATCCTGTGCCACATCTCGGCGTCTGTGGGTCCCCCCATCTGATCGGGCTCCTGGGTCCTCCTCCTGCTCACTGGAGGTGGCCCCACGCTGTCAGGAGAAGAAAAGACCACAGGCCCTCCAGGCCTGCAGGCCCGATCCCCCCCATGGTTCCACACCTGTGCAGCCTCCTGGAGCAGGTACTGTGCCAGCCCAGGTACCCCATATGGGTCCTTCGGTCCCATTTGGTACATCCCCTGGCCGGCGAGGGGGCTGGGTCCCCTTGTAGGGGCTGCACCAACATTTCCCTCTCTGCTCCCCGTGTTGTTTCTCCCCCCGATCTCCCATCGGAGGCACCCAGTCCCACATACTCCTCTCCTTGCCGGCCCGAGGTACCCCCTGTTGGTGGGGCAATGGTGTACCATTCGTGACCCAGATTCCCACCCCCCTGTGGGGGTCCCGGGGCTCTGGTGCGCCCTGCGCCTCCTTCCCCATCCCGGTACCGTGCTGGGGGGGTTCACTACCCTTCCCTCATGGCAGACTGTTTCCTGGGGCCCCGGGGTTGTCCTGGCAGCCATGTGCACCCGCAGGTTCCGATGTGGGCCCAAGTCTTCTGTCCCCTTGTTCCCCGTCCATCCCTGCGGGCTCTCCCACTCATGCTGCCTCACTTCCACGTGCCTACATGTGGGCCTTGCATTCCAAAAGCCAGGCAAACATTACCACCCTGGGGGGAAGGGGCTTGCCCTATGCCCCGGCGTCTTCTTCACATGGCCCTCCCGAGTCCTCGAATTGGGCTCCGGCCGCTGCCAGGGCTTTCTTGCCCGCACTTCCCTTCTTCCGGGTCCTTCCCATGCTGGGAATGAGCACTGGTGCTCTCCACTGGCAGAGCTCAGCGATCCAGCAGCAAGGGTTTCTTGCTGCTGGCTTGTCGCCTCCACGCGTTGGAATGCCACTGCACGTGGCAATCAGGAGAACACGTCCTGCTTACAAGGGGTGTCTCCATAACCCCGTGCTGTGCAGGTTTGTGTTTGTGCCCCTCGGGGTTGGTTGCCCTGGCAACCTCTCCACTACCGCAGCGAAGGCCTTATAACAAGCCTTCGCTGCGCACCCCTTGTCCTGAGTCTCTTACCCAGCGGAAAGGGGGGTGGTTGACAATTTGCCCATCGCTGCCATTTGGCGGCGAAGGGGCCTTATTTAAAAACAAAACAAACCTTTTACTCACCTAGCTGCCTCTCTCTCAGTCCAGGGCTGCTCCAGGACTAGGCCTGAAACGACATATCGCAGTTTTCAACAATTCTGTCAGAAACTGCCAATCTGTTGCCATTAAGTCCAATAATTCGTTCTGATGTTTGTTGGAAAATGTCAAAAAGTGTCACAAGTGTCAGAAAGTGCAGTAGGAGGTTAAGTGTGAATTGTGCAGAGAGTTAAATACAACCTCTAATGGCCACATAGACGCTCTAAGAGCTTAGCTGTCTATTTATATACTGAGAGAGATGCCGGGAAACAAAGGGGAAACTGTCACAAAAACTGGAAACTGTTGCAAAATGTCAGAAATATGTTAATTGTTGAAAATGTTGCTATATCAGAAACTGTCACAAATGTTGGAAAATTGTCACAGACTGCATCAGCGGCAAAAATGCTGAAATGTCGACAGTAAATGGTGAAACGGCAAACAGCGCTGGTTCTTCAGCCCTATCTGGGACTCCTCTCTGCCCTCTGTGCTTCTCTGCAGGGGCAGGCAAGGAGGCGAGTTTTCTGAGGAGGTGGCTGCCTCATAGGGAACAATTTTTTTAAAAAAACCCACTGTGCATGCACGAAATGGCTGCTGGGGCTGTTCTGTGTGTGTGGAGCCCTTTTGCAAAATGGCGCCAGCAGCATCAATGCACAATTTTTTGAATTTATTTTTAAATGGAAGTAGAAAGTTAAAGAGACCATGAATAGCAATTTAATTGATTTTCATGATCCAAGCTGAGAAAAATAATGAACATGATAGGATTCCTTTAAAAATAGGACATTCCCCAAATTTCGACAAGAAATTCATGATTAGAGATGCTAAGAATAATCATCCCAACATTAGGTTTTTGTGTTTGTTTGTTTTTTAAAATCATTCAACAAACAACTTTCAGATGTACAAACTGCCCTAGTGCTTAAAATCTCCAACCACATTGTCACCTTAGTTCGATATATAGACTCATAAATTTGCACATCATTTACACATGTGTTAAAAGAAATCTGCACAGAGACAGCATTGTAAGCCACATCATAGATGAAACAATACAAGAAAAAAACAATACAACTGAATCACGCAGCAAAAGAGCTCTGAAACAAGAACCTCCAAGAAACAGAAACTCCAACACTGCACTGCATAAAAACTACACCTCACTTTGATCCATTTTTTAAACAATTACTTTAATTATAATTAATAGCAAGGAATGAATGCATATACAACCCACAGGACTTTTCATAGTACTTTTCAATCCAAGAGAATTTTACTGTGTTTTATTTTTTAAAGTAATAATATGAGAGAGAACACACTATGAAATTAACTGGAGCATACTTTCTATTAATTATTATTATTATTTATTTATTTCTATCCTGCCCCTCCTGCCTCAGGCAGCTTGGCGCGGCTCACATAATAAAATATAAAAGTCAATAATACAATAAAAATACAGTAAAATATAACCCATAACCCATCCCAATCCCATATACCCTCGTACCCACCCCCTCCACCAAATGCCTGATGGAAGAGCAAGGCCTTACACTGCTGCCAGAAGGTGAGGAGATCCGGGCAGAGACGGACCCCCACTGGGAGCGAGTTTCACAGCACCGGTGAGGCCACTGAAAATGTCCTGTTCGTGGCCATCCGTCGATATTTTTGGGACCTCCAGGAGGACATCCCCCAACAACTGCAGGAGCCATCCCTGGGCCCAGGGAGTGAGGCGATCCCTCAAGTAGGTGGGGTTCAGACTGTTCAGGGCTTTATAGGCTAATACCAGCACCCTGAATTGGACCCAGAAGACTATAAGCAGCCAGTGCAGAGCCTGGAGCACTGGTGTAATATGCTCCCGGTGGCCCATCCCCATAAGCAGGTGGGCTGCTGCGTTCTGCACCTGCTGCAGTCCTCGGACTGTCACCAAGGGCCACCCCACGTAGAGTGCATTGCAGTAGTCCAGCCTCAAGGTGACAAATGCATGGATGACAGCTGCAAGGTCAGAATCTGAAATATACGGGCGAAGCCTTCTCACCAGAGGTAATTGGTCAAAGGCGCTCCTGGACACAGCCGACGCCTGGATATCCAGGCGCAGCTGTGGATCCAGGAGCACCCCCAGTCTCTGCACCTGAGATGCCAGCGAGGGACGGACCCCATCAACGATGGGTGCCCCTCCCGCCACAGCTGCCAGACACTGTGACAGCACTGAGACTGCAGGGCCTAGGTCTGATGAAAAAGAGAGGTATAACTGGGTGTCATCAGCATACTGATGACACCAAACCCCCAACTTGCACACAACCTCCCTCAGCAGCTGCATATATCACAGAACAAGAGAGGGGACAAAATGGAACCCTGTGGGACCCCACATGGGAGACCTCTGGGGGATGATGAAGAATAGTCCCCCAGTACCACCCGTTGGGATCTATTGGCTATGAAGGGTCAGAACCACTGTAGAACGGTCCCATCCACCCCAGCAAGGTCCTGCAGGCGGGGCACCAACACCTCATGGTTCACTGTATCAAAAGCCGCTGACAGATCGAGAGAACCAACAAGGTTGAGTTTCCCTTATCTAGTTCTACTCACAGGTCGTCGACCAACGCCACAAACACATTCTCAGTGCCATAACTCGGACGAAAGACAGACTGCGAAGGATCCAGAAAACTGATGTGGTCCAGATGCTCCTGGAGCTGCCAGGCCACCACCCATTCAATAGGTCCCAACAAGGGAAGGTTAGAAATGGGTTGATAATTTGTGGTGAGTCAACATCAAGCAATGGCTTCTTAAGAAGATGCCGCACCACCACTTCCTTAAGGCAGTCTGGCACTCTGCCCTCTCGCAGGGAAGCATTTATAATCCTCACCAGGGTCAGCTCCAAAGTCTCCCTGCTGACTTTCACCAGCCAGGATGGGCAAGGATCTAATTCTTCTTTATTTTTGCAATTAAAAAGTTTATTTAAAAGGTTGCATACAGTAGCAGTTTATTATGAAAATCCATAGAGTGCCTTCTTATCTCTAAGGTTTTACACCTGTTTTATCCAAATAGGATCTTCTGGATCATCAATATTTAGAGTAGCTTTAATACATTTATAATATGGCGACCAAGTACTGTAAAAATCCTCTAAAGAGTCATTAGCTAACTTTCTCTAGTGACATCAGATGCCAAAGACATTGCAGCCGTTCCCGATCAGAGGGTGGGTTGGAGTTCTTCCAGTTTCTCACGATGACATTGATGCCAGCCATTATCATCTGTATACAGGTTTGCTTATGAATCCCTAATAATGGGATCTCTGGGTAAATTCCCAGGATAGCTGTTTCTGGTTTACAAGGGAGATTCAAACCAGTGGCCTCATTCATTGTCTTCCAAATTGAGCTCCAAAAAGAACATATTTTAGTACAGAACCATATACAGCGTTTAATGCAACTTTTCACACCACAATTTCTCCAGCATAAATCAGATGACATGTTGGACATCCTGCCTAACTTGATAGGCTTCAGATAAAGGTGCATAGTTAATTTGAGACTGTATCACAGAAAGTGATGTGGAACATTTATGCATGTGCTCCCAAACTTCAGAGCAAACTTTCTTGTCCATTTTAATGTAGGGGTATGCATTTCATTTTTGTTATTATGATAATGAAAATGAAAAAATCTATTTTCTTTTTTGTTATTGTAATAATGAAAACAACAATAACAACAAAAACAAACATGAAAACGAATTTTTGTTTTTGAAATAATGGGAAAACATTAAAAAACGTATTTCTGGCTATAACGTTTTTGTTTCTTATTCAATTCCGATGAAACCTGGGGAGTTTGTACCCCCAATGGAGGGCACTATGTGTACCAAATTCATTGGATAAAGGGGACTGATTTTAGAAGCAATTAAATGTTGTAATTTTCAGAAAAGCTCCATACACATTCCTGGCTACAAGTTTCTTATCTTCCATCCAATTTGCATGAAACTTGGAATACTATGTCCAACTACAAGTTTAACAACCCTGCCAAATTTCAGAAAGATTTAATAAAGTGTCATGACGTTATGAGCTATTAACCTGAAAATGCATTTCTGGCTGTAACATTTTTATATTCCATTGTGTTTACAAGACATTTAGCAGAAATGTATCACATACCTTCCCCTGTCATCTCTGGCAAACTACAGGACAATTTAATAAAAGGCCCCAATTTTATAAGCAAGTTGTCCCCTTGAAGACCATTATTCAGATAAATAGCAGGACATGCAGTGCCAGTCAGAAGCAGGCACCTGGCATGGCAGGGGGAGGGAGGCTGTAGGAGGGAGGATGGGGAGCAACCTAACAGACTGACAGACACATTCACTGGCCAATTACTGAATGCTTCCAACTTTACAGGACCAATCAGTAGTGGCTTTGAGGCAGGCATAGGGGACGGCCCTCAGGGGGGCATAGAAAGGACATAACTGGGACTTTGGGGATAGCATTCAAGTAATCAGGAGACATGGTTTACACACCCAGGCTGACCATTTATCATCACAACCACATCCTGCAGCACTGTGACAGAGGACATAAGAAAGTCTCTATTGGCTCTTTCCTAAACAGATGCTTCCGAGTTCCCAGCAACAAGTGGGGGAGAGAAGTTGGGATGGTCACAGCACAGAATGAGGCTATTTGGTTGACATTTCTGCTGGCCAATTGGCATAACAAACCAATCTTATACCACAGTGACATGTAAGAGAATTCCTGGTATAGGCTCATTCTCTGCATATGCTGTGCAGGCATATAAAATTGGAACCCTTTATCACAACTTTCTGATATTTGGCAGAGATGATCATGAAAGTGTGCAATACAGCCCTGACTAATTTCATGTACACTGGTTGGACTATAAAGATGTTACAGTCAGACATACATTTATAAGTTAATTGCTTATATCACCAGGACCCTTTAGCCAATCCTTCTGAAACCTGGCAGAGATAGTAAAAATGGGAAGGGGTATGCCATGTTTCATCCACATTAGATGGGAGGCAAAGACGTTAGAGCCAGAAATGTATATGCAGATTTTCTCAAAATAGAATAATTCAGCTGCTTATATAATTTGATTCCTGTATCCAATCGTTCTGGAAATTGGTACTCTAAATGCCTTCCATTGGACTTACAATCCCCTCAAGCTTCATCTATGTATAATGAAAAACAAAAAAGATACAGCTGAAAAAGTGATTTCCATTTAAACTAATGGAAAGCAAAAACAAAAATGAAATTTTGATATTTATAAAAACAAAAATGAAAGATTTAAATAACAAAAATGAAAAACTAAAATGAAAAACAACATGGGTCCCTGGTGCACAGCTCTAATATTCACATTCTCCTCCCAACTCTGGATATATTTGAGTTTTGGAACCAATCATAGCTTCTTAACCTCTACGTAGATTTGTGAGAGAAGACCTCTCATGTGAGCAGATGTAAGTATCAGTGCCTCAAGAGCCTTGGACGATGTGGAGAAACAAGCTCGCTTACTTTTAGACCTGGTGAAGAAACTAACTAATTGATTGTACTGCATGAAATTTATTGGGGACTGCAGATTTGTTCTTAGAGGACGACTCCATTAACAGCTATTGCATTAGTCAAGTTGATGAGGTGTGAGACCTTTGACTATCAGAGACTGGGAGTGAACAGTGTGTAGATTTTATGTTGACCTTTGGTTACCACAATAAAATCTAATCTGATCTGATCTGAATAGTGGGAAATGGATCCTGCCATTATGCCCTGTTGCACACTTGTCTGAAGCAACCAAAGTTGGCGACAGTTGAAAACAGAATGTTGAACTAGATGGACCATTGATTCAGTATAGCATGTGACTTCGTATGTTCTTACACTAACTCCTTAAACAGGGGTGGGGAACCTTTTCCCTCCCAAAGACCACTTTGAAAATTAGTACAAGCTCCAAGGACTGCATAGAAGTTGTGGGCAGCAGTGCTTAAAGGATGTGCTCCAAAAGAGGAGGGTCCAGATCATAGATCTGTGTCATGGATCTGTCCTTTATCTTTGCGTGCATGCATGTCCTCATCTCTTCTCCCTTACCCTGAGTTCAGTAAGGGTGATTTCAGACGTGAATGGGCGCCTATTGGCCCCGTCACGGAATCACCTTTTGATTCCCCACCGGAATAAAAAAGTCACGTCCAATAGACGTGCCGGCTGATTCCAGCGGGGAATTGGGGGGGAGGGGGGGCGGGGCTGCACGGCGCAACGTGCAGCCGCCCAGCCCTGCCCCCCCCACGCTCCCCCAGCTGCCTGCCCTCCTGGAGACAGGCAGGTGCAGCGACCAATCCGGCCACTGCGCCCGATTCCAACCCGGGGTTTGGGCCACGGCCCGGAATCGGCGGCGGTAACCAGTTACCAGTTCCGGGCTGTGGTTCAATTAACCACGCTTTCGGAGATGGTACCCGGACCATCCTTGAAGGCGTGGTTATTTTACTCACCGCCGGTGGTTCACTGTGGTGAACATCTGGTGGCGCGCAAACAGACATTACGGGACCATCCACCACCACGGGGGATTCACCATGGTTGAGTGTGGTATTGTCATGTCTGAAAACAACCTAAGTGCCTGGGGCAAGGACTGAATTCTGGGGCTAGAGCTAGGAACTGGAAAGGGGCCAAATAAAAACTGGCCATGGGCTGCATTTGGCTCCAGGCCTGAGGTTTCCCACCCCTGTGCTGAATTCACTGAAACTCCACTAAAGCCATTATTAATACTAACCATGACTGAAGGAAATCTAAATTGGGGTAATTTACACATTGAGTAGCTGAAGGAAGACTATAATTGTGAAAGTTAAAGTGGGGCACAAACTACTATAATGTATAATGCATTACTTTTTTTACACCTTCTGACATTACATCTACTTAAGTCCCTTGAACATCAGTAGAGTGGGTATAACTACTGCTGTGAGAGTTTAAAGGTGTCAGAAGTACTGATCACTTCTGAATTTTGTCGTATGAATCTAAAAATATAAAAAAGCAAAAAAGCATGAACAGATGAGAATTTAAAATTAATGAGGCTATGGTATCTGAATCTCTTACATGGCTTTGAAAATCTCAGCCAAGTAAGTCTACTTCAACTCACTCTCAAATTTGGCTGACTTTCTATAAGCTTCTGTTGAGCCGAACAGTCTGCACTGTATCATTTGGGACAAATGTAGTCCTCCAAGAATGGAGAGTTTTACTGTACAATACGGAAGCTTTCCCCAGAAACTATAAATTGTGCTGACAGCTCAGCCTCAGTCTTTATCACTAGCTGTCTTCTGTGATTTACAGGTTTACCTCCCCACTGTTACTTCCAAAAAATGTGAAATTTAGCTTCTGACTCTCTGCTTACAAAAAATAAAAACAAACTCCCTTACTATTCCTATTCTCACCTAGTTTACCACAAGAACCTCTATTTGTACCATTAAAGAATCTTTTGCTCTCCTTTCTTCTTTACCATCCCTAAGGACCCTTTTAGACGATCACGCTGTGCGCTCGCGCAGGGTTTCAAAAACCCCGCGAGGAGAGATTACACGTGACGCCGCCAGCAATTGCGCGCCTGATACGCGCAGCGCATTCTTTTCAAGCCACGAACTGACCAGGAGCCTGATCGAGGTAGGTCATTCGTGGCTTGAGAAGAATGCACAGCGCCATATCAGGCGCACGATTGCCGGCGGCGTCACGTGTAATCTCTCCTAGCGGGGTTTTTGAAACCCCGCACGAGTGCACAGTGTGATTGTCTAAAAGCGGCCTGAGTCAGAATGGCTGTTCCTGAAAGAGTAGCATGGCTCAATTCTATCTCATCTCCTTTCAAAGATTTATCAGAGCTCATAATTCAAGAAGTTAAGTTCTCTTTCCTTATTCCCAGGGCTGGATTTAGGAATTTTGCACCCCATGGCCCTTCTTAGGTTGCTGCCCCCAAGCCAAGCCCCATCCCCACGCTGCGTGTTTATGGGTGGGGGAGCTCCGTGTGAATGATACGGCGCATGCACCTATGGTAACTTTGGGTGCATGCACGCACCTGCCTAACACGCATCCCCACTCACCCCTCGCTTGTCCCCACGCACAGAGCAACCAGGGAAAATGGAGGCTGCTCCATGGATGTGGATGAGCGGGGGGTGAGTGGGGATGCACGTGCGGCCATGTGCACGTCCCGCCCACACACCATCACACCCACAGACCACCCACTTGGCGGAGCCATGTAAAAAGGGCATGTGAGGAGCCACTCGAAGAAGAACAGAAGATTGCTGCCTTTTAAACAAGATTTTTCGAGATGGATCCAAACATTCTCACAACACCCACCCGTCCAGCCCTGCATGGAATTTTTTTCTTATATTCTTAGAAAGGGTTGGAAGGAACTGTCATTCTGTAGGGGGGAAGAGTGCTTTTTAGAGTAGAGGAGCTCGAGACCATCACGTGGTCTATTGTTTGAATAGGGTGAGCATGCACCACCCAGTTGTGAGAATGTTGGCAGCTATCTTAAAGAACCTTCTTTACAAGGCAACAACCTTCTGATCAAACAGCTTTATCTCCCAGTCAGATCACTATTCTGGTGTCCTGTTGCTGCTGCACTACTACTCGGCTGTGCAAGGAGAAAAACAAAAACGGAGCGGGACAGAGCCAGGTCCAGGATTGCTGCCCCCCAGAAAATGCCACCCAAGGCCCGGGCCTAGGGGGCCTGCCCCTAAATCCAGGCCTGCTTATTCCCCCCCCCCCCCCACAAACATACTTTCCCCACACTGTGAATCCATACATAAATAAATAAAATGTAAATGAATAAATACAATGTAAGGGAATACTTCTTATCTGAGATGGGATCATAACATTTTTGCAAGACTATTTTGGGGCATCTGCCTATGTATACAAGTTATATTTGTATTTTATGTGCAACAATGAGGGAGGAAGTATGTGGGAATAAAGTGTAGTGATGGTGAAATAAAAGAAAGGAAGCGCTCCCCATGTTTAGCAGCAGACATTTTTGTGCAAGCCCGCCCTATGAAACCGGACTTCGGCTCATTCAGGGTGAGGCAGTGACGACGAGGCAGGGACGAGGCGGTACCTGTGGGAAGGCTGACACCACATTTAAATGCAGCACGTGCAGCCCCCACCTCTTTCTTGGTTCTGGGCACTGCACTGTAGTCCCACCCTACTCACCCCAAGTACATAATTCTGGTGTTGTAACAATGTGGGGTTGTTAGCTTTCACTGGTATCATTAACTGCTACTGCTGTGGGCTCTTTCTAGTAATTTTATTTAAGCTGAGAAGGATTTTTTTCCCCATTTGCCTCAATTGGCAATCTCTGGTAGGTAGCTTTTCACCTTTTTCACAACAGGGTTTGTGTTTTTTCACATATTCCTATGGTAGCAATAGCTAACTGCATATTCTAATTGCCTATGTCACAACTGTGTAGCCGATAACAGCTTGGGAACCATGCTGTGGTGAAACGTCTTATGAACAGGGGAATACTAAGGTATCCCATTGACCAATAAGAGGTGGGGTGCTAACGGGGTGGGGCCTGACTCAAGGCTATGCACAGCTGGGCAGGGATTACTACCCCACCCTGTTGGGGGTGATCATGACTGGGGGTATTTTCAGATGTGACACCATTGCCAGTGGCCACGCTTACCCCGGTGTGGCCACCAGTGGTGGTGTCACATCTGCTCCCACCCGCCAGATGTTAACCACAGGTGGGAGCAGAGTACACCTCAGACCGTGGCAGAGCTAACCTGGGATGTGCGCTGGGCTCACTGCCAGCGCACATCCTGGGATTAGCTCTGCCACGGTCCAGGGAAGCCTACCCTGGACCATGGTAGAATGGGCCATCACGTCTGGTGATCCGCTCCATCTAACCCCAGCTGGTGGCCGGAGCAGTTCCGGGTAGGCACGGTGGCCTCATAGGCCACCACCCCCACTCATCAGGGAGGAGGCAAGGCTGCGCTGAGCTGTTTGGGGGCCGGGGCTGTGAAGATCCACGTCCGCACATCCCCCACCCTCTCCCCGCCCCTCCCCAGCCCCCAGAACGTTTGTTTGGCAATGGGGCTGACTCCTGCCTGGGTTCTCACTCCAGCCAGGATTTAAGTGTGGTTGAAACTGACCCCATGTGGGGATTGAGCGTGGCGAACATCTGGCGGCCGCCAAACGGACGTGCGAGTCACAGTGACCACAGGTGGGTATTCACTGGTTCACTGTGATCTCATAACATCTGAAAATACCCATAGGGTGAAAACAGACATGACGCTAACCACCCTTTAACCACCCTTGGTGGTTATTTATGCACGTTGCAGGGCTGTATTGGTGCCCTATGCAGCCCTGAAACATGCATAAATGACCACCAAAGGTTGTAAAAGGGTGGTTAGCATCATGTCTGTTTTCACCCATAGTCTCCTAACTGACATCTGAAAATGGAACATAGGATCTTAAGCCACTTATGAACTTTAAAAAAAAATTACCCAATGGGTTTCAGCACCAGGACCAAGGGTGACTCAACAAAAGACCGCCTCCTACAAGATTTCAGTGCCAGTCATTCAACAGTGACAAAAAGACTGGGAAGAGGACACTGTTATAGACCTTCATAACTAGAAGAGAAAGCAGGTCAGAAAATGGCTATAAAGACTACAAGACAGACAAGAGCACAAATTCAGTTACCCTAAATGAAGGTGAACTGTACAATCTATAATGTATAATGTATTTGTCTATAATGCATATATAAAGACTGACTTTCCTCCCATGCTCCATTGCAGCCCCTGCAGTCACCAGGAATACTCTCTTGCAGGTACCACCAGCCAATGCTGTCCGTACAACAAGGGCCTGCAGAGAGGCGTTCTCAGTTGCCACCCCCATACTTTGGGACTCCCTTCCCCCAGAGGTCTGCCAGAGCCTGAGGTTATGCATATTCTGGAGGCAGTGTAAAACTTTTTGGGGTGGGGGAGCAGACAGGGCCAGAGGTTGGGTGGGTGAGTTTTTTGGGGTGAGGGTAGAGATTTTTAGGGGTGTTTTATTATATTTTAACCATTTTGTGTTTTTGCTTTCGTAAACTGCCCTGAGCCTTTGGGGAAGAGCGGGATATAAATGTTAATAAATAAATAATCTTTTAAATTAAGACATTAGCCCATACGATACCATTACAATTGTATTATCTCAACATGCTTTCATACATGCTACAAAGTCAGGATCATGTGACGAAAGGTTCATTTGTCACTTCTTGTGACAATATCACTAGATGTGAAAATGTTGCATAACTAGCAAGTGCAAAGTGCACCGGTTTAGGAATAAGAATAACTAACTGTTTACTTCTAGCAATCTTGTGTTCTTGCGTTAATGAGCAAAGAACCTGAGTCCGAATGTGCCAGCTGGAAACACCTATTCACCTTAGCCCCTTTGATCACCAGTCCCTTTGTGTGTTTGTCGTAGAAAGATCCTTACATTTTTTTGCCATTCTCACCCTATTGTTTTGTCACTCCCTTCATTGCATCATTGGGTGAAAACAGAGATGCACGTAACGTCGCTTTAACATTTCTTATGCATGTTGCTCGGCTGTATTGGCGCACTATGCAGCTCTGCAACATGCATAAGAAATGTTAAAGTGGAGTTAAGGTGCATGTCTGTTTTCACCCATTGTTTGAAATTACACAAGACACAATTCAGTGCATGGACCATGCCTTCTCTGTACTGTGAGAGCCCTAATGCACTACTTAGTTATGTAAAATAGGAAAAAGCATATTGTTGCTATTATTAATTATTATTAGTTATATAGTGCCAGAAATGTACCTGACACTGTGCAATCAGTAGTTAGAGACAGGTCCCTACCCCAAGGGGCTTTCAATCTAAGAAATTAAAGGAAGGCGAAACAAGAGAGAAGGGGACATACTAGGGAGAGACAAGGATGCATTCATGAAGTTGAGAAATCAGAGGTGCACATGCTTAACTCAGTTACACGGAAGAGGAGGACTCTGAGTGAAGGAGGGAAGTAAAGGCATCAATGCAAGTCTATGCGGATGAGGAGCTAGGGAAAGTCTGATGGGAGAGGTAGGTTTTCAGGAAGGATTTCAAGGTTGGGAGGGAAGGATTAGAATGAATGTATTCAGGGAGAGAGTCCAGGCCTGGAAGGCAGCAAGAGAGAAGGGGCAAAAATGTTTTGAGGAGCAAGGGAGTTGTTAGCAGGTGACAGAGGAGATGCGAAACTCGCGGACAGGAATGTGACAGGACACAAGTGCAGGTTCATCTGAGTCTCCCTACCATGAGATAATGGTCCATAAAAAACTCTACCAGGGGAACCTCATTGAGTTTCTTGGGTCCCCTGTGCTACTTCCACAGAGAAGAACAACAGCATGGCCCTGGAGTTCTTCATTTCTCAGAATTGGCTTGACTGAAATCCAGCTCAGTGTCCAAAGACACTCTATGGACTCATTCCTTCCCAAGCTCAATTCCAGAAGGTCATGTTATCTGGGGAACCGCCTCACTCCCCATGTACCCGTGCAACCCTTGAGATCGTCCGTTGGAGCCTTTTTGGAAGTTCCCCAGTCAAGTTGGGTGGCCACCGATGTTAGATCTTTTTCGGTGGCCTCCTTCGCTCCCCAAGGAGGCTTGGTTGTCCCCCACTCTCCTGCTATTTCAGCGTTTATGTAAGACCTGGGTGTTCCGCCAGGCCTTTGGCGAGGGGGAGGGTGGGTTTCTTTTCCCTGAATTTGTGATTTTTTTATTGTTTAAAATTGTTTTATTGTTTTATTGTTTATATTGATGTTCACTGCCCTGGGCTGCCCTGTGGGCAGGAGGGGCGGGATAAATTTTTTACATAAATAAATTAATAAATGTTTAGTGATTTAAAGCTTCTCTTATTCTCACATTTTCATTGTTCTTGGATATTGCAGATTACACTGATTATGCAACATATACCAACTGCAGACATTTTAGGCAACAATCTTGCTCTGCTCAGGCAAAATGCCATCTGAGGAAACTTTCCCATAACTTTACAAGGGAAATCAAAAAGGCGTTTGTCAAAAAGGCTGCTCCAAATGCTATCTAAAGATTATTACAGGCTGCATTTTGTGCTATCTTAGCATCACTCAAGTTAAAGACAATTTATTAGCTAATTGACTTCATTACTCAACTTGTATGAAGGGCAAAATATAGTCCCCAAATAGAACATGTGCTAAACATTAACCTGATACAACAGAACTTCCTTAGATCAAGAATAAGATGTTGAAGTAAACTGTACATAAGAAGGAATCTTATGCTGAATAAAACTATACCATAAAAGAAAGCTACTTTGTTTCATTGCTGTACTACATCTAACCTTTTGCTTTGAAATCCAAAAGGGAGGGGACAGTCACTGTTTTGATTTCTGGCTGCTGAGTGGGAGTATAATTTAATTAATTAATTAATTTATAATTTATAAAATCATTTAATACCCCGCCACTCCTGCTCCAAGCAGCCCAGAAATGCAGGAAATAAGAGGAAATGCACACACAAGCTAATTCATTCCTGTGTGAGGCAAGTACAAGCATATTAGAAAAATGTTGATTTCCTAATGTAGTCCCAGACCTAGGGAGCACCATGATGTCACAGCAGTCCATGGGGGCATGGCCATTCCCATGATATTGGACCTGGGAAAACAGAACTGTATCAGGCATGGGCTCATGTCAGTCCTGATGCAGTTGAATTCGGATGAGACTCGAAACCCAGCCTAATATTTGAGCCCAAGCAGAGCTCAGGGGTGTTTTTAAATAAGCGCTGCAGGAGGGGGGAATCTATGGCTGCTGAGTGGCACAGCTGCAGGGCTTCCATGCATGCAACATGCAAGGGAAGTGCTTCAAACGAGCATCCCTGTCCACTGAGGTGGTCACCCTTTTCAGGAGTGCTCCATGCATGGCCAGGAGTGAATGCTGCATGGGTCACAGGAGCACGCACCTTCCCACACACCGCCATCACACAAGCAATTGGACGTGTGGATGGTGGGGGGCCATCTCGTTTAAAAACGCCCTAGGATTAGGGCCCAAGTTGCAGCAGGATCCAGTCCCAGCAGGGTTCGGTCCAGATATGGGTAGGAACAGCCAGGACTAGGTCCCGGAGTTTAGACTCTGTGCAAGTCAGGAACAGGTACAGACAATCTCAGAGCAGAGACAGAAGTAGACAAATATGGATCAGCCACAGGTTGAGTCAGAGCAGGCAAAGACACAAGGGGAGATAGGCAATAAGATAAATTTCAATTTCAAAGTTTACTATTATTACATAGCTGAAGCCATCGTAACAGATAAAGCATAACAAACAAAAACACTTTTATGCTCAATATTATCACATATGATAAAAGATGAACAAACTACACCCAGGTCACCTCAAAATAAGCTCAAAAATAGAAGCTGTACAGGCCCCTAATAACTCTTTATAGGCACCCCGAGTGGGCTAATTTGGATTTTAGTACCAAATTAAGAAACTTTGCAACCATGGCTGAGACATCTTTATCCTGATCTCTTAATAAAAACACCTTGACCTTGGCAGAGAATCGACTTCCTCTTGCCCCCAAACAGGGCTCAATATACATTTGCCTCCAGATTGTATAAGCAGGGCAATCCACTAGTATATGAGTGAAAGACTCCATGATCTCTCTACTATCCTTATTTTTACAGTATTCACAATTCCGTTCATTACGAGGGATCCCTTTCATCCTTCCTGTCGTAAAGGCAGAGGGGAAAACATTAAATCTTGCTAATGTGAAAGCCACCCTGACTTGCTCCATCTTAGAGTTGGCTAAATAAACAGCCCCTTCTGCAGGTACCAATAGATCTTTGTAAAAAAGTGACACCCCTTGGCTGGTAATATGCTCTCTCATATATTGAGATTCCAGGTCCTTAATTCTGGATTTGATCTCCACCCAGGCCCTGACAAAAGGGAAAGTCAGGATATATGAATCCGAAAACCCCAAAGAATGGAGGATGTTATTCACCTTCTCAGATCACCTCCCAGCAACTGATTTAGCAGCCAAAGCCACCATAAAATCCAAGGGGGTTAAATGAAGTTGAAGCCAGAATTTCAAGATAGCTAACTTGGCTAACGTCGAGATTTGCATAACTCTGGCCTCAGCCCTTAACAGTACTGCTGGGGTGCCCCTTGGGGTATGTGACAAAGCCCGTAGCACTCTATGGCCGCTTTTAGACGAGCGGCGGTCCGTTTCGCGTTGGCGACGCGCATATTTTGAAACTTCCGCCTGGTCTAATTAGACGAGACGGAAGTGGCTTAATATGCGCATATTACGGCGGAGGCGCATTTTTTAAGTGCATGAATTAAATACCTCGATTATGAGGTATTTAATTCGCGCACTTAAAAAATGCGCCTCCGCCGTAATATTTGCATATTAAGCCACTTCCGTCTCGTCTAATTAGACCAGGTGGAAGTTTCAAAATATGCACGCCGCCGACGCGAAATGGACCGCCGCTCGTCTAAAAGTGGCCTATGTTGTTCGAATTCAAGGGCCTCCAAAAAATCCCCGCCCCAAACCTGCACCCCATAGAGGAACTGGGCTACCAGCTTCGCTTTATACAATTTGAGGGCTGGCACAAAAAGCTTGCCCCCTTGAGCCCAATAAAAGCCAATAATGCCCTGACCTGTAGCCCTAGCCACAGCCCTGGCAGAACTGTAGTGCTGTCTCCACGAAGGGGTATCAAAAACTATAATACCCAGGTATTTGAAACGGCAGACTTCCTCGATGACATGCCCCTCCATAAACCAATTGTGTTGGACCAAGGCTCTGCTGACAACCAAAACCTTTGTTTTCGAATAATTGATTCGTAGCAGTTGATTTTTGCAGTATAAACAAAAATTAGCCATTAATCTCCTCAGCCCAATTTGGGTATAGGATATAAGCGCTGTATCATACGCACAGAGTAAGGCCAAGATTGACTTATTGCCAGTCTGGACAGGATGGTGTGCAAGATTATCCAGCGCCTCCTTCAGGTCACTCAGATACAGATTAAATAGGGTGGGCACTAAAATACAGCCTTGTTTTACACCTCTATGGACATCAATAGGTTGCGTGAGGTTTTTCCCTCCTGTTAAAGCTAACTTGGAGGGTAGTTTTTGCATGCAATGCCTGAATGAGAAAAAGCAGCCTCAGATCTATCTGGTATCTCAATAATTTCGATCAGAGTCTCTCTCTGTCTATTATGTCAAAGGCCATTTTCATGTCAATAGACAAGATTTAGGTCTACAACCAACATATTTAGATATTATTGCTCCAGCACAAAGATATGATCTGTCATTGCAGATCCTTTCCTAAAGCCCGCTTGCTCTCTACCTATGAGGTTCCTAGCATTAATCCACTCTTGTAAATGCATTCATAAATATTTAATAAATATTTAGCATAGAGTTTCCCCACCACACTCAAGAGGCTAATTGTGCGGTAGTTAGCAGGATCTTTTGGATCCCCTCTTTTAAAAATCGATACAATTATACTCAGCTGCCAATTCTTGGGAATCTTCCCAGTGCTGTTTATAGTAGAGAACAGTAAAGTCAAAACCCTGCTCCACCAGTCAATGTTGGATTTCAAAATCTCAGCAGGCATGAAATCTACTCCAGGTGCCTTTCCAGCTTTAAGCTGGGAGATCAACAGACTTACTTCCTCTACGAATACAAGATCCCACTGTGGCAAGGTGTCCAATGAAGACATTGGGAGCACCTCAATACTGGGGTATGCCCCTGAAAAGATAAGATTGTAATGGGCTTCCCACCTATCTTCAGGAATATACACCTCCCCCTGGGAATCTCTGGAGGCCCAAGTCGTTTTGATTAGTCGCCAACATTTCGAGGCATCGCCCTCACTGGCGGCTAGATTCAATTTTCCCCAGTAGTCAAATTGGAATTGTTTTTTCTTAAATTTTAACTTATTTTTATATTCCTTCTTGGCCATAAGATATCTCTCAACTAATATACCTGTGGTGCCGCTTCCCTTTAATACATGCGCTAACTGATTCAGTTTGCGTTTAGCGCTTCTACATGTTCTATCGAACCAACATTGAGAAAAAACTTCTGGCACCGAACCGTCCAGATCCATCTCCCCCTCTATTCCATCTCCCCCTCTATCTTGGAGTGCTGTCCAGTATGGGCATTAAAATCCCCTGCCACCAAAATCGCCACCAAGGGTGGAATTCCCTTATCTCATGCAGAGTGCTCTCTAAAACATCCCATACTCCATCATGATAATATGGGGAACTCATAGGGAGGATGTATACATTAACTAAAAAGAGCAAACAAAAGGCCGGTAAACTTAGCCTCCATACTGCAAAAAAGGGTGGGAGGGATTTAAATAAAAATACCGAAGCCTGTAACTGTGGCTCAATAAGCAATGCTAAGCCCCCACTAGGTCGGCCCTTAGATGTTAAATCTACAGAAACTGGGGGAGAAAAAAAGACTTCATAACCCTGAATGGAGAAATTTGTCATCTGCCAGGTTTCTTGAAAGAGGATACAACTAAAATGCTGCAAATACTCTCTAAGATCAGGGTCTGCAGCTTTGTTTCTCCAACCTGCAATATTCCAGGAAACGACTGACAAAGTCCCCCTTCCAGGTTTCTGTCATTTTAGAGATAATATATCCTGGACTCCCCCCGCTGCACCCAACGGGCTGAGGTTCTGCTGCAAGCCAGCAGTTTTTACCTGGCCCTGTCCTGGGCATAATTCAGCCCGGGCTGACTCCACTACATGACCAACGATCGACTCAGACTCATTGGTGTGACATACTGCTAAACGCTGGGGGGGCAGCCCTTGTTGACCACTATCCTCGAGGGGCTGTTGCCTCTCAGGCCCCACTACCAAGTCTGACCCCTTACTAACCTCCAGTTCTATATGGGCTTCTAGAGCTGGATTTGCTCTTTGTAATATGCCCTGGATTGTTTCAAGCCTGTCCAAGACCTGACTTTGTTCAAGCACTGCCATTGATTGGAAGGCTGCGACCCACAGATACTCCTGCTCCTTAAATATGTCGGAGCCTAAATTAAAGTTAAAAGGAGGAACCTCTGATGATGCAGCCATCACCCAATCAATTTGCTGCATGTTGGTAGCAAAACTCCCAACGCCAGTTGGACACTTTTTGGATATCCCGGTAAATGAACTGCCCTCAGGGTTCACAAAGTTGGAAGCAGGGGCTAAAGGCAGTTCCTGCAAATCCATCCAAAAATCCAAAAGAGGTGAGTGTACATCTACCGGATCCATATTGACCAGCAGGGGTGATCTGGGACTGGCCACCTGCGCTGTGGGAGGGGGGGGGGACCCCTGGGGTCAGTATGGCGTTCACCTTCCTTGCCCAATTCCTGTTTATCTTCCCCAGACTCCAAGGTCTTCACAGAATACCCTCCCCCCAAACTAAACCCTTTACCCAATAGAACCCTTGAGATTAGGATTCATTGAGATTTTTAAAAAATCACCTGCGGCCACAATCCGCTTCACTACCAAAAAAAGCCTGAAATGGACAACCAATCTAAGGGCTTGATCTGTAGGTTGAAGAAAATAAAATCTAACTATCTCAGAGGGATGCACATTTATATTAAGTAGCGAATGGAAGTGATTTCTTATTAAAGGTTTGGAATACCAAGCAGGCATCACCCCATTTGGTAAGGGGTATATCTTCAGCAATATAGATTTAGGATCATAGTCTTCAAAATGGGACCATGGAACAGTTTGGTTAGCTACACGCTTCAACACCCCTTGGTTAATGCGAGCACTAGATGTTTCTGTGCCTACAAAGGTGCCCTTAGAGGGCAAATTAGGAGTGACCATTGTGGATACATGTTTTACTATGGTCTTCATATCTTTTGAAACCTCCTCAAGTGAGGATTGCACCATATTCACAATCCCCTTTATATCCACAATGCCCTTAAAAAGGGTATCAACCAATTTACTAATAAGGACACACTGGTCCCCCAGCAATTTGAAAGCGTTTGGAGAGCAATCTGGCTCCTGCGCTGGAGATTCCCCTTCCCCTATTTCATTATTGACCAGGTTAGCCGACTGAGGTGTAAGATCGGAACTATCCTCAAAGGCTGTGAAACTATTATAAGTTGGAACGTCCGCTACTGTCATAGATTGGTTGGAGTAATCTATAAAACCCAAGTTATATAATTTTAGTTGTTTTAAGTTAGGGGTCTCCAGCTCTGGGGAAGTAGTAACCTGGTGATAGCTTTTCTTATTGGGCATGCTTACAATGGGGGAAATTCCCAAACCTTACCCTTCCCAAGCTTCTACTGTAAATTGCCAAATAAACAACAAGCAATACAAACACCTAAAAGTGACCAACAGACCATCAATTTAAGCCCGCAGTGGGGGGGGGGGGGAAGGAACAAAAGCAAGAACCCACCCTCACCCTCACCTGGCCGTCGCCTACAGCTGCGCGCACAAGGCCACACCCTTGCGCATGCAGCCCTTAGGCACGCTGCCACGCGGCACGCACCCGCAGTGCATCAGCAGGCCGCAGCTTATCTTTTAAGTTCTCGGTGCAAGCGTTGCAGTCCTTGGGGCTCCAGACAACAATCACCCGTCGGGAAATGCAGCTCACAGCTGTCAAAGGTGGCTTGCAATCCTTCTTATACCTGCGGAAGAACTTGGCCACTAACAGAACAACACCACTGGAATGTCACAAAATTGTTAACTGGGCAGCAGCCTACCAAGGCTCCTGGCCCGCGGCAATACTTTCCCTTGTCTCACAACCACACAAAACTCCAAAGTACAGCTTGTCTTTTAAGTTCTCCGCGCAAGCGCTGCAGTCCTTGGGGCTCCAGCCACCAATCACCCGTCGGGAAATGCCGCTCACAGCTGTCAAAGGCGGCTTGCAATCATTCACCTGTGGAAGAGCTTGGCCACCTACAGAACAACACCACTGGAATGTCACAAAATCGTTTACTGGTCAGCAGCCCTCCAAGGCTCCTGGCCTGCGGCAATACTTTCCCTTGTCTCACAACCACACAGCAACAAGATCATAACCAAGCAACTGGAGCAGTAGGGATTTTTTTTAAAAAAAAGCAATAACTGTATTTTTAGTACTCAAAAAATGCAATCCATTTTCACCCACAAAAAGAAGAGTTGCACCATTTTTCTTTCCAGGAATGTGATTTCACTTAGTTGTTAAGCTCATCACTTAGTGTTCACTTACTAGAAACAAAGAAAGTACTGTCTGAGACAGTAAACAATGCTGCTGAAATTAAGATGGATTTAAAGATCCTGCAAGTAATAATTCTATTGCATAACACACTTCACAAACATATTACATAAGACTACATAGCTTTAGTCAACCCGATTTAATTGGTGGTTCTGCTTTGAGATTATAAAGCTTACCCAAACAGTACACTGCATTGTAAAACACAAAATGAAAAGTAAAAGCTACATCGACTCAGGAAATCAGTGCAAACAGTTACTCTACCCAACATAAACAATCAAACAGGAACAGCAGATTTTTCACTGAATGGAGGGATGAGAAAGAGAGAGAGAAAGTGGGTTGTGAAAGAGAAATGTTTAGTAGGAAAACTATTATTCATTATTAAAATTAAACTGAACTGATAATCATTGGGAATTAGGAAAAACAGGTTTTATATCTATTTTTGTAATCATGGGATAAGAGAGAAGGTTCTCTCATGGACTGGTAACTGGTTCAAAGATAAGAAACAAAAAGTAGGGGGAAATGGTCATTTTTCAGAATGTAAACAGAAGAGTGCCTCAAATGTCTTTACTGGGACCAGTGGGGGTTTAACGTATTCATTAACGACCTGGAAAAGGGCAGAAGAGTGAGGTGGCCAAATTTACAGATGATACAGAGCTATTCAAGATAATTAAGTCCCAAACAGACTGGAAAGAATTACAGAAGGATCTTGCATGCCTGAATGACAGTAATAAAAACGGCAGATGAAATTCAGTGTTGGCAATTGCAAAGAAATGCACATAGGAAAAAATAATCTCAATCATACATACACAGTGTTGGGTTCTAAATTAGGTGTTACCATTCAGGAAAAGGATCTTGGACATCATTGTGGATTGTTCATTGAAAACGTCAGCTCAGTGTGACGCAACAGTCAATAAGGCAAACGAATGTTGGGAATTATTAGGAAAGGCTAGAGAATAAAAGAATATTATAAACGGCTATATAAATCCATGTTGCACCCACTACTTGCAGGGATGGCCTTACCAACCAATATTTTCTCTTTCTGGGGACCCCACGGAGGCCCCTGTTTCCACCAGGACAGGGTACATGGCCCCCAGTCCCTTCAAACAAGGCCACAACATTTGGGCTATCCATCGCTCATTTGACTTGGCCAATTTCCAATCAAGGTTTTTTCATTTCCTTCTAAGGGTTCCGAATGGAGTCCCTGCTGCGGCCATTCGTTTGGAACTGGGGCAAATATCTTGGGACATTTATCCATGGTTCCAGGCGATAAGCCTGTGGATCGCCATTCACCATGCCCCTCCGGGGAGTCTACTGGCCTTTCTGAATTTAGATTCATACGTGAGTTCCTGGGAGGGCTTGGTCCGCGCCAAGATATCCTCCCTGGGCCTTGAGGTAGCGGCTCTACTCTCCAGGGAACTGAGGTCCGCTAAGGCCTTAGTTCGGGAAAGACTTATTGATATTAGTAGACAGGAAGATTGTGCAGGAGTGTCAGCGTGTTCCTTTCTGTCTGACTACGTCCCCCCTACATTGGGTCCTGGAGTTCCTGCTAATTATTTGCTGGCCAAGATTTCCTTTAGGAAATTGTGGCTGTTTCTATGTGCTCGGCTAAATGTCCTCCCTACGCGGCTGCTGGAGGGGCGCTATAGTGGTACCCCCCGGCATTTAAGACTTTGCCCTTTTGACAATCAGGAGATTGAGGGCACAGGGCACATTTTTTGCTTTTGTCATTTGTATGACTCTCAGAGGGACCTGTGGCTGGCAATTTTTCTAGATCGTCTGCCTGGGCGCACCTCGGATGAATTGACGCGCTTCCTTTTGGCGGATGTTGTCAACCCAGTGACCCAGGCAGTTATGTCCTTTCTGGTTTGTGCCTTTAATGCACGCCAGAAATTCCTCTCTTTTCAAGCACAATAGGTATCTGGCGTTGCTTGCATTTATTGAGAGTACTGTTTGTCTAATTTGGGGTGGCCATGTGATTGTTGGGCTGTTATGGGTTGTTATGAGTAAATCCAAACAATGTTTCCTTGTGTTTTTAAAGTTTTATTGTATTTTAAGTTAATTCCCAGCCTTGTTGGGGAGGTATTTTTTGTGGTGGTGGGCTGGTCCCCCATATTTTGCTTTCCCCTTTTATATCAGGGCTGTTTTATGTTGTTATGCCTATTGTCTGTGTATGCTGTATGTGTTTGTTTATGTGGACAATGACCAATGGTTACGTCCTGAAATAAATTTGAAACAAGGCCACAAACACCTCTAGGTCCCCACAGAAGGTGCCCTAAGAGGAGGAGGGGAGAGAACCATTAAAGGACCTGCATTTTATATTTGCCCTGGGCCCTGCAAATTCTAAGGCCAGCCCTGACTCCTTGAATAGTGTGTGCAATTCTGGCCTTCCCCCATCTCAAAAGTACAAAGAGAAATGGAAAAGGTGCAGAGAAGGGTAACAAAGATGATCAAAGGCATGGAATGACTTCCATACAAGGAGAGGCTCAATAGGTTTATCCCTTCTCAAAATAGAATTAGGAGACACCCTATGAAATTACCTGGCACAAGGTTTAAAGCAAATCAAAGGACATATTCTTTCACTCAGCACACAATTAACCTGCGGAACTTGTTGCCAGTGATGTTGTTAAGGCCTGGGTTCAAGAATGGAGTGGATAAATTCTTAGACAATAGGTCCCTCCATTGCTATTAGTCAAGTGAGCAGGGGATGGGCCCTCTCACTGAGGCCTGGGAGTGAATAGCAGAAAATGGATCACTCCACTGCGACCTTATGTGCAGTTGGCCACTAATGGAGACAGGATGTTGGGATAGACCATTGGTCTAGTCCATTATGTCACATATGTTCTTATTCTTTAAGCAGACAACTTATGCTGACAACTTTTTAATCTTAAAAAGAAAAAAAATGGTATTAAAATTTTTTTACAACTGCAAAAATAAATTTTTAAAATCTGTTTAATATTTTGACCCACATTTTACTGGCATGGTTTTCTTTGCTATTTTTACTTCCTTTTATTTTGAAAGCAAGCAAATTATCTTTCAAGATCGGGGGTGCTGAAGCAAAGGAAACAACAATAAAAGGTAGTTACTCAGTACTAAAATCTATCTGCTTGAACATTTCTTAACACAAAATGGGATTTGTCTGGTTTTCCTCAGAAATAACCAGGGGAGTAGTGTCCATTGAGTGAATCCGGCATAAAGCTGGTGGCCTCTAGGCAGCAGGGGCCGCTGCCTGGCCCTGCAGGGACAACCCTGCACCTGGGCTGGGCTGGGCTGGAGAAGGCCTGGGTGCAGGGCACCCCCACATCATGGGGGGATCCCCATCCCTCACCTGCCTCTGCCTGCTAGTAGTGCTGCAGCAGCAGGACACTGGGACCATCGGACTAGGAGATAAAGCTGTTTGTAAACAAACCACTCCTCCCCACTGAGTGATCAGAAGGTTGTTGCCTTGTAAAGAAGGTTCTTCGAGATGGCTCCAAAAATGCTCACAACTGGGTTGTGCATGCTCACCCTGTTCAAATAATAGACCACATGATAGTCTTGAGCTCCTCTAGTATACAAAGCACCCCCTCAGAATGACATTTCCTTCCAACCCTCTCTAGGAATATAAGAAAATTCCATTATGCGGGCAGGCGCGGCTGGCCTCCCAGGGAATTTGGGGCGCTGACCCCCCAAGCGCCCCGGCAGGCACCGTGGCCACTGCTCATGGGGAAAAAAAAACAACCTTGCCACCGCTTCCCACAGCGCCGCAGCAGCCTCTGTCTTGCCTTTGCTTCAGAGTGGAAGCTGCTGCAGTGCTGTTGTCAGTTTCACTGAAACTGACAACAGCACTGCAGCAGCCTCCGCTCTGAAGTAAAGGCAAGGTAGAGGCTGCTGCGGCACTGTTAGTTGACTTCTGGGACCCACTCCAGAGGAGTGGGTCCCAGAAGGCTCAAAAAGTCTAAGCCCAACCGCGATTTTCAATGGAAAACGCGGTTTGGGCGGCTGAGCGCTCAGCCCGGCTGAGCTCCACTCTACACAGCACTTATAGGACGTGCTGTGGAGGGAGGAGCTAGGGCTTCCATTGCGCTCAATGGGCGCAAAGAAAGCTCTCACCAGGGTGCTTGTTGAAAGCGCCCTGGCGAGATGCCTTGGACCGAGGGCCTGAGGCAGGGAGCCGCACGCATGGGGTTTATACATTATTTATTTTAAGCTTGATGTGCATGTAGACTGTGTTTTCCAATGTTAACCCTGGGAACTCCTTGCTGCTGTGTTTTGCCAGTGTTTTCTGTGTTTCCCTATGTTTGGGGTTTATACATTATTTGTTTTAAGCTTGATGCGTATATAGACTGTGTTTTCCAATTTTAACCCTGGGAACTCCTTGCTGCTGTGTTTTGTCAGTGTTTTGCCAGTGGTTCCCTGTGTTTGGGGTTTATACATTATTTATTTTAAGCTTGATGTGCATGTGGATTGTGTTTTCTTCCATCCAATGTTAACCATGGGAACTCCTTGCTGCTGCGTTATGCCATGCCACTGGCCTACCATCCCCCTGGCTCCTCCCACCGGCTCACTGGCCCCTCCAAACTCAAAACCCACCAGCCGCCCCTGGATGCGGGGCTGGAAGGATGGGGGTTGTGAGAATGTTAGAAGCCATCTCAAAGAACCTTGTTTACAAGGCAAAAACCTTCTGTTCTTTTTCGAGCGGCTCCTCACAGGCTGTTTTTACACGACTCAACCAGGTGGGGGGTCCATGGGCATGCCAGTGTGTGGGTGGGGTGTGCACATGGCACATGCATCCCCACTCACCCCCCGCTTATCCGCACCCACGGAGCAACTGCAGTTTCCCCCGGTTGCTCTGTGTGTGGGGGTGAGTGGCGCATGCACCACATTGTTGACACGAGACTCCTCTACCCATGAACATGCAAAAATCTGGGTGTTCCTGGGTGGGAGAGGCCCATGTAAAAAGGGCCACATTCTCACAACTGCCTTACTTATACTATTTTAGGTAGGAATTTAGGATGTAAGAGATGGGTGGAGGTGGGTGAAGATGTGTGTGCGCCTGTGGAAATGGGCACAAACCCACCTCCACCCACTATGGCCACGCACCCATTCCCCCCCCCCATCGTGGTCCATTTAAAAGTGGCCTATGGTTGGCTTGCTTAGGCCATTTTCACACGGCACTGCCGGGTGAGTGGATGGGTGTGTGCTGGCAGTGGAGTGGAGGTTGGTGAGGGAGCACACAGGCGCACATCCATCTATACCCATGGAGCCTCCTCCGTTTTGTCGGATGGCTCTGTGGGTGGGTGATGGGTGGAGGTGGGGGTGCACCAGGAGCGCGCATGCACCCCACCCACCACCCATGGTGTTTCCATGAACGTACACCCATCGCTGCGGTGTGTGCACGGATGCCCCCCCCCCCTCTGCACACTTGCCCACACACCCAGCGTGGCCTTATTAAGTCAGCAAGAAAATGACTTACGCTACCTCTTGGTGTAAATAGGAAAGTTGAGCGATTTGCAACAGATTAATGTTCAGCAGATGTCTAAAACAAGCACAGTTTACAGGCAAAGCTGAAGGAGGTGGTGGTAGGAAAGCAACTATAAGCGGCCATAAGACAAAGCAAGTTCTCGCCTTCCTTCTCTTCTCCTTCTCCCTCCCACATTAATTTTACACGTAACATTATGCAGTGGGACTGGGCAACATAAGCATGTTGCCCTCCTTTATGGTCTAACTCCTTTTGCCACTTGGTGTTTTTCTAAATAGAGAATTTTTTGCACACAGAGAAATGTAGGCCTCATGGCTTGGGTAAGTGCAAAAAAATTAATTCACATTTTGTATAGTAAATGAAGCCAATAGATGGCAGACTCCACCAACATGAATCTGGGGTGCTCAGTGAAAGAAAATAACTGGCTTTAAAAAAAAAATAAAAAAAAAAATAGTAAAAAACAATGTAAGAGAGGTTTGCTTTCCAAGAGAAACATAACATTATTTCTTTTGATGCCAAGAGCACCTAACAATTGGGTGCTGAACATACATATAAGAAGGCACAGTTTCTGCCCCAAAGAGTTTACAGTCTAAGGTTATGTACAGGCAAATGGAGCAGGGAGTACAACATGCAAAAAGGAAACAGGCCACGGTAAGAATTGTCCATGTCTTCATAACAAGTACCTAATGTTTCTATTCATCTGTGTTTAGTTTTTAGACTATCCCCCATTGCCTTGCAGCCTTCCCATTATTAATCAGCTGATACTAGAAACTGAAAAAGTGATGAAACTAGAATCTGGGTTGATGAAATGGATATAAATAATTGTTCCCTGCACATTGATAACATTGCAGCCTTAAAATATCTTCTTCTCCTCCTTTAATGGCCTTACATTTGCTTGCACACAAAAAACAAATAACTTTTAGAACAGCTCATTCTGGAGGAGTCTACTTTGGACTTAGCATATTTAGCTATTACCTAGACAAAAAACCTTCAGTTGAAGAAGCTCGTTAAAGCAGCATTACAAATTATACTCAAATGTTAACATGACAGTAAATTGTATGTTAAGGCAACTTTATTAAATATCAGACCAATCTATACAATATTCTTTTCTCATTTATTAATAAAAAAATTATGAATTAACTGAAATTAAGCTGCATATGTGTGGTATGGTGACTGAACAATACTTATATGTGATGAGGAATGTATACAGTTTAATATCAGTTGTCATAATTTTTTTAAATTAGTGAATGAGAAAAGAAAAATATATAGATTAGTCTGATATTTAATAAAGTTGCCTTAACATACAATTTACTGTCATGTTAACATTTGAGTATAATTTGTAAATGCCGCCTTAACGAGCTTCTTAAATCGAAGGTTTTTTGTCCTTGTAATTTGCAATTCTGTTAAAACTTAATAGTTTTGTTACTGCATAAGCTGGCCCCAGACACAAAAACACTGCAGGTGCACACAGGCGCTCACCCATCCCCCCTATATCCCCTACATGAAGCAACCTGGTTTTTTCACAGGTTTTTCTGTGCAGGGGTGATGGGTGGAGGTGTGCGTTACAAAGAAGACTACAAGCGACTGCTTTCATATGAGACACACCCACCCATGCCACTGCGTCGGTGTGTCTCATGTAAAAGAGATCACACACTCATTCACACATGTGCTCTCACCTCTCTCTCACACACACTCATTCTAACTGATCACACACACAATCATTCAGACAGTACAAACATGCTCTCACCTCACACACTCACTCAAATTGATCAGTCATGCACACTAGACCAGGGGCGTAGCTAGGGTGCAGTGGGCCCCTGGTCAAGAAGTCAAGATGGATCCCCCCTCTTTGTGTCCTGCTGGTGGGCCTAGGGACACTGCCCGGCTCGGCAGACCTGGGGAAGCTACTATCAAACACACAAAAGATATCCTTGCTGCCCCCCATGCCTGGAACTCCCTCCCTGCCCACATCCGCCTTGCCCCCTCCCTCCACACCTTTAAATCCCTCCTCAAAACCCATCTCTTCCTTGCCGCCTTTCCTGATGCCTGTTAGAACTTTCCTCTCAATATTTATTGTCTGCCCTCCCCGCAGACTCCTGCCTAACTGCAACCAGGCCAAGCACGTGCACCTGAGACTTCGCATCCACTTGAATGTTATTTATCCCTTGTCTCTCCCTATGTCCCCTCTCCTTGTTTCCCCCCTCTGTGTCTATTAGATTGTAAGCCGTAGGCAGGAATCACGTCTATCTTACTGTTCTGTAAAGTGCCAGGTACACAGCTGGCGCTATACAAATGCTAATGCTAATGCTAATGCTAATGCTAATGCTAATCAATCATCATCATCATCATCATATTATGCCATGAAAAGAGACATATATATAACCAGATCAGTTGTAATAATCAATTCATGCTGCCTCCACCCCATAACCATTTCATTTGCACCCCCGGGACAGCATGAATTGATTATATGGGGGGAGCAAATGAACTGGTTATGGGGTGGGGGTTTAAAGACAGTATTCCTGTTAGCAATAACTTCATTAAGAAGAGTTAGTGAAATTGTAGCCATAATAATCTCAGAACCATATCTGAGAATTTTCCAAGATAGAATAGATATTGCTTTACATCCTAAATTCCTACCTAAAATAGTATAAGTAAGGCAGTTGTTAGAATGTGTCCCTTTTTACACAGACCACTCTCACACATGAACATGCAGATTTCTGTGTGTTCATGGGTGGGGGAGCCCCATGTGAATAACACAGCGCAAGTGCCCGCAGTGAGTGGGGGTGTATGCGCCCGCCTAACACACATCCCTAATCACCCCTCACTTGTCCCCATGCACAGAGCAAACTGGGGAAACAGTGGTGGCTCCGTGGGTGCAGATGAGTGGGGATGTGTGTGGCCATGTGCACACCCCGCCCACACACCGGCGTGCCCATGGACCTCCCACCCAGCGGAGCCATGTAAAAATGGCCTGTGAGGAGCCACTCAAAGAACAGAAGGTTGCTGCTTTGTAAGAAAGGTTCTTCGAGATGAGTCCGAAAAATGTTCACAACACCCACTCTTCCAGTCCCGCATGGAATTTGTTTCTTATATTTTTAGAAAGGGTTGGAAGGAACTGTCATTCTGAGGAGGAGAGTGCTTTTTATATTGAAGGAGTTCGAGACCATCACATGGTCTATTATTTGAATATGGTGAGCATGCACAACCCAGTTGTGAGAATGTTAGATGCCATCTCAAAGAACTTTCTTTACAAGGCAACAACCTTCTGATCATTCACATGGGGAGGAGTCTTTTGTAAGCAAACAGCTTTATCTCCCAGTCCGATCAGTGTCCCGCTGTTGCTGCTGCACTACTAGCAGGCAGAGGCAGGTGAGGGATGGGGACACCCCCACCTTCAGCCCCCCGTGATCCGCCCCTGGACTCCCCTTCATTGTTTGTGATCACAGAACACATGTGCTCCTGAAGGAAAGCTAGAATGGTTGCCAACCGGACATTTTTGCTCTACTGACTCCCATTGAACAGCATAGGCACTGTTCAATGAGAGTTTGCTACCGCCTTAACTATAGAGCCACAAGTTTTGCTCTATAATTATTATTCAAGTTGAAATACTAGTAGCATCAAAAGAGGGACATGTGCCAGGCACTGTGGCACTCTGAAGAATTGACACTAAAGGCCTGGTGTGAGATTAGCACCTCTCTTAGGGCATTTTTAGACAAGCAGGGGAAATTTGCGGGTTCAAAAGATGCCCACAATCCCCCCAGTTGTGCAAGGTAGGGGGAGTGTCTTTAAATTAGGCACTAGTTATTCAAGGTAGTTAAAACATGAGCAGCTGTGAAGAACTGCAACAGGATCTTACGAGACTGGGTGCCTGGGCATCTAAATGGCAAATGGGATTTAATGTGAACAAGTGCAAAGTGATGCACATAGGGAAAAATGTGAGTATGTGAGTACCAAACTATGAGAACACAATGCTGGGTCCTAAGCTAGGAGTTATCACTCAGGGAAAGAATCTGGGAGTGATTGTGGACAATACACTGAAATCCTCAGCCCAGTGTACAGCAGCAGTCAAAAAAGTAAACAGAATGGTAGGAGTTATTCAGAATGGGATAGAGAATAAAACTGAGGATGTCATAATCCCTCTGTACAAATCAATGGTGCGACCACACCTGGAATATTGTGTGAAGTTCTGGTCGCCCTAGCTCAAAAAAGACATAGCTGAACTAGAGAAGGTACAGAGAAGGGTAAGAATAACAAAGGGTACTGAACACCTTCCGTACAAAGAGAGGCTTGACAAGCTGGGTCTCCTCAGCTTAGAGAAGAGAAAACTGAGAGGGGACATGATAGAGGTTTATAAAATCTTGAGTGATGTGGAACAAGTAGATAGGAAATGGTTATTTAACCTCTCAAATAATACTAGAACTAGGGGACACTCCATAAAACTAGCTGCCGGCAGATTTAACACAAATAAAAGGAACTACTTTTTCACTCAACCCATAATTAACTTATGGAATTTGTTGCCAGAGGATGTTGTCAAGGCTGGTAGTATAGCTGGGTTTAAAAAAGACCTGGATAAGTTCTTAGAAATAGGGTCCACTAATGGCTATTAACCAAGTATTAACAGGATGAACTTCTTACTGCCGGGAGCTGGGAGTGAACAATGGGGAATGGATTGCCCACTGTGACTGTTGGTTCTTCTCCCATGCAATCGAGATTGGCCACTGTTGGAGAACAGGATGCTGGGCTTGATGGACCATTGGTCTGACTCAGTATGGCACTTCTTATGTTCTTAAATGAGCAGCCCACTTGTGCGACAATGATTTGGGGGGGTGGGGGCAGACCAGCGTGTGCTCTTCCTGGATGCCCCAACAAACAGCTGTTTGTCAGGGCAGCCGGGGAGATCCGTGTCCTTCCTCCCATCAGCTGTTTGTCAGGGCAGTCAGGGAGAGCGGGTGTGCTGCTCCGGGCCACCTCCCTCCATCAGCTGTTCGTTGGAGCAGCATGGGGAGAGTGTGTGTGCTGCTTCAGACTCCCTGCCTCCATTAGGGTGCAGTTTGTCAGGGCAGCTGGGGAGAGCTCACGAGAGATTTAAAATGCAGATTGGTAAAACCTTGATATCAGGTTTTTACTAATCCAGAAGTTTTCCCAGACACCTAGCATGAGAGGCATTTACACGAGCAGGTAATTACTGCATTTACCAGGAATCCCACGGGTCTGCGTCTCATGTAAAAACACCCTGAGTTTCACCCAAAGTCTATGGGTTTTGAGGAATTATCTGGAGGTTCTAGGTAAAGCTGCTATTTCCCTGGGACATATGGGTCACCTGCATAATCAGGGGAAATTGTCAGGAAGGTGGGGCCAGGGGAGAAACAGGGTGGTCAAGAGAGCTCTCCCACCACCTTTCTGATGTGGCCCTGCCCCTCATGGAGTACCATGACATCACAACACTCCAAAAGAGGCATGGCCATGTTAGAAAGGGACAGAAGACTTCCTTTCCCCTGCCCCCTTTGGATCAACCCCAGCCTTATAAAGGAGGGATGTAATATACATATCTCAGGACTTTATAGCTATTGTGATGCCTAATTAATATAGTGACATCTTCAAATCCTTTGATGCTACTCTATAAGCACAAAGAGTTCTTTGATTACATTATTGCCAACATACCTGAGCAAAGAGATAACCGTCTGAAAAAGAAGGAGGCGTTTAGATACAGCTTTGGAGTTAAAGGAGAGGAGGAAGGAATAGATACAAGAAAGGAATTTCAATGCAGACTACACTAAGCAGAAAGGAAGAGTGAAGCAGTTGCAACAAGTAGGTTATGTTTTTTTGAATTTATACCCTGCCCTTTCCTAAAAGGTTTAGGGTGGCTTGCCATAGCATAACAAATACAAATACATAACCCTAGCCCCAAAATATAACCTACAGACCCCTTCCTTACCCACAATACAATAAAAACTGAACAATAACACACACTCACTCACCACTCTTACCCACTCCGACTCCTTTGTTTCTCACCCAAGGGAGACCCCAACCCCCTTCTGCCCCACAACACAAATAGTAGATAATAAAATCCCACCCATTCCACCCACTCACCTCTCACTAAAGGGAATCCCTACCAACCCTCAGCCGAAGCTCATGTAAAAACACCCCAAAACGTGTTTTTTCACATACCCCTCCCACATCGCATGGGGGGTGGGTGGGTATGTGAAAAAACAAAGAGAAGCAAATATTTAGGACTAAAACTGCTCTCAGCACAAATGGTGGGAAAGATGTTAAAACAAGAATAGATGAAAGAACAGAGGGTAATAACCAGATTATTCAAAGGAAGTGTTTGAAATGTCTTTACCTTATTAGTGTCACTGTGGCTCATTGAGTAGCATTTTTGGCTCTAGCTCAGGAGGCTGTAGGTTCAGGACCCATGCCAGCACTTGATCTTATCCTAGTTGCTGACACTGCAGCTCTGCTCTAGGGAGGGGGTGTTGTCTGCATGAGAAGCCATCCCCTTTTGATCTGACCTGACTGAAAAATAACAGCCCAAAGGACAATTTGCTGGGGATTTTTTCTAAAGAAAGCAGTGGCGGCTGGTGGGTTTTGAGGTTGGTGGGTCACTAAGGCTGGTCGGGCTGCCGCTGGCAAAGTCAGCAGTGAGCTGGCGAAAATAGGGGCAGAGCCTAGCCTAGGGGTGGAGCCAGGGCAACAGTAGGTGGAGTCAATGCGTGCCCAAACAAATAGGGCCCTATCATCATGCACAGCGTACTGTCAAACATGAATAAGAGCTAACACATCACATCATCAATTGAACAAAACTCACATTGTAACTGATCATGAACAAACCGACTTTATTCCCAGGCCAGGGAATGCACAGATATATAAAAACCAGAAAACCAGATATATAAAACCATGCACAGCTAAAAACCAGATAAAAACCATATGAAACAGCTAAGAACCAGATAAAAACAGATATAAAACCATATAAAACAGCTAAGAACCAGATAAAAACAGATATAAAACCATATAAAACAGATATAAAACCATTAAAACAGATAACCCTAACCCCCATCATGTCCTATGTCTTCCCCCCACACCCCATCATGTCCATCTGTCCCTCTAGGCAATTGAAATAGCTTGGGCTATGGGTTCCATTCGAACCTGCTGACCACGCCCCCCCAAAGCTGCACACACAGTTTTTCTGTAGGTCGGCAGCAGTGTCGACCTACAGAAAGGCCTCCCCCTCCCCGCCCCCACATTTCTTCAGCACATGCGCACCAGCCTGGGGAGGAAAGTCTTTCTCACCGGCTGGCGCACATGCACTGCAGAGACGCCGGACTCGAAAGCCCCCAGCCCCGGCCCAGCACCATTCCGGATGCGCATGGGCCCCCAGCGCCGGCCCCCGTGCATCCAGAATGGTGCTGGGCCGGCGTTGGGGCCCTGCGCGCATCCGGAATGGTGCTGGGCCGGCGCTGGGGCCCGCGCGCATCCGGAATGGTGCTGAGCGCGGGTGCTTTGGTGCTGGGGGCTGCTGTAGGTCAGTGCCCCCAGCACCAAAGCGAGGAGCCGCCACTGAAAGAAAGTATGGGAGATAAATCTTAGGGTGCAAATCCTCTATCCGTTTAAGAAACATAAGAAATGCCATATTGGGTCAGGCCAATGGTCCATCAAGCCCAACATCCAGTTTCCAAAAATGGGTGCAAACAAATGTGACAATGGGGAGGTGGCTCCCTGGCCCACCTCGGGTCAATGGCAAACCACTGCAGCCGCCACTCTGCAGGCTGGCGGGGAGGACTGTTCACATATTCATCCCTCAACCCTTAACTTGGACATGGGGGCTGCTGGCACAGGTCCCTCCACGTCCCAGGGCAGCTTGAGGACCTATCCACACAGGACAGGACTTCTGGGCCAATGCAGCACCAGCACAGCTGGATTGGGCCCTGGGAAGAGCTGCCACCAAAGAGCTAATGGGGAGCTCTTCTCAAACCCCCCCCCCATTGGCTGTTGGGTGCGTTCAGCCAGCCACCAAAGCATCTGACCCCCAAACAGCTGATGGAAGGTGCTCCTGAGGGAAGCACGAGCTGGCCTTTCCAAAGTGACAGGGAGCCAGCATCCCAAGCCACTGCTGCAGGTCCAGCTCCCTGTCACTTGGGAAATCCGGGCACCGCTTTCCCCCTTTTAGTACCTCCCAGCTGGGTCACGAAGGAGAGAGGGGAGCAGCCTTTCCCAGGTGACAGGGAGCCATTGCTGTGGGACTGGTTCCCAGTCATTTGGAAAGTCCGGGATCCACTTTTGCCCTCCCAGGACCGCTCAGTTGGGAGATGCAAGAAAGGGGGGAGTAGCCTTTCCCTAGCCTCTCAGGTTGCTGCTGCGGGGCTCGCTCTTGGTCACTTGGGAAGCCTAGGCACCACTTTCTCCCTTTATTGCCTCTAGCCAGTCAAGGCCTCTGGCATGCGCCTGGACTTCCCAAGCAACCAAGAGCTGGCCCCGCAGCAGCAGCCTTGGATACTGGCTTCCTGTCATTTGGGAAAGGCTGGAAGGTGGTGGAAGACTTCCCAAGTGACTGGGAGCTGGCCCTGCAGCAGCTGCCTGAGGGACTCCCCATCACTTGGAAAGGCCAACTCACACTTCTCTCAGAAACGCCCCCCATCAGCTGTTTGGCAGGCCAGGTGTGTGCACTAAACAGCTGGGGGGGGGGGACCAGGAGCACTCTCCTTATCAGCTGTTTGGCGGGCTGGGTGTGTGCATCAAACAGCGCACCAAAAAGCTGATGGGGATCCCCGAGAGAAGTGCACTCATCCCTGCTGCCAAACAGCTTATGGGAGGGCTTAGAGAAGCTCCAGGCCGGCCCATCAGCTGTTTCGTGGGCCAGGTGAGTTTGTTTCTCCAAGTCCACCAATCAGCTGTTCAGTGACTGAGCATGCTTCTCCAAACCCCGCCCCTCCAATCAGCTGTTTGGCGGGGCCAGGTGAGCATGCTCCTCTGAGCCCAATCCATAGAACCCTCCTCACAGCAGGGCTGGGTGGGCCAAACAGACATGTGGACCTGCAATGATCCAGATTGGTCCAGGCAGACGTTGTCCCAGGATGCATCTCCTGAAATATTCTGGAGGACGCATTCCATTGCAGCTGCCTACCTGTCCCGGGACATATACGGGCCAACATCTGGCGGTAATGGAACAAACACGCAGGTGAGTTCCGAGCCAAAACAGACCAATGCGGGCCACTGTCACGGTTTTTTTTACCCAGCGGCCACTCTCGGTCACTTCAGAGAAGTACCCAGCAGGTCATAATGGTGTGATCCTTGACTGCCATTCATCCCCAGCTCCCAACAGTCAGAGGTTATATCCCCGAGTCTCCTTGGTCAATTGCCATTAATAGACCTATTCTCCAAAAACCTATCCAATCTTTTTTTAAACCCAGCCATGCTATTGGCCTTGGCCACATCCTCTGCTTGACTCCCATTAACTTTAATGAATGGAGTACTCACCCCCTCAGCATCTTAACCAAGAAAAGAGGTTCTAATACATGATCTACTACATTTGTTTATATAAGTTGCTGTACTACCAGCAAAGAATAAGCAACTGAAATGCAAAGTATGGATTAAAAGGAGAATTTAGCTTCCTTTGGAACTGCTAAGAATAGTTTCTAAGGTGTATGTAGAATATGCAGGATGATAAAATACTTACATTTTGCACGTATCGTACCTTTCACCTAAGGATCTCAAAGTCCTTGGTAAAGGTGAATAACCATGAGAGGAGATCTAAAGAAGCAGGAGGGGTGTGCAGTGGCAGCCATAGAGACTCCATTTGGCAACGAGCTCTCTACAAATTCAGGGCTGTGCCTGCACTGGCTTTGCTTTGTGCAGCCATCACTGTTGGACAAGGCCCATGTCTCATACTGTAATTTGAGAGAGCAAGCATTGTGCATAGGTCAGGGGGGCTACAATGCAAAATGCAGAGACATTCACACCCAGGTGGGAATGACCAAATTTGCCACTTTCTCTTTGTTTGTAAAAGCTGTCACCAAAGTCAAAGGGCAGCCACATTGGATGGGCTGGGAAAATGGGCAACAGATGGTTTATGCAATTAAAGGTAGAGAAACGCAAGAGGCTAGGGGGAAAGGCTGTCAAAAGTATTACCCTCAAAGGTCATGCACTAGGGAAGGCAGATCAGGGAAGGATCTGAAGGTTCGAGTAGGCAGAACATTAAATCTTTCAGCACAATGCTTAGAAGCAGTAACAAAAAGCAAACACAATCCTGCAATGTATAAATAGAGGGTATTGAACACAAGTCAAAGGACATTATTCTTTCACTGCATAAGGGACTGATAAGGCCACATGGAGAGCACTATGCTCACTTCTAGCTGCTTTATTTTATTTTTTATAAAGGCTATTATAAAACTAGCTAGGGTAAAGCAAAGGACAACCCACACGGTTCCTGGATTCAGAGAAACTTGCATGAAACACCCTGAGTCACAGCCTCTTGTTCTGATAAAAGAAAAGAATCCAAGGCCTCATTTTCAGAAGGGTTGAGTACTCGCAGCTCTCTAGCTTCAGATGCTCCATGCTTCTTAAAACCAGGTTCATAGTGAATTCACAGAAATTCTGGGTGTTGGCAGACATAACAGGAAACACTGGGGAAATGCATACTATTTTTTCTTATCTTAGGTTCCCCTAGATAAATGCCCAGATGCTGCTGTGTGTGCCAGCAAGGCTACATAGGGGCTGCCCTTGAAGACTGTCCAGCAGCTGCAGCTGGTGCCGAATGCAGTGGAGTGGTCTGCCTCTTGACCAGGGTGGGTTGCACATTACACCAGTGCTCCAGAGTCTGCACTGGCTCTCAGTACCAGTAGTGTTGTAGGCACAATTCAAGGTGCTGGTTTTGACCTATAAGACCCTAAACAGTTTGAGCCCTACATATCCAAAAGACTGCCTCCTCCTTTATGTTCCATCATGATCCCTAACACCAGCCAGGAGTGCCCTCTTGCAAGTTCTATCAGTGTGCCAGGTCCATACAGGCATGCAGAGTGGTGTTCTCGGTGTAGGGTGGCCATACCTCCCCTTTAAAAGAGGACACTTATGAAAAATACATGTTGCAGGGCTGCATTGGTTCCAGTGCAACCCTACACCATATATTTTTCATACGTGTCCTCTTTTAAAGGGGAAGTATGACCACCCTATCTCAGTGGCTGCTTCACAACTTTGGAACGCTCTTCTCCTGGAGGTTCACCAAAGTTCAAGCATGAGCATTTTCAGGAAGCAAAGGCCTATTGATTTGGCCAAGCATTTGGCCAGAGGGAATAGAGTTTGGGATGCTGTTTTTAAATGGGCAATTTTTATACAGTTTGGGTTTTAAAATTAGTTTTATCTTATGAATACTTTTATTCATGCTTTGTTATCTGCTCTGAACTTATGGGAAGGGCAAGCTATAAATAAATAAATAAATAAATAAATAATAGGAGGTCGGGGGGGAAGGGGCTTACCTTAAGTTCAGGAATGTTGGTGGGTGGCAGATATGGCACTAGCAGGCTTGGAGTTAGCAGATTAACAGTGGTGCTGGTCACAGCCCACTCCTGGGGCTTGCCATCACTGCCACTCCAAATAAGACCTGCATCCCACTTCCAGTGACCTCCCCAGAGCCCTGTCTGTAGCCCAGGGATGTGGAACATTTTCCTTCCCAGGGGCCACTTTGAACATTAGTACGAACTCGGAGAGCCACACAGGGCTGGGTTCCTTAAGGGGTGTGCTCAGGAAGAGGAAGATTCAGTTCATGGATCTGTGCCCTGGATTTGTCTTGTAACCTTGTGTGCATGCCCTCATCTCTGTTCACTTACCCTGAGTTCAGTCTTTCATTGCTTGGTGGCAGTGGCGACTGGCCCCCCAGGATATTTGGGGCACTGCCCCACAAGTGCTGAGGGCCTGCCGCCGCTTAAAGGCCGGTTTAAAAAAACAAAAAAACATGCCGCTGCTTCTGACAGCGCTGCAGCAGCCAGGCTCTGACTTTGCTCTGGCTGCTGCAGCTCTGTCAGTTCTCACTTCCAGGATCCACTCCTGAGGAGTGGATCTCAGAAGGGACAAAAAGGTTAAGCCCAAATAGCGTTTTCTATTGAAAACGCGATTTGGGCGGCTGAGCTCCTCAGTCCATAGCACGTATAGGATGTGCTGTGGAGGGAGGGGCTAGCCTTTCCATTGCGCTCAATGGGCGCAAGGAAAGCTCTCGCCAGGGCATTTGCTGAAAGCACCCTGGCGAGATGCCTTGGGCCGGGTGCCTGAGGCAGGGACCAGTGCGCATGCGTGCTGCTCCCTGCCTCACATGCTCAACATGGCTGGCGGCTTCCCTGCTACTGCCCTTTGCCGCTTCCCTCCCAATCTGCCACTCAGAGCGGGGGGGGGGAGGGGAGGAGCAGTGAGCAGCAAGGCACAGAACTATTTTTTTTTCATTTATTTTTTTAAAATTTAAATTGCCCCGCGCATCCTGGAGAACAGGACACATGGGCAATTTTTAAAAAATCCTAAAGTTCCCCCCCTCCTGCCTGCAGCCCGGGACAACAGCGAACACGCTGGAGCCAGCAGGTAAGATGTCCCCCCATCCCCACCCTGCCTGCACCCTCCCCCACCTGCACCCCATCCCCATAAGCTTTTTCCCTCCCACCCTGAACCCCCATAGGCTTTTTCCCTCCCCCCTGCACCCCATAGGCTTTTCCCCTCACCCCGCACCCCCCGTAGGCTTTTTCCCTCCCACCCTGCACAGGCTTTTCCCCTCCCCCCTGCACCCCATCCCC
>QEPC01006238.1:466021-478929 GCA_003113815.1 Sphenodon punctatus
TTTGCTAAAACTGCTTGTAAGTGAGGTTTAAGGTTGTCTGCCTGCTTTTAAACCTGCCTAACCTAACTGAAATTGCTTGATTAAGTAATGTAATGTCCATCCAACATTAACCCTTGGAACTCCTTGCTGCTGGGTTATGCCGCCTACCGTTGCCCTGGCTCTGCCTACCATTGCCCTGGCTCCGCCCACCAGCCCGCCGGCCCCTCCAACCTCAACACCCACCAGCCGCTTCTGCTTGGTGGTAGGAATTGTATCCAGGGGCCAGATCCAGGATCTGGAAAGGGGTCAAATAAAAACTAGCCATAATGTAATATACAGGCTTTGTATGCATATATACATAATATCATAATATAGCCCATAAAGTTTGTATAATCTAAGCTTTGTGGCAACACCTTAAAACCCATCTGGAAGAAAGGTGTTCTAAGAAAATAAGACTGCTATCATTTCAGCTGGCTTCGTTATTTTTCTTCCCTTTGTGTCTCTAAATTATTGCATAGAATAGAGCCATTCTGTGTTAAGCAACAGCTGTATCTTATCCCAGATGTGAATTTTATTTGCTCACAAGTGAAGTGATTTCTATCTGCAATATCTTTGGTTTCCATGGCTCAAATCCTGAAAACCTTCCCAAATATTTCCATAATCTTTATTCTGCTATGATTCAAATGCAGTTTTGCCTCAGGACTTCACAATATGTCCCTATATGAATTTCTACGCATATCAGTGACTTCTATATTTCTGGGATTTGCTATGAGAGCTACAAGCATGATTTATGAGCACATACCTAACAGTATTAGAATTCAGAAGGTAAGGTCTTCTTGATCTGCCTTGACCTGCACCATTTAAGTCAATAAGACTTTTCCCTTGATTCTAGAAGCCAATCCTGAACCATTAAATGAAGTAATATTCTCAAACTCACAAGTGTACTATCTTCTAGTTTCGGATATCAGAAGTCTGTATTATGGATTAATATAATGTTTTCAACTTTTAGTATAGTTCTGGTGAGGAGGAAGAACAACACTAACATCTGCTTATTGGTGCATGTACAGGTTGCAGTCATCACCCATTAAAATCATTGTGAATTTTGCAATTGATTTTAACAGGTTGAGGATTTTAGCCATCGCACAGAAATTGTGTCTCTTGTTTACAGACTGTTAGAATGCTTTTATTGTACAGGATTTATATTAGGCAATTAGATCTGTAAAACAGCAGCAAAAAGTGCATGCCTGTGTTTACAGGTCATTGCTCAGCCTATTTTTAAATAGCCTGCTGAGGTATAAATTAAAAACCAAATGTCACTGACATACTTGCTGTACAACAACCTAGCCTGTTTCTTAAATGAAAGCATCAAAACCATACTATAAATGAATAGTTTCTCCATGGTCTCAATGTAGTTCATATGTTACTTGTCTTAGGTTTTCTGAAGACACGTACCACACTACTTGCCAATGTTTCTTTATTCCGAACAGTCACCTAGGCCCTTTTCCAACGGACACCACCTCAGTCCAGGGTGGGAGGAGGTGGGTGGAGGCATCTCATGTGAAAAGGGCCCTAGATCTGACAATATTCACAAAGAAAATGGCAAGTTCCTTACGGACTTATTTATTATTACTTTAACTTATCTACTTTTTGCACAAAAATGTAGGTAGGATCCATTTTTTAATGTAACATCAACAAAATTATTACTGTGCACCCCCTAATGCACTGAAGGTAGCTGAACATCAAAGACCACTAAAGGTAGATATCCAAGTGAGGTCAATTATAATGAGACATGCTCCTAATGTCTCACCTATGAGAGCTACACATGAAGATATTATCGCAAGCAGCTTTCTCAAATCAGACTAACAACCAGTCCTCTGATGTGACAGGCACCACAGTTGTGAGACAACTGAAAATCACACCAATGAAGCTATTATTCTAGACAATAGCAAGATAGTCATATTTTAACCTTAGGCTTCCTTGCCTCCATTTCAATGGTTTGTTCTCTGAGAAGGAAGAAGGGAAGGACAGGAGAGAGTAGTCTCTATGCTGCCCAAAGCACAGGGAATTCAGGACTGTTAGGAGATGGTCTTACAAAGTCATACAAAGATGATGACTTTTCACTCACATCTCCACTTCCACATGGACAAGCAATGCCAACTCACTGCCTAGCCTACAGTGTTAATATACTGCAAGAGTCTCATCTACAGTGCTCCCATCCTTTGTCAGACTGAACTCCGAGATTCCCAACTCATATTTGAACACAATATATTGCTGTTGCTCAGCCAATACGGTAAAACCAAATCTGGGAGTTACACTTCTCATCTTTTCTCAGACTGGTTCAGTTCTACCTATGGGAGATCTCTGATCCCCCCACTCTCCAAAGATAGCTCCTTAGGGAAGATGGCAGAGGGAGAAACATTTATCTCACTGTAGTCAATATCATAGCATGGTATCACACCCTGCAGTGCCTATCTTCAACCAAATAGTGGGGGCAGATGAAAAGCAGGCTCCTTGACATCAGAGTCCTGCAGTCAGCAGTGGCCCAGATGGGAAGTCAGAAACAGAACAAAAAGCAGCTGTGCAGTAGGTCCCTTGCTTGTTGGGTGGACTAGGAAAACTCAGTTGACAGGAAGATCAAAGACTCAAGAGCGAAGGGAAGATAAAAACCACCTTGGGGTTGTAGGAAGAGTCTGTCAGAGGGTACAGGGGACCTCAGAGGACGATTGTCCATGGAAGTCTTGCAGTCTGGGGTTTTATCAAAATCCAAATTTTCATGGCTTCAGCCACCATCCAAACCTTGATCTGAGAAGCAAGGGTCAAAAGGGGAAAAAAATCTCATCTAACTAAAAACTGTTGTTTTCCAAGATATTTTTAAAGATCTCAGTGGAGAGGTTGTTGCCAAGGCCCTGCATGTGGAAATGGACACAGAACGGGACCTCAGGTGAAAAGTTTAATTAATGTTTCAATTATAGTTTTCCAAGAAAATTACTCAACACAGCCTCGCTGCCAATTTATGTGACTGCAGCTGTTCTCAGAAGCCAAATGTGTTGTCATATCCAGTATGCGCACGTAAGGTAATCATTCAAAATCCAGTTTGGAAACAAAAATACAAAAGTCTCCAAAAAAGGTGTATTGCCAAATGTTGCAATTGTCAAATACAATATCTCAGAGCTTTTCAAACCCACTCTAATTGGCTTCCCTCCCCACTGCAGTTTAGTTCCCATTTAAGTGTCATGATCTAAAAGAGAAGGGTGCTGAGATGGGTATACCTAACCCAGCCACATCAAAGAGGCTCAGGACAGACTGAGATGAAACAGAAAATCCTGTAAGAATGAGCCTTCAGGCCACAAACATAGCTGTGCCTAAAAACAAAGCAGAAACAAAGAGCCACATCTCTGAAGCCCACATTTTGAATGGAAACAAGTTGCTCCAAAACTGGATCAGACAGAATGGGCCACTATATATAACTGATCTCAGTGGTTCTTAAGCCCAACATCCGCCTCATTAAAAACACAACTGGGGTCTTGGTTAAGGCTGCTTTTAGACGTGCACGGTGAACACACTGCATAAAAACACATTGTGTGTAAATATGCCATATGTGGAATTTAGACATGACATTTCGCACATTAAAGCCGGTCACGTGTTCTTTTAAAGCCGCAAATTAAATACCTCGATGTCGAGGTATTCAATTCACGGCTTTAAAAGAATGAGCGATTGGCTTTAATGTGTGAAATGTCATGTCTAAATTCCACATGCGGCATTATTTACATGTAGCATGATTTTATGCAGCATGTTGGCCACACATCTAAAAGTGGCCGGAGATACACTACTGTAGTAGATTAGTCTTCACCTGCCATCAAGAAATGAAGAAACCTATCATGTGAAAGAGGTGCCCAAAAGCTTGCTGATCATTTCTAAGGTGGAGGGAATCAGCTTCACAAGGTTACTGCTTTTAATGCGAGTGATCACTTCTCCCAAAATGATAATTCAATTTCTGATCTCACAGTCCTAGTCCTTAACTGTAACCTGTGCAAAACCTTTAAAAAACAGGCCTGGAAACTAAAATTCATAACTCTCTTAGGTATTAGGGGCGGGACACCAGGGAGAATATCGGATACCAGATTTACCGGTATCGGCATACCGAATTTTTTACATTGGCCACGGTACTGTATTTTTTACATTGCAGCTATTGACTTCAATGGCCGCATTGTAACAAATCTGGTACAGCAGCCAATGTTAAAAATCCGGTATGCCAATACTAGTAAATATTGGATTTATTGGATTAAGCCGATATACCCAAATACCGGCAATATCGGATCTCGGGAGAACCGGATCCCCACCTCTATTCGGTATCAAAGCCAATGGACTAAATATAGATTTGGGCTTCATAAGCCACAATAGAAATGTGTAACAGCCTGCTGTTTTGCTGTGTCCACTACATTGTATTTAAATATTTTGAAATGCCAACTACCATTCCTCTTCCTATAGTCCCTTCCCGAGTGTTTGCTGTTTTTTTATTTTAACTAAAAAGGCAGCAATGTCATTTTGGCCACCACCATTTTGGTTAATTTATTTATTTATTTATTTATTTGCATTTCTTAGCTGCCCCCTCATGCCTATGGCATCGTGGGGTGGTTTACAACATAAAAAGTAACAATAAAAAAAAACAATAATAGTAATAAGACACAAAAATTAAAACATCTGAAAACCATCTAAAAACAACCACCCCCACAAAACTTTTATCCCAACCCTCCCCCCCCTCCTCCAAAGGCCTGGGAGAACAGTCAGGTTTTGCAGGCACGGCGGAAGGCCATCATACTTGGAGCCATACGGGCTTCCTCCGGGAGGGAGTTCCATAGTCGTGACCTGGCCACCGAGAACACCCTCTCCATTGTGGCCTCCCACTTTACACGGGGGACCTCCAAGAAGGCGCCCCCAGCAAACCGAAGGGCCAAGACCGTGTAGGGCTTTATAGGCCAAGACCAACACCTTGAATCTGGCTCGGTACGCTATAGGCAGCCAGCGCAGCACGCAGAGCACGGGAGTGATGTGTTCCCGTCAGCCAGTCCCTGTCAGGAGATGAGCCACTGCATTCTGCATCAGCTGCAACCTCCGAACCAGCATCAAGAGAAGCCCCACGTAGAGCGCATTGCAGTAGTACAGCCTCGAGGTGATGAAGGCGTGGATGAAGGCCAGGTCTGGTCTGGAAATATATGGACACAGCCTCCACACCAGATAGAGCTGGCGGAAGGCAGTCTTAGCCACCGTCTCCACCTGTCGATCTCGGTGGAGATCTGAATCCAACAACACTCCCAGACTCTGAACCTGCTGGGCTATGGGAGGGCGGACCCCCTCTACGAGGGGAGCCAACACTTCCTTTGCCCTACCCACCGTCATCACCTCCGTCTTATCAGGATTGAGCTTCAGTCTGTTCTGCCATAATCAATCTGCCACAGCCTCCAAACATTGGCACAGCACTAATAGGTTAAGGGCAGAGGTCATTTTGCGCATGCACAAAACAGCCCTGGTGGCCATTTTGCACATGTGCACTGCAGAGTAGCAAAGGAACCTACCTGGAGGCCCCCTCACAGAAGCGGCAGGCCAGCAGAGCCTCAATCAAGCCTTCCAAGGCCAGTAGTACATGCTAGGGCCCTGGGGTTGGGGATGGGGAAGGATAGACTGACTATGGATCACTTTCCCATTGACTTCAATGAGAAAATTCTCCATTGACTTCAATGGGAAAAATCCAAATCCATAAATCCAAATCCACAATTTAAAACATAAATTACAGATCCAAATCTGTAATGGATCCGAATCTGTAATTTAATCTGAATGTCCATCCCTAGTCTATAGGTCTTCTGACTTTTTACGTGCATGAAGAAGGACCCTGCATGGCCTAGAAGCTTGCACATTCGCAGCATCAGAAGTTGGTCCAATTAAAAATATCATCTGAAATACTTTGTCCCAATCTCTTCCATTGGGACCAACACAGCAACCATACTCCCTAGACTGCTTTTACACAAACAATATCTGTCTAAAAGGGCAAAGTAGCAAACCTCCACAAGATTATATACTACCACTCTTAGCATTCATCAACAAAATCTTATGAAGGATTCCACCATAAGCAAACAATCATCTACTGAAATAATAGCTATGGGGCTTGGCATTCGTATATGAACTTTTATTTAGAGGGGGAGGGTTGTAACTTCTGCAAGCACTTGGTTGTTGGCAGACTTTCATGTTCATGACCTCAGCCAAGGAATCTTTTATTACAGTTTGAAAACAAATAGGGAAAAAATGCTTCAATTTAAATTATATGGATGCAAAAGTATGTTTCATTATGACCTTTTCCACAGACCATTCAGAATAATGGGGCCAGTGAAAAGGAAGATTTTGGATGTTTTTGGAGGATGGGGAACTATATTTGTTTTTAAAATTAAATAGTGAAGCTGAAGCAGACTGAATGGGTCTAAATTCATACACCGTCACATGCTGTTGGCTTTTGTTTGGTTACAAAACAAGAATGAATTTGCCCGGGATTAGAGGCTTTTTAATACAATGTTAAGTGTAATGAACTCTGCTATGATTAAAATAAATAAGTTGTTCATTATTCTTCCTTTAGCATGACCCACATGAAATTTTCATTACAGACTCTGCAGAATGATTACTGACACAGCAAACAATTTACGTTTATACAAAAAGCTTTTCATCTGAAAGGATTACCAAGGACTTTAAACATGTAGTGCACTGAAAAACAGTTAGTCTGTCTGCGGCACTCAGAAAAAGTGCCACCAAGTATTTAATATTCACTCACAGGACTTTTGTTTTTACAGTCACATAGGAAAGACACCTGTCCCCACAACAGTAAGCTGCAAAGGAAGGGAAGTTACTTACCTGCAACATTTGTTTGAGAGAAGGCCTCTACATATTCACACTGAAGGTATTAGATCCAGACTAACTAGCCTAGCAGCTTTTGAAGTGCGCACCAGAGTGATGATATCACTAGGTCATTCCATAAATACCCTCCACTCCCCACTCAGTCCAATTCCTTTCCCCAAATACAGAGGTCCCAAAGGAATGTCTAGCAATGGGGAGGTTGGATGAAGAGTGTGAATATGTAAAGGCCTTCTCTCAAAGAACAGATATTGCAGGTAAGTATCTTCCCAGACCTGTACATATTCACACTAGGCCGTTTTCAGACGAGCGCGGCGGCACCCGCGCTTGTTTCTCAAAAGAGCCGTCAGTCCATTCCACATGTGATGCTGCCGCCGAATACGCGCATGCGCGGGCGATGCGCATCCATTTCTGGCCACAAACTGACCGGGTTGGCGATCGAGGCTGGTCATACGTGGCCAGAAATGGAAGCGCATCGTCCACGCATGAGCGTATTCAGCGGCAGCGTCACGTGTGGAACGGGCTGACGGCTCTTTTGAAAACAAGCGCGGGTAAGGGTAGATTCACAATCAGCCACTCCAAGGAGGAGGGTAGGAGTTCCTACTGAAATAGGGAGAGGAGAATAAACCTCCCAAACCGTGCATCCATAAGAGGCCAAATCAACGGCATAATGCCTTGTAAAGGCGGGAATGATCTTGATGCATGGAACAGCTAAAGGTCCAATCTCTGCAACAGTCGAGGAAGAACTGAGCTAAACTGGGAACAAAGGGTATTTATGGAATGGACTAGTGATGTCATTACTCTGCTCCCCACTTCAGGAGCTCCTAGACTAATTGGTCCAGATCTAAACACCAGGGGCACCATAACCTTCAGTGAGATTATGCAGATGAGGACCTCAAAGAAGAACTCAATTTCTCTGCCTCATTGGGGTGAAAGGGTTTAGTTCACCCTTACAGGATTTGGATTTAGAGTCTGGATACTCCAAATGTGATCCCGCATTTTAGGGGAAATTATTTTATCATACATAGTGACTATATTATTTATTAGAACAATGGGACAATACAAATCTTCCTTTTGGATGCATATACATTATTTCCATTGTGTTAAATGGGAGGAAATGAGCTCATCTAAGAACACACACACACACACACACCCTGGTTTGCAATTCAAGTAGGACTTAGAGCATCATTAACAAAAATAAAATAAAAAAGGACATCTCCAGCACTGGAGAGCATAAATAAGCATCCAAAGTAATAAAACTACATCCACATCAGATTTCATATTGTAAAAAAAACCAAGGAAAATTGTAAAATGTAGTTCCCATTTTCATGGCAGAATTTCTGATGGTGTGCATATCAGATTAGGTATGCTCTTGGAGTTATAGACCAAGGAACAAATTTTTTTTTTACTGAAATCAACTGAGAGAAGGACTAGGTCTAGAAGCAGCTTTACTACCGGGCAGAGGCAAGCAGCAGCATAGCACAGGGATTTTAAAGAGGGGTGACAAATGCTGCATTTCTTAAATTTGTTGCTCGTGAGGAGCAGAGCAGCATTCTGTCTTAGTCCCCAGTGCAAGTCCTCAGCTGGCTGCCTTGCACTATAGGCTTGGAGAGGAGGAAGCGCCTCTGCACTGAATCACTGAGGAAGGGAAGTTGGTCAATTTCACCAAACCTCTATTCCAAGGGTGGCAAAACTGTGGCTCTGTAAGGGCCGTCCCCTGCTGTCGCAAAGGGGGGCTCCGATGGTGAGGGACCCTGGCCCACCGCAGGGCTTGATCCCCAGTCCCGCCCCCGCCGGTTGCAGGTTTCCCGGCACCACCACCCCAGGCGCGCCACGGAGTCCAGGGGTTGCTGAGGTAATGTGGTGGCAGGACGCTACTGAGGGGCCCTCCCCCGTGGTCAAGCAGGGATGGGGCCAATGCCATTGCACTGCTCCCTGCAGCTGCAGGTGTGTCGGGAGGGTGTGGCAGACACTAGAAACACCGGTGCTGTCAGGCACACATCGCCGGTGATCCGAATAGACTGGCCCTCTGCTGAGAGCTAAGTGCAATTGTGAAATTAAACCTTGTCCTTGTTGTCTTGCTGTGCCCCCCCACCCCTTGTCGGGGTGTGTGGCTGTGGCATGTGCATTGGAGTGCTTGTGTGGGTGAGTGCCCTACTCCCTAGTGTCTTTTCCCTCGGAGTGAGTGAGCGAGTGATTGTGAGAACGAACGAGCGCGTGTCTGCCTCCCCCTCGGGGAGTTCCTTCCCGTTCCCCGCCTGTGTGACTGACCTCTCCTCATCCCACGCGAAGCCTGGTCCCTTGCACTTCCTTTCCTCATGGTTGACACCAAGTCTTCCATTCCCTGTGGTGTGTGTCAGGGGTGTGCTATGGATGAGAGGCAAGGGGGAGTACTCCAGTGCAGTCTGCTCGGCGCCCAATGATGATAGAGGCCTAATCAAGATTCCAGGGCCACTACTCTATCCTGATGGGCATTTTTAGCCCGCGAGTTATCTCAGAGCGCTGGAGGGAGTTGACCTCACCTCAGGGAGTTTGTCTGGGGGTTCCCCACCTGTTTTACCCTTTTCCTGGCTTGTCCCCTGTGTCCTTCCCCCTCCCCATGACAGGCTCTTGAACAGTTCAGGTAGGGCTCTTGGACAAAGCTGGTCCTGGGGCCTGAACTGCCTTAATGGTCTACTGTCTTAATTTACTGCACCAGAACCTTAGTAACTGACTCATGACTGCTCCTCGGAAAGTCAACAGCTAGGACTGCAAGCATCAGCTCCACCAGCCAATCATAAAGCAGGAGAGTCAGAGAGATTGTATCTGGTTTCTTCTCAGTATTCATTAGCATGACTAAGACTTACATGTTGAAATGCTGTGCATGTGCACACGTGTACAAGGCACACGTACATACATGCGTGGATGCATGCACATGCATGTGCGTTGGGACTCTGACGTGAAGATTTTGGTATATGGCACTCAGTAAGTTGTCCACCTCTGCACTGTTCAGTGTGGCTGGATCCCTGCCCAACAGTTGAGCAGAGGGACCAGGGAGTTCCAACTGCAGGGGGATAGGATATCTGTCGCCCTGCTGCAGTGCATTGCTTAGAATGAAAATGATCAGGGGAAAGGGAGCCTGGTCAAGTTCATCATTGGAATCCCTGCCTGACAGCCAACAAGAAGGCAACAAGGAGCCCTATCCAGGGAATTCCTTGTTCCTCTGCATATAGGGTTCCTTGCTCCCTTCTTGTCAATTGTAATTGGGAGAGCAAGGAGCTCAGCTTGTATTGAGTAACTTGATAAAAATCGACCAGATTACCATTTCCCCTGTCATTTTCAGTCAACCTCAGCAGCACCAGGCTGGGCTCAATGAGGAAGACAAAATATCTAAGGCCACCCCTGATTAGGCCCCTTGTACAAAAGGAACTTAAAATATTCAAATTTCTAAAGTGTTTCATGTAAAAAAGGTTATGAATGGGTTTTGAATTTATTTTACAATAATTCCAGTGAGCTAACTGTTTATGAAAGGTGCCAAAATGGTAGGTCAGGCTGTGAGAAGTCCTCCATTTATGGACAGAATATTATATTATATTATATTATATTATATTATATTATATTATATTATATTATATTATATTATATTATATTATATTATATTATATTATATTATATTATATTATATTATAAGCATTTGTATAGCGCCAGCTGTGTACCTGGCGCTTTATAGAACAATAAGATAGACGGGGTCCCTGCCTATGGCTTACAATCAAATAGACACGGAGGGGGAAGACAAGGAGAGGGGACATAGGGAGAGACAAGGGATAAATAACATTCAAGCGGATGCGAAGTCTCAGGTGCACATGCTTGGCTTGGTTGCAGTTAGGCAGGAGTCTGCAGGGAGGGCAGACAGTAAATATTGAAAGGGAAGCTCTAACAGGCGTCGGGAAAGGCGGTGAGGAAGAGGTGGGTTTTGAGGAGGGATTTGAAGGTGCGGAGGGAGAGGGCAAGGCGGATGTGGGCAAGGAGGGAGTTCCAGGCATGGGGGGCAGCAAGGGAGAAGAGGTGAAGGCGGTTAGGGGAGCAGGGGAGACAAGGGAGAGCGAGGGAGGGGGCAGAGGAGGAGCGGAGAGTGCGTGCAGGAGTGTGTAAGGAGACGAAGAGGTAAGGGGGAGCCAGGCTGTGAAGGGATTTATAAGTGAATACCAGCAGTTTGTGAAGGATGCGTTCGTGAAGGGGGAGCCAGTGAAGCGAGGAGAGGAGAGGCTGCATATGGTCGAAGTGATGGGCTGAGTGGATGACCCTAGCAGCGGAGTTTCGGATGGAGATAAGGGGGGACAGGTGAGAGCGGGGGAGGCCAGTAAGGAGGAGGTTGCAGTAGTCAAGGCAAGAGATGACCATGGCGTGAACAAGGGTTTGGCTGAGGAGACAGAGAGAAAGGGGCGAATCCGAGCAATGTTGTGGAGGGCGAAGCGACAGGACTTGGCAACAGAGTCGATGTACGGTTTAAAGGAAAGGTGAGTATTGGGGCGGATGGTGACCCCATCAATAAGGATGGACAGGGAAGAGGGAGAAGGGTAGGGAGGAAAGATAAGGAGCTCAGTCTTAGCTATGTTGAGCTTGAGCTGATGTTGGGACATCCAGGAGGAGATATCAGTGAGATAGTTGATGAGGTGAGCTTGGACAGAGGGGGAGTGAGGGGGGGGGTGCATACTTCTATCATACTGCTCTTCAAATATACCTCAGTCCTTTGCTTACATCTTGACCTGGATAGACAGCAATGAGATTGCTAGCAACAATATGGTAAATTCATTTGCCATTACCTTCCAATTACTGGACTCTCATTACCCATCAAGGAGACCAGCTGCGGTTCATGGTTTATATAACATGGACACATGACCATTGCAGACAGGAAGACAACACCAAACTCATTCAACAAACACAGAAGCTTCTAAACAACCACAACAAACAAGGCTGAAAGCCTTTCCTACTGCCAAGTTCATGGGTCTGGGTTTGATTTTCTTCAGCCTTGACTCCTTACATGCTAGTAGTGTAAGCAGCTGTACGAGGAAAAAAGCCATGAACTCATGTCTTTGCAGGTGCACGAAGCAGATTTTTTTCCGAGTGTTTTATTTTAAATATATGACTATGGGCCAGTTCCAGTGAAGCCAGTGGAGCTACAGAGATTAAAATCAGCTGAAAATCTGACTATTCTAACTATTAAGGGTCAAAACCTATTCCCAAGCACACAGTCTGAGTGGTAGAGCTCTCCAATGGGACTTTGTCAACAAGTCACCAAGTATCTCAGAAGCCCCCCCTTTACCTGCTACCCTCACTACTAGTGCACACCTATTCAATGCAGTGAATCAAGAGAGTTTCAGATTTACTGAGCCCACCTTTCTCACATACTCTCACTTCCAGAATTCCACACAGCATGCAACAGGTGGAGAATCCATACAGACTGTAACTCTCACCTTTCCCTGCATGCCCCACTCCTCAGTTGGGTCTTTTCATGGCCACAGAAGAGGTTGAATGGGTGTGTTCCTAAATGTGCATGCAAGTCTATTCTAACATCTGAACCATTAAGGTGTGAGGAAGATATTTCTTCAACTTATTAGGAATCATAAAAGACTTCTCATCAAAAACTGATGAGGAAAAACTGACCTTGGGAAAAATTAGGGATGGGTGAACGCGGTTCGGCAGTTCAGAGTTCGGCCCGAACTCGGCCTGTTTGGATGACCGAACTCGAACCCGAACCCGAACGCAAACATACCGAACAAACCAAACACCGAACGGCGAAATGACCGAACAGTTCGATCAGTTCGGATTGCGTTTGGGTGAGTTCGGGTGGCAAAAAAAGGCTAACTGGAAGGTCAAACATGACAGGGAGGTGTCAGTCACTGAGGAGCAGACTTCCAGGCACCAGGGGTGGAGAGACTTGCAAGAAAAGAAACTAATTATCTGCCTCCCCCCTTCCCAACACCTTCTGAGCTAGTCACTGTTCCTGAACAGCAGGCGTTGAGTAGGATTTTTAGATTGCTTTAAGTTTCATTTCA
>QEPC01006238.1:501699-523588 GCA_003113815.1 Sphenodon punctatus
AGGCGGGTATTGTATAGCACCTCCGCAGGGGTCCGTGAAACAGGGTAGACCTTAATCAACCAGCGGGTGAGGGGGTAGGCAGGGTCTCCCAGGATACAGGGGGGCATCGGTACCCCCTCGATCCAGGTCATCCCCACATCAGCGAAATCCCCCCGGAACATCCGGGCACAGAAGGGGGAGATGGTCATGATCCTGGCATCATGACTGCGGCCGGAGTTGCCCGTGAAGATGTCTATGAACTGGCCCCGGTGATCCACAACCGCCTGCAGCTGCAGGGAGTGGTACCCATGCCGGTTCACATACTCTGCTGCCTCCCCTGTGGAGGGGTGGAGGATCTCGACGTGGGTGCCGTCCACGGCTCCCATGCAGTTGGGGAAGCCTCCGGCCGCAAATTTTGCCATCACGGCCTCCTGGTCCACCAGCTGGATCGTTCTGTACACGAGCACGCCCTCCACAGCCTTGCACACATCCCGGAGGATACAGGCTACAGTGCTGAGCCCTACCCCAAAGTGCTGGGACACAGACCGGCAGGAGTCGGGCGTTGCCAGGGCCCAGATCCCTATGGCCACCCATTGGACCATGGGGATGGGGGTCCTCATGGAGGTGTGCTGTCGCTCTAGCCAGGGTGTAAGGAGCTCCGCTAGGCGCAGCAGGGTGAGCTTGTCCATCCTGAGGTGGGCCCTCCAGGCTGCCTTGTCCCACTGGGCCAGCGCCCTCGCCCACCAACCCTGTGGGCGCTCAGCAACTCATAGGTTCCTCTCTATGGGCATAGCAAGCTGAACAGACCGGCGCATGGTCTCCCTCGCCCACAGGAGGCACCTGTCCGCCTCGTGGAGCACCGCGGGCCAGGGCTGGGCCCAGCTCATGGCCTGCCAGTCTGCCCCGGATAGCCTCTGTGCCCTGAGCTGGGCAAGGGCTCTCCTGCAGCCATGGTGCACCCTGTGGGCCCTTGCAGCTCTCCAGGCCAGGGAAACCTGAAGTCAGGCGGCCAGGTGCACCTCCGCACCAAGGAGGCGCAGCTGCTCAGTGTGGTCGTAGTACCACTCGGTTGTGAGCGCGAGGTGCATCCAGTAGGTGGCTGCCCTGTCCTGCTCCATGGTGGTGGGAGCCCCGGGGGTTGTGGGATGTGTATTATGGCCCTCCACTGGGCGGCCGTGCCGTGGGTCAGCCCCCAGCTGGCCAGGCCCCCCAATGGGGTGCATGGGTCTGTGGGCGTGCCCATGGGTACACGTGCTGGTTGCACATGGGTCCTCGCACCTGCATGGGTGCACAGTTCTGTGCGCTCCTTGTGCAGCTGCATGCCTTCACCCATCAACCCCCCACCCCCATGTCTGTTTGCAACACCGTGGCCTTGGCGTCCCGATGAGCTGTTATGTGAGTGCTATTGTGTTTGCCAGCTGTGCCAGGTCCGCACCCCACGCCTCACTCTGTTGTGCTACAATGTTGCAGTCCATGGCCACTTTTCCTGTCCTTGGGACCCCTCGGAGGCCCACCCGGCCCTGGAGGGTATGTGTGCCCCCTGTCCATGGTGTTATTCTCCCTGCCTAGCTGGACCATGACTGGTTGTCTGTCCACCGAACTCCCGCTACCCGGACCCCATGGGGCCCCCCATATCTGGACCTTCCGCAATACCATGTCTCTGTGCAACCAGTGGCATACCCCGGCCGTGCAGCTGCTCCTGGTCAGCCCGGCCAGCCGTGCGGTTGCCTTTGCGAGCTTGAGCTCTGGACTGGGCTACTTCGACTATGAGGTGAGCGCTCGTGATTGCCGGCTGCATGTGGACACCCTGGGGCTGGTTCGCTTCCCTGATGGACGCATCCCAGACATTTGGTTTGACTGAACCGAATACCAAATCTGAACTCAACGTTTGACCCGAACCACTGAACGGCTGAACATCCAAACCGATGAACCGAACACAGCCGAACTGAACGGGCGAACCAAACGGACAAAACAAACGCAGCCGAACCGAACGGCTGAACCCGACCAACGATCTGTTCACCCATCCCTACCGGGGGGGCTGGTCCCTGCTGGATGCTCCCTCCCTGATGTCTCTGCCATGCTGTGGTGAAGCCTGCTTCCCGGGGTGCTGCTGCCCCTGCCTGTGGCCCCGGGCCCTCTCCGGGGCCTACCCCCTGGTCTGCCTGCACACCTGGGGTTCCCCTCCATATTTGCCCTCCCTGGTCCCTGGGTGCAGCGCTCTGTATGGCCTCACCGACCCGCCTGTCCCCACCCACCAGCGCTGCCACCTGCTGCCCGTCCCCCCCCCCTGGGTGCTTGTGTGACCTGGGGGTTCCGGGACCCCCGGACTGGCCCTCGGTGCTTCCTCTGGGGGGGGGTGTCCTTGGACCTGCAGCGCTGCACCGGCTGTCCTGCCTGCCCTCCATCAGTCCCTCTGCAGGTGTGGGGTCTCCGTGTGCCTCCTGGACCATTCCCGCCCAGCTCGCTGTGCATTGCAGGCCCCCGCTGTGCCTTGGTCCCGAGATCCTGGGGCCCCCCCTTTCCGAGACTGCCTGTGTTGCTGTGGGGGCACCCATGTGGACTGTGCTGTTGTGGGGGTGTGGTTGCTGTTGCCTGTGGCCTTCCCTGCCCCTTTGCGATTTCCCCCCCTCTTCCGTGCTGTGTGTTCCGCTGTGCCTCCGCTGCCTGTGTGCCTGTTGTGTGTGGTACCTGTCCGACTCTTCTCCCTCTCCCCCCTCCCTTCCCATTTCCCTTGTGTGGGTGTTCCCTTTTGTGCCTTTTGGCTTCATTTGCCCTCAGGCGGCCATGTCTGTGTCCCGCCCCTGCCCGGTGGATTCTGGGTGCTTTGACCATGGCTGGGAATCGGTGTCATGTCTGTTACGCTGCCCCAGGCCGTGATCTGGCAGCCCGATTCCCGGCCATGGTCCCGTCATGTCTGTTCGGGGCTTTTATTCGCCCCAGGGGGGTGGTTGTTCTGTTCATCCCCACTGGGAATCCACTGTGGTGAACCGGCCGCCCGTAATGTCTGAAAACACCCCAAGTCAGCAAAAGTAATCAGTCTGCTGTATTCAGCACTGGTTGGACTTCACCTGGAGTACTGTGTCCAGTTTTGGGCACCTCATTTTAAGAAGGACATTGACAAATCAGAGTGAATACAAAGAAGGATGACAAAAACGATAAAGGGTCTGGAATGCAAGCTTTACAACGAAAGACTGAAGAAACTGTGTATGTTTAGCCCAACAAAGAGGCGATTATGGTGAGACATAATTCAGACTTCATATATCTAAAGGGCTGTTACAAAGAAGAAGGAAAAGCACTCTCCTGCATTGCTACAGAAGACTGGACTAGAAGTTATAGAAAAGTAGATTTTGGTTAAATGTCAGAAAAAACTTCCTAATGATAAGAGTTGTGTGGCAATTGAACTAGTTGCCTACAGAGGCTGTAGGCTGTTGATTGTTGGAGGTTTTCAAAAAGAGTCTGGATAGCTATCTGTCAGGGATGTTGTAGCTCTAGTCATGCTGTATTCAATCAGAGTGTTGGCCTAGATGACCGTTGTGGTACCTTCCAACTCAAAGATTATATGAGTGTATCACTCAAAAACAAACAACTGGAACAGAGCTAATGCAAAAGGAACAAAGTAACCAAATTTGGCCTAATCTTGCTTCCGCTGAAATCAGTGAGAAAACCCATTGACAAGGACTGAGTCTTTGTGCTTTCCTTACCATGCCAAGCATTTGTGCAAGAGATGGGTTTCATGGAAACCCTTATGCTGAGGGGAAGACCTATCAGTTGGTGTTTGTCAGAGGTAGACTATCAATGAAATATTTGGCCCATTCAGGTCAGGAGGCGGTATAGGAAGTTACATTAGTGATGGATGCTATTTGTTACCATTCATTCATTCATTCATTCATAGGCATATGAATTTATTTAAAAGCTAGAATAACAGAGGTATTCTGTTATTGGGGATATAGCCCTGCTTGGGCCCAAAATTTGGGCTTATGGCTGGGCTTATTGCATTGGGCCCAAGCCTGATGCAGCCAGGCTTTTCTGAACCCCAGGTCAATGTGTCTGAGAGGTCCAACCTCCATAGAGCCCCTCAACATCACAGCGCTCCTTGAGGGGCAGGCATCCTGCATCTGGGGCAGGGCTTGAGGAGTTAGAGCAATGAGTGTGCCCAACCTGACCTGGGCACAATAGAACTAGCTGAGCCCCATTAGGCTGAAGTCGGGTTGCAGGCCTCTAATTTAGGAGGGGCTTCCTTCACAGAAATGTAAAGGCTTAAAAGCTGGGTATTTTGGTAATTTTAAAAAAAATATTGTGATTAGCCAAGGATCCATGATGTCCATGCAAAGCAGACAGGACCTCTACTTCTAAAAAGAGTTAGAAGACCCATCCATGCACAGAATTTCTTTACTTTACAGAGAGAAAGTTCTCCCTACGCTCTGCTTGATTTGAAGTAGTGGTTTCAATATTCCAGATCTCAATGGGTTTAAAATTATACCCAGCCACTGTTTTGATTACTTTGTATGAATAAATAACTATTATTCCAAATCCCTACTCTGCCAGGCTCTTCCTTTCCCCTGAGCAGATATAAAGTTGCCAAGTACAAAAGTCCTGCTCTGTTCAGTATCATTCATTCTTCACTGTCATGGGCAGTTCATTCACTCATAAATTTAAATATATTTAAAAGCAGGTATTTTCTAGCTTAGTAAATTTCTGAGTGAGTCTTGACGATGTGTGTGCAGCTAAAGGGAGTAAGGAATACATCACTTTGTCCTTTGTTCTCTAGTGCCCTCAGTCAGCTGATCTTAAGGGGAAGCATCAGAATTAGCTTGGAGGAAGAACTTAGATTCTATGATAATGCTTATCACTGTGTAGGGCAGGGGCGGTGCGCATTGCAGGACACCAGGGACATTTCCCCTCCTGACCTTATCCCCCTCCACACATTCTTCATGCTTTTAAAAATAGATAATGAAAAAAGAAAGCAACCCCCCCCCCTCACCTGAGTCCCAAAGGCACTGGGGGGGAGGCAGCAACCCACTCCAGGCTTGCTCCAAGTCCTCCAGTTCAGCAATCAGTTGATCAGCTGAGTGCTCAGTGTTGTTGTTGTTGTTGTGCCTCCCTGGGCACATATGCAGGCAGGAGCTGAGAGGGTGGGGGCCTGTGCCTCCTGCTGAGCCTGCTCTAAGGAATCCCTTAAGGGACGAAACTTTACAAAAGCGATTTGGGCAGCTGGGCTTAGAGCCTATGCTGCCTGAATGGGGAAAAGCACTTTGCTTTTCCAATCAGTGGGGGCAGTGTTCCACAGAGCCCTATGGGCTGCTGTGGATGACTCTGTCTGGGCTGGAGACTCAAATGCCCAGGCAGCGGTGTGCCTGTTCACAGCTGTGCTGCTGAGGGCTCAGGCTGCCTGCCTGTACCCCACCCCCTAGGGTGGGGTTAAAAGAGAGCTCTCCTCTTGGCATGCTGGTGATCTGCGCCATTTTGGTAGAGAGTGCTGGCTGGCCTGGCTTGTTTGTGACTTAGTTACCCCACGCTGCTGCTGGACCTGCATCAGACACATCCCCATTGGTGAGTTAGTTATTTTGCTGGGAAACACTGGTGAAAAAGGGGCCAGGGGAAAAAAGAGAAAATGGGGGGGNGGGGGGGGGGGGGGGAGAAGAGAATGGGGCTGCTTGGGGGGAGAAGAGAATGGGGCTGCTGGGGAAAATGGGGCTTCAACAGTGCTGTAACAGTGAAGCATGTTGTGGGAGACAAGTGGAATTCCTCACTGCTACTTTTGTGGTGTGCTAAGACTTCACATAATATGGTTCAGTTGGTTTAAGATCTGGTTTGCTTTTGCTTGTTCTGTGTTCATGTTTGCATGTGCACTGCTAGTTTCCCCCGCTCCTCTCCCCAAACCCTCAAGCATGTGCAAAAGCCGTGGTCTTTTTCTGGTGCCCCCACTGGCCATGACTGCTTTTGGTTAAAATTGGTCTCTTTCTTGGCTGTTTTTGATGTAAACTGTCTGCTTTCTGTTTTACATGTGAGGGACCTAGGGGCTTGAATGGAAGGGTTTCTAATAATTGCTGAAATGTTCCCTGCATTTTAAAATGGCTCCACCCTTTGCAGTTTGGTGGGATGTTGTGGTAGGTTTTTTCACTAATGGCTAGTCCTTGCATGAATGCTCTGTGTTTAGTTGCAGCAGAAACTACCTCTTACATTGCAATAGAGCCGCGTAGCATGTTTTGAGGGACACGAGGAAATCCCTGCTGCTGCTGCTTTTATGGCGTACTAAGGACTGCACATAACATTGTTGCCTTAAGATGGTTTGCTTTGCTTGCTCTGTCTTTGCATGATGCTTTGCTACTTTCCTTCTTCCCTCCCAAGCATGAGTAGAGAGGCCATTTTGTAAATTTGTGGGTCTACTGGTCGTGGCTACTCTTTTTTTTTTTAATGGTTCCTTCACTATTTCACTGCTGCTCCCTGCTGGAAAATAGTTTCTGGCCTCTCTGCTTGTGACTGTGTGATTCTGGCATTTTTGTTGAGAAACAGAAATGCATTGTTTAAATTTTGATGGGGCTGGTTTGGTGGCAACAGAGACCTGTAACTGGCCAAACTTTTTTAAAAGGCCTATGTGCTTGGACAGGCATTTGGCTGCCAGGGATACAGTGTAGGTACTGGGGATGCTGGTCTTGATGGGCCTGGTTTGGTGGCAATGTAGCCCTGAAACTGGCCTAACTTTTTTAAAAGGCCTGTTTGCTTGGCCAGGCATTTGGCTGTTGGGGCTAGGGTGAAGCTACTAGGGATGCTGGTCTGGATGGGTCTGATTTAGTGTCAATGCAGTCCTGAAACTGGCCAAACTTCTTTATAAAAGCCTGTTTGCTTGAACAGGCATTTGGCTGCCAGGGATACAATGTTGGTACTGGGGATGCTGGTTTGGATGGGGAGTGTTTGGTTGCTATACAGACCTGCAACTGGTCTCCTTGTGAACAGAGGAGAAAGTAGGTAGGAGCATGGCAGAAGAGAAGGCTTCAGACAACAAGGAGACCTCTTTCCCCTGTCCCCCACTGAACCTATCTCTTCCCCTTCCTCTTCTCGTGCACCAAAACCAAACCCTTTCCCTCCTACGTCTCCTCTATCCTGTCCTCATCATCCCTTTCATTCTCTTCTGAGAAGCGAATGAAAAGGATGCCATGAAAATCGAGGGTTCAGTATAAACGTAGGCGATGGCAATATAATCTATTTTTGTAACCTGCTGTGGTTAATTTGAACCCGGTGAAAAAGAGAGTGGTTGGGACCCCAGTAAGAGGGCTCTCTATCCTTCAGTGGGAGTGTTTCACACAGCAGCAAGGAGTTCCCAGCGTTAACTAATGTAATGTCCATGGAATGTTAACCCTGAGAACTCCTTGCTGCTGGGTTAAGCCACGCCACTGGCCTGCTGCTGCCCCTGGCTCTGCCTACTTCTGCCCCTGACTCCGCCCCTAGGCTCGCCGGCAGCAAAGCCACTGGCAGTAGGTTCAATCCACCCACTACCCCACCAGCCTCAAAAACCACCAACCGCCAATGGTGTAGGGAGGAGAGCAAGTGGAAAATGAGATAAAACATAATAGTCTTATCTTGAAATGTGAACTGTTTCCTGCTTTAGAAGTGAGATTTTAATGAACTTGGTTTGTCCATTTCCTTAAATTACTTTAATTCTTTTTTGGTACTAGGAAAACCAAAGATGACTAGAACTAACAACTGCCAAGTCCTAAGTTCACCTGTGCTGTATTTAATTTTCAAGGAAGGGGAGCAAGCGACTGTAAGGTTGGGGAAACCTTACACGGGCCTGTAAGGGGGGGGGCCACCTTACAGAGGGATCGGGGGTCAGACAGACAGATGCAGTCCCAAGCGTTACCCACCCAGGAGCGTACAGTGCAAGGCAGTGCCTCGGATAACTACCCTCAGGATAGAGTAGGGCCTTAGAATCCAAGGATCCCCAGCCTAGATCATCACAGGGTATCTGGGTGGAGCGCAAGCCTTGAACCACTCCTGGGTGCCCAAGCGTTCGGGGGGCCCAGGTCCAGGGGAACACCGTGAGGGGGAGTTGTGCAAGGGCAGCGGGGTGAGGACCCGTAAGGGGGACAAAGGAGGAGGTCAGGACAACCACACTGCGGGCCCCAGGGCACCTTAGTGCAGGGAGGCCAGGGACACTTACCCCACACACCGTTGCCCACTCGCTCGCACCTGTAATCGCACTCCAGTCAGACCCAGTCACTCTCGCACTCGCACTCTCTCTCTCTCTCTCTCTCTCTCTCTCTGTAGCTCAAGCAGTAGCACACGTAAGGGGGGCCAGTCTCACAGGCAGAGCACTGTTCACCAGCAAGGTGAGCGTGCCTCTGCCTGCCTTATAAGCCCCACAAGGGGGAGGGGGCGGAGCCGGAGGCGCTCCGAACGTCGAGGCCCTCCCAGAGGCATGCACTCAGGGCCTGCAGCTGTGTGTGCTGGCGCCGCCCCAGCCTCGGCGTTCCGAGGCTCTGCAGGGGGCGGGGCCAGCTCCCGTGGTGCGTGCGGGGGCTCGGCCTCTCCTGCACTTCCGGGTTGCGGCCTCAGTATTGCGGGCGGCGGTCCCGCTGGCGGCGCGGGCATCAGGTGCGTCGGGGGGGCTTCTGCTAGATGCAGCGTCGGGGGCGGCCCTGTAGGGGCTCTTGGTGTCCCGTGGGGGCGAAGCCTGACACCTCCCCCCCTCCAAAGGCGGCGGACTCCGGTGGGCCGTGGCTTCAGGGGGTATCGGGCGTGAAAATAGCGCAGGAGACGAGGTGCATGGACGTCTGCTGCTTTTTCCCAGGAACGTTCGGCTGGGCCATATCCCTTCCAGTCGATCAAGTAGTACAATTGTCCACGACTCCGGCGGGCATCTAGAATGGAGCGAACTTCGTACTCTGGTTCGGTGTCTTGGGGCGGTACCACGGGCGGTGTGGGTTTGCGGGGAGCCGTGGCAGGTTTTAGAAGGGCTACATGAAAGGACGGGTGAATGCGAAAGTGAGGAGGCAATTGTACTTTATATGTAACATTATTAATTTTGCGCATGATCTGGAAAGGACCCATATAACGGTAGTCGAGCTTCGTGGAAGGTCGCTGGGAGGCATAGTGGCGTCGGTCGATCCAGACCCAGTCGCCGGGTTGGTAGTCGGGGGCGGGGCGACGGTGCGCATCAGCGTGCCGTTGATACTGGTGTCGAGCTCGTTGGAGGGTAGTGGTAGCTGTGGCTTGGGCGTGGTGGATTTGTTGAATGAGGGCCCCCGCCGCCGGGAGGGTCAATGGGGCCACTTCGGGTAGACAAATGCGGGGGTGATAGCCATAGGTGACGTGAAACGGTGAGGTTCCAATGGAGGCGTGGAGGGCGTTGTTATATACAAACTCGGCCAACGGGAGGAGGTGGAACCAATCGTCCTGGAGATAGTCGGTGTAGCAACGTAAGTATTGCTCCAATGTTTGGTTCGTACGTTCCACCTGTCCATTGGCTTGGGGGTGATATGCAGAGGTGAGGTTACTCTTTACTTGGAGGCTAGCCAACAACCCTTTCCAGAAGCGCGAAGTAAACTGGGTGCCGCGGTCCGTGATGATCTCTAGGGGCATTCCATGAAGACGGACGATGTGCTGTAAGAACAATTGGGCCGTCTGGACGGCAGTTGGGAGTTGGGTGCAGGCCACGAAATGCCCCATTTTAGAGAAGTGGTCCACTATCACAAGGATGACTGTATATCCCTGCGAATTGGGTAGGTCCACGATGAAATCCAGTCCTACTCGCTGCCATGGTCCCTTGGCCTGTGGCAATAGCTGGAGTAGGCCTTGAGGGTTTTGGCGTGGGGTCTTGGTGCGGGCGCACATGTCACAAGCAGAGACATATTTAGTCACATCCTTACGTAGGGACGGCCACCAGAAATGGCGCTGTAACAAATGACACGTCCGTTTAACTCCGGGGTGCCCCGCCAGGGGGGCATCATGGTGTCCCCACAATATGGCGGCCCGAGCGGCCGGGGGGACCACGATTTTTCCCTGGTAGTAATAGAGTCCTGTATGGGTATCTTGGGTGGCTTCGGGGCAGCCGGAACCCTGTTCCGCGGAGGTTTTTTGTAACAATTGCAACGAAGGGAGCGTAGCAAGAAAGACTCTTTGGTTAAGAAGTAGTTCACCCCGTTTTTCGGGAGGGTCCCCGGCTTCGGTACAGCGGGATAAGGCATCGGCCAGTACGTTTAGATGTCCGGGTCGATACACTATGTGAAAATTGAAGCGGGCGAAAAATAACGCCCAACGTCCATGGCGTGCGTTCGTGATACGAGCGGTCTGTAAGTATGTTAGGTTACGGTGATCAGTGAGGACCGTAACCGGGTGGTCCGTTCCCTCCAGGTAATGCCTCCACGCGGCAAAGGCTTCTTTAATGGCTAGGAGCTCTCGATCAAAGATCGTATAATTTTTTTCCGCGCTGGAAAGCTGCCGTGAGTAATAGGCGCACGGCAGAAGTTGGGGGTTCTGGGGGCTCGCTTGAAGGAGGACGGCACCTAATGCTACACTTGAAGCGTCGGTTTCCACCGTAAATGGCTGGTCAAAGTTTGGGTATTGCAGGAGCGGGCTTCGGGTGAAGGCTCCCTTTAGTTTAACGAACGCCTCTTGTTGGGAAGTAGTCCACTGGTATGGTACGTCCTTTCGCAGGAGTCGGGTGAGGGGTTCCGTAACACGAGCATAATTGGGAATGTATTGACGATAATAATTTGTCGTCCCTAAAAAACGTTGGAGAGCCTTCACGGAGTCCGGGGGAACCCAATTTATGATGGCCGTGACTTTTCCTGGTTCCATTTCGATCCCTTGGGGGGAAATAACAAATCCCAGAAACTGGACCGTTTCTTGGTGAAAGGTACATTTCTCCAATTTGCAAAACAGACGGTGGTGTAGCAAACGTTCTAGTACCTTCCGCACATGTTGCACATGTTCGTGTCGGGAAGTGGAAAAGATCAGAATATCGTCGAGGTACGCAATGACGAATTTATCCAACATGTCCCGAAGGACATCATTTATGAGGTGCTGAAAGGTCGCCGGGGCATTGGCCAACCCAAACGGCATAACTCGATATTCGTAATGTCCATACCGGGTGCGGAAGGCGGTTTTCCACTCGTCGCCCTCCCGCACTCGTAATAGATTATAGGCGCCCCGGAGGTCCAGTTTGGTAAATATCGTGGCGCCTTGCAGGCGGTCCAGAAGCTCCGGTATCAACGGCAGGGGGTAACGGTTCTTGACCGTAAGGGCATTTAGCCCTCGGTAGTCTATACACGGCCGAAGCCCCCCATCCTTTTTTGTCACAAAGAATATTGGTGCTCCGGCAGGGGAAGAGGAGTGGCGGATGAATCCATTACGAAGGTTATCCTCAATGTATTGTTTTAGCGTTTGTAGTTCGGGCTTGGATAAGGCATACAGCCGTCCGTAGGGTGGTTCTGCTCCCGGGACCAAGTCTATGGGGCAATCATAGGCCCGGTGCGGTGGGAGGACCGCGGCCTCCTTTTTATCAAAAACTTCCTGGAGGTCCGTATAGGCAGGGGGAATCTCGGAACTAGAACTACTCATTGCCACTTTCCCTCGATGGCCAGACGAGGCCTCAGAGGGTGCAGGAACCAGACACGTCTTTTGGCACCCGGGACCCCTTACGGTTATGGTGTGGCGTTCCCAGTCGATTTGAGGGTTGTGGCGATGCAACCAGGGTAACCCGAGAACCACCGGAAAGAGGGGTGTAGCCACAAGGTCGAATTGTAGGTCCTCCTTGTGGTCCCCATAGTCCACCCGCAACGGCCGGGTTTGGAATATGATTGGTCCGGAGGTCAACAACGAACCGTCAATCGAATGTACCGGTTCGGGGGGTACCCGAGGTTGTCGAGGAATCTTTTGTTTTTCCCCCCACGTTAAATCCATAAAGTTCCCGGAGGCCCCGGAATCTATCATGGCCCAGACCACCTGGCTGTGCTGCGGCCCGACGGTGATGGTGACGAGGATCTTGAGGTGGTCCCGTCGTTGGTTGTCTGCGGGCGCCTCCAGTCGCGGGCGCACCAGGGGGGGCGTGTGGGCCTCGAGGGTTCCCCCTATCGTTCTCGAGGCCGAACTTTTCCCGCAGCCCGTGCAGCGTCCGTCAGGGCAGGACAATTCCGGGCGAAGTGGGATGGCTCTCCACAATAATAGCATTGTCGCAGATTTCGCCGGGTCTCTCGTTCCGCCGCTGTTAGGGGCCCCCTGGAGGCCCCGACCTGCATAGGTTCGACCTCTTCCTTCTTGGGCGTCTCTGCCCTGGGGGCTACCGGGGGTCCCAGTCGTGGGACCATTCCCCGGTATGGTTCCTGGCGTCGTTCTCTCTTTCGTTCCGTCAATCTCTGATCGATTTGGACGGTGAGATTTACCAACGCCCCCCACGTCGCAGGGGGGGCGACAAACGCCAACTGATCTTTCAGTTCGTCGTTCAGCCCTTTCCTGAAGAGAACCCGAAGGACATGATCGGGCCAATTTAGTTCTACGGCTAGTTGCTGGAACCGAGTCACGTAATCCACCAACGCCCCTTTCCCCTGAGTTACGTGCATGATGGCCGCCTCGGCTTCCTGGGCCCGATGGGGGTCATCAAACAAGAACGCCAGTTCTTTCAAAAACTCCTCATAGTTCTGCAGCAGGGGGCTGGCCTTGATTAGTAGTGGGGTAGCCCAATCGAGTGCCGCCCCTTCTAATAAGCCGATCACAAACGCCACTTTGCGTTGATCGGTATTATACGTTAGGGGCTGAATGGTGAACGTTAGGTTACACAAGGCAATAAACCCCGCAAATTTATGTCGAGCACCCGTAAATTTAGAAATGACCGGTCCCTTGGGCTCCCGGCCCAGAGCCATGGGTAAATCTGCGAGGGCGGGCCCCTGTGGGCCCTGGGGAACTAGGGCCGGGGCCGCCGCCCCGTCCCCTGTAACCTGCTGTTCCTTCAACTCCTTAACCTCCATTGCAATGGCCTGGACGGCCCGGGTCAGCTCCTGGACCTCGGCCATTAGGCGTTCCATGAGTTTGGAGCTGGTGAAACTGTAAGGTTGGGGAAACCTTACACGGGCCTGTAAGGGGGGGGGCCACCTTACAGAGGGATCGGGGGTCAGACAGACGGACGCAGTCCCAAGCGTTACCCACCCAGGAGCGTACAGTGCAAGGCAGTGCCTCGGATAACTACCCTCAGGATAGAGTAGGGCCTTAGAATCCAAGGATCCCCAGCCTAGATCATCACAGGGTATCTGGGTGGAGCGCAAGCCTTGAACCACTCCTGGGTGCCCAAGCGTTCGGGGGGCCCAGGTCCAGGGGAACACCGTGAGGGGGAGTTGTGCAAGGGCAGCGGGGTGAGGACCCGTAAGGGGGACAAAGGAGGAGGTCAGGACAACCACACTGCGGGCCCCAGGGCACCTTAGTGCAGGGAGGCCAGGGACACTTACCCCACACACCGTTGCCCACTCGCTCGCACCTGTAATCGCACTCCAGTCAGACCCAGTCACTCTCGCACTCGCACTCTCTCTCTCTCTCTCTCTCTCTCTCTCTCTCTCTCTCTCTAGCTCAAGCAGTAGCACACGTAAGGGGGGCCAGTCTCACAGGCAGAGCACTGTTCACCAGCAAGGTGAGCGTGCCTCTGCCTGCCTTATAAGCCCCACAAGGGGGAGGGGGCGGAGCCGGAGGCGCTCCGAACGTCGAGGCCCTCCCAGAGGCATGCACTCAGGGCCTGCAGCTGTGTGCGCTGGCGCCGCCCCAGCCTCGGCGTTCCGAGGCTCTGCAGGGGGCGGGGCCAGCTCCCGTGGTGCGTGCGGGGGCTCGGCCTCTCCTGCACTTCCGGGTTGCGGCCTCAGTGTTGCGGGCGGCGGTCCCGCTGGCGGCGCAGGTATCAGGTGCGTCGGGGGGGCTTCTGCTAGATGCAGCGTCGGGGGCGGCCCTGTAGGGGCTCTTTGTGTCCCGTGGGGGCGAAGCCTGACAGCGACAAATGGGGTGAAAAGTATCAAGATCTAGAGGCCTTTTCAGAGTTTCCATTCTGTTTGCTTTGCATTTTTCAAGAGTAGAGAAAGCAGGGTGACTTGAGTTCACTAAACGTGTTTATCTGGAATATTTAACTTCCACATCATGGAGCCTAGATTGACTAATCCATTTTCATTTGGCATCATAACAATTTGAAGAGAGCAGGGCCATGTGAGAAAGGGGGCACATGGTCACAACTTCTCTGAATAAAATTTCCACAGGTTACCCAGTGTCCCTGGATAATGCAGAGAAATAGGAGCTTTACCTGGAGACTAGAGATGACGGGTCAAAACTAGGGGTGTGCATGTCATTTTCGTTATTACAATAATGCTAACAAAAACTGTCGTTTTCATTATTGCAATAATGAAAATGACAATCAAGAATAACAACAACAACAGTAATGAAAACCACAATGTCGTTATCATTGTCATTATTATTAATGACAGTTGCAGTTTTGTTTTGGATGGAAATGGAGAAGGGAAGAGGGAGCAGACATCTCGTAGCCCTAAAGAGGCTTGAACTCTTGAACTGTGCCTGTGTTGGGAGAGGTGAGCAGTTCATCAGTATCTGATGGATGTATTGCTGGCCAATGAGCAGCACAAGCTCAATGCCTGCTACCTCCCACAACCAATCAGAGGGGCTCTGAGGGAGGGCACTGCAACCTTTTATAATGGGAGGGCCATTTTTTCTCTCTCTGTTCTGTGAGAACTCTCTGCTTGTCAGGCTGCATTTTACAGAACTGGTGCTTGCACACACAAAAAATCCTCCCTAGCCCTCATTGTATTACCAATTCCTTTCCTTCCTCATATACCCTACCTTTTACCTTCTCCCTTTCCCTGTCCTTTCCCCCCCTGTACATTATATAGAGAGATATACTGCCTTTGTCCCCAATGTGGCCACAGGGGGATCGGCATCAACAGGAGTCTCCTCCACCTCCTCCTCACTCCCCTCATTGCTGCCCAGCTCCATGACACCAACCATGCTGAAGCTGCTGCCAAGGTGGGGAAGGATGCCCTCAAATACATCCTCCCCCAAATCCTCAAAATCTCGGCGGGGTGTGTGTGTGCCAGAGAGAGAAGCCTGCCCAGGAGAGGTGGTTGCCCCTGCACCACTCCCAGCAACAGCACCCATATCATCATCCTTGCTGCAGCTCCCCATACTAATATTTCCTGCTGCCCCCAGTGAAAAATCACTGCTGGCAGTGCCAGCTGCTGCCGGTGCTTCAGGACGGGGGTGTAGTGCTGCTGCTGCTGCACAAACACCCCTTGCCCATGGCTCCCTCCTCCAGTGCCACTGCTACTAGTGGAAGGCTGGGGCTCCCTGCCTTCCACACTAGATGCCACTCCTGAGATCTGTGCTGCAGCCTGTTCCCCTGATAAGACCTGCCACCTTGAGGGGAAAAAAATCAGGTCTCTTCAGCTTGGGCAGTGGGCTGCCAGCAGTGGCAGAAGTGGCAGTGGGCTTGCCAACTCCCCCACGCACACATCCACACCCATGGCCTCACCCTCTACCAGGATCACCTGCCCCAGAGGCTGAACTAGTAGTCCTTTCCTTTCTCATTGTACACACAAGTGCGCACACAGTCAAAGAAGGATCTAATTATATATACACAAAACCTAACCTAACCCTAACCTATCCTACTATCCTATAATCCTAATATGTATAATAGAACAGACTAGCCTAAATACCTATATAATATCTAATATCTCTATATATGTACACAACTAATATCTATCTAAATGTCTAGAATATATACATCACCTATGGGTGGGGGAGATGATTGCCCTGGATGACCAGCCATTTAGCATTGTTGATGACCAGGGATTCTGCCAGCTGCTGGCACTGTTGACACCCCAGTACCAGCTTCCCTCATGCACCACCTTCAGCAGGCAGGTGGTGCCCTCTGTACCAGGCAGCCATGGAGCGGATGAGGGAGCAACTGGCCAAGGCAGTTGTGCATTTCATCACAGACATTTGGAGCAGCCGAAATGCACAACATGCCTATCTGGCCCTGACTGCTCACTGGTGGCAGCTGCGGGTGGCAGGAGGAGGAGCAGCAGGCAGCAGGGGTGAAGGGACAGGGTACAGGTGGGCCCTACTTCATGCCCAGGTCTTTGACTAGAGCCACACTGCAGTCAACATAAGGGGAGCCTTGGACATCATGGTGGAGGGGTGGCTAGGGGAGGAAGCCCCATTCGCCAGGGCCTTCATTGTCACAGATAATGCTGCCAACGTGAAGAAGGCAGTGCTGGAGGACAGGTTCCACCATATCCCCTGCACTGCCCACACCCTTCACCTGGTGGTGAGGGATGTCCTGGGCCGGGGGGGGGGGAAGCAGCAGAGCACAGCAGCAGTCCCCTTGCCCTGTTAATTGAGAAGGGTAGGAAGATTACAGGGTACTTTAACAAGAGTGTAAAGGGTGGTCACCTCTCGAGGGAGAAGCAGGTGGAGCTGGGGGCGCAGGAGCACCGCCTCGTGCAGGATGTCAGCACCAGGTGGAACTCCACCTATATCATGATGGAGCATCTGGTGGAGCAGAGGCAGGTTCTGCACAAGATAGCCTCAGAGGGGGAATTGGGGTGGAAAGGCCACTAGGGCAGGAGGAGTGGACAATGATGGCCCAGGCCATGAACGTCCTTAAGCCCTTTAAGGATGTGATGGAGAGCCTGAGTACTGCAACGACCACCCTAAGCCAGGTAACCCCCCGGTTCAAAGTCTCATCAGGAGGATAGAAGGCTTTCTGAGGGACCAAGGTGGGGGGGGGGGAGAGAAGGAGTGACAGCTTGTACCAGAGGTGGTGGCCCTGGTACAAAAGTTGGAGGAGCTGATCAGGTGGTTTGATTCTGTTATATACAAGGAGGTTTACATACTCTCCACCATGCTGGACCCCAGGGTGAAGGCGAGCATGGCAGCTCGCACAGCAGACTTCACCCTGAGGAAGCATGCTCTGGTGGAGAGGATGCGGGAGCCAAGAGGGTCATACAGTGTCAGCAGCAGCAGGGCAGCCAGGAGGGGCAAAGCCGCAGCAGGAGGGCGGAGATGCAGAGCACTGCCATGAGCAGCAGCAGCTCCTCGTCCATCAGTCGCCCCAAGTGGACCACCCCAGGGCAGGCAACGTGGTCACATGCAATTGGGGAGGAGGTTGGCAGCAGCAGCAGGCAGAGGGAGCAGGAGCCTGACACTGTGGAGCAGGCAGTGACAAAATATCTCAAGGAGCCAGTGGTGGATCCCAGCAGTGATCCCTTTCTGTACTGGGCAGAGAAGGGGGAAATATGGCAGGCTCTGACCAGGGTGACACAGGAACTACTGTCCTACCCACCAACCAGCATGCCCAGCAAACTGGTGCTTTTGGCGGCAGGGGACATCGTGAGTCCCCACCGTTCGAGGATGAGTGCTCGGTTGGTGAAGCAAGTCCTGTTCCTGAAGGTCAACCTGCCACTGCTGGGTTTCCCTGACCTGGCCATGGACCCATAGTGAGGGCAGGGGCACATGAGAGAGAGAGAGAGAGGGGGGGTGCATTCTGCTCAAACTACCATTTGCCAGAACCAGAGAGAGAGCTCATCTCATTTGAGCTCATGCTCAATGCCCACATCCAGCAGCAAACCAGCCAGAATGAGATGGAAACATATATGCCTGCCTCCCTGCACCACCACCTATTGCAATGATTGAATGAAGTGTGCCCAGTCACGCACTAATTCTCTCTCTCTTTCTCCTCTGCCCTGCTCTCCATGGGACAATCAGTCGGGGGATTTCCAAGGCTCCCCTCTCTGATACCCTGCAACTCGGGGGCTTTCAAATGACTACCACCAACAATAAGCAAAACCAGTATCCAAGTATCATATGTCACCTCAGCTTCCCAAGGCAGCCCCTCATGGGGCAATCTATTTGCGACCTGAAGAAGATGCCCCACCACTTGGGGGCTTCCCAAGGTGGCCCCCCATGGGGTGATCTCTGTGCGACCTGAAGATGATGCCCTGCCACTCGGGGGGCTTCTGAATGACTACCAGTGCTGCCAGAGAGTCTCGCTCTCTCTGGCACACCCACACAGAAACATGCCCTGACGCTGCTGCCACCCCTGCTCCTGTCAAGCTGCTACCTGCCCAACTGCCTGCTCCTCCAATGCCACCTGCTGTCTGAGAGTCTCTCTCTCTCTCTCTCTCTCTCTCTCTCTCTCTCTCTCTCTCTCTCTCTCTCTCTCAGACACACGCCTGCTGCTGCTGCTACCGCCCCTGCTCCTGCCAAGCTGCCACCTGCATGACTGCCTGCTCCTCCGATGCTGCCTGCTGCCTGCTATCAGAGAGCCTTTCTCTCTCTCTCTCTCTGGCACCCCCACACAGAAACATGCCCTGCTGCTGCTGCCACCCCCGCTCCTACCAAGCTGCCACCTGCCCGACTGCCTGTTCCTCCGATGCCACCCACTGCCTGCTACCAGAGGGTCTCTCTCTCTCTCTCTCTCTCTCTCTCTGGCATCCCCACACAGAAACATGCCTGCTGCTGCTTCCGCCTCGCTCATGCCAAGCTGCCACCTGTCCATGTGCTTGCTCCTCTGATGCCACATGCCGCCGCCATCTGTTGCCAGAGAATTTCTCTCTCTATCCCTCTGGCACCCCCACACAGAAACATGCCCTGCTGCTGCTGCCCCCACTCATGCCAAGCTGTCACCTGCATGACTGCCTGCCTGTTCCTCCAATGCCATCCGCCACCACCATCTGCTGCCAGAGAGTCTCTCTCTCTCTCTGGCACCCCTCACAGAAACATGCCCTGCCGCTGCTGCCACCCCCACTCCTGCCAAGTTGCCACCTGCCCGATTTTCTGATCCTCCACTGCCACCCGCTGCCAGAGAGTCTTTCTCCGATACACCCACACAGACACAAGCCCTGCCCCTCCTGGTGAGCGGAATACACTACCAGTGCTGCTGCTGTCAGGTAGGGATCTGACAAGCTGTATATATAATGAGGTTCTGCTGCCTGCCAGAAGCAGCACAGAGTGGTAAAACATTGGACAGGTCAAAGTCAGCTGGTAACAAATAAAACTTTTATAATAACATTTTAAAACACATTTTAACTATGAACAAAATAAACATTTGCATTATAACAAAGCATAGAAAGATAACTCAGGCTTCTTCGGGCCTGTCCCCAGGAACTTGGGGAAAAGGGGACAACGGTGCATAGGACTGAGGTGTAGGGACATCATCGACCTCTGTCCCATGTCGCCTCGCAATGTCCAGGGCCCCCAACATGGACTCCTTCCATGCCACCAGGGACTGGCGGAATACCTCAACTGCGTCCTTTTCAGTATGTATGTACTGTGCATAAGCCTGGGTCTGCTGCTCCATGATTTGGAGCTCCAGGAATCACTCAATCAGCCTGTCCTCCACATCCCTTGTGTGGGCCTTGAATCCCTTAATACATTTTTGGAGGACCTCCACAGCGACCCCCAAAATGCCCTGACTTCAGAGGTGTCCTCTTCCCATGGGGCTGGTGAATCGTCTGAGGAGCTGGAGGGGAAAGGACTGAGACGGTACCTCTTCTTGCGTGATTTCCTTCCTTCCTCCACCTGATGTTCCTCCTTGCTCCTGCTGCTCCTGACAGCATGAGACGCATCCTTCCTCACCTCAATGAGGTGGACTGTCTTGACGTGGACAATCAGTCCCTATATGGTCCCGTGAGTCCCCCTCTTAATCCTTTTGTTGCAGATCTAAAGAACATAAAAAGATAGGAACATAAGAAGTGCCATACTGTGTCCGACCAATGGTATATCAAGACCTGCCTGCATTCTGTCTCCACAAGTGGGTGGCTGGCCAATCTCTCCCTCTGCGGGGGACTTCCTAACAGGTCATAGGGCAATCCATTCCCTGTTGTTCCAGCCCCCGTACCTTACCTTGCATTGTGTGAATCCACCTTTGGGGGTGTAGAAATACTTCCATACCGCATACCTTGTTGGCCTGGTTTGGTCCTGGGACATCTGCCTTGATGGGATTTCGGCACCAGCAGCATCATCATCACCCTCTCTGAAACAGGAACACATAAATACCCATATAATATCATGCATTCATGGTGATGCCTCTAGTCCTTCCCATACCAATACCCATTCTCCCACACCAAGTGGATGGATGGTGCTGCTGCCTACTCGCCTCTTTCCCTTTCTCCCACATACACCACCACCACCTGGGGTGCTGTACTGTCTGCAAACTGAGACTATGGCTGCTACTGCTGCTGAAAGAGCCCCCCTCTCTCTCTGGCAGACCATGAAATAAGACACGTGCAAATCCTCCTCTTCCTCTGCCACTCACTGATGCCCGGCTCACTGCTCGTGCCTGACTGCCCACCCACCCACACACCAGCAAGCTCGCTCTAAAGGATAGTAATTTTCTTGTCCTCAAAGTTATATGGAACAATAAATAAATAAAAACAAAATTTACAAACCTGGCAGTGGCACCTTCTCTGCCCTCCTCCTCCTCTGTTGAGGAGCCCACCTCCACCACCTCATGAGATGGTCCAGCCTGGGCCTCCATGATTTGTTCCTCCTCCACCTCCAGCTTGACCTTCCTCCTCAGGTTCTTCTTCCTTCAGCTTCCATCCTCAGATTCCTCGCACAGACAAACACAACCCCCGCACACACAGCTAGCCACAACAGAGGAGACACACACAAGTTCACAACCAAGCAGCCACACGCAGCCGATTGAACTACCGTTTCCGGTTTTTGGTGTCGTGAGATCACAATACCAAATATCTATATCGATAATGAAAACGTTACCAAAAACAAAATTTTCATTTGAAACCGGTATCAATAACGACATGACATTGTTGTTACAACGATAATGATAAAACGACACATTTTAATAACAATGATAACGATAATGAAAAACGAGTTGGGGCCCTGGTGCACATCCCTAGTAAAAACCCATAAACTCCAGGTCAAACTTGGAGGGGTGGCAACCGTAGAAACCTTACAAGCACCTAGAAGCCTTCCCTCTTGCAACCCATCCCTCCCTGTTCCCTAACTCACAGCAATATAAGAACATAAGAAGTGCCATACTTGGTCAGACCAATGGTCCATCTAGCCCAGCCTCCTGTCTCTGACAGTGGCCAATCACAGTGGCTTGGGAGAAGCACCCAACAGGTCACAAATGGGGAACATTCCCTGTTGTTTTCCCCCAGCTCCCGTCATGTTCCCTGATCCTGTCTGGCTAATAGTTGCTAATGGACCTATCTTCCAGAAACTAGGGATGGGCAAACAGATCGTGGTTCGAGTTCGGCCGTTCGGTTTGGTCCGGTTCAGTTCACCCGTTTGGTTCGGCCATTCGGTCCGGTCGTCACCTTCGGGTTCAGGCGTTCAGTTCAGTTGTGTTCGGTTCGGTTCGGGTGTTCAGAAAAAGGCTCTCTGTGCAAGAAATGATGGCCCCAGACCCATGACGGTGGGTCCTGGGACTGGAGTGGCTGTTTCTTGATGCGATGGAATGACACGCCTCTGTGCGAGGAATGATGGCCCCAGACCCATGATGGTGGGTCCTGGGGCTAGAGTGGCAGCTTCTAGATACATATTGGCCACAGCCCTCCCTGTAACGTAGGCCCCAGAACCCTGACGGTGGGTCCTGGGGCTGGAGTGGCTGTTTCTTTATATATATATATAATATATATATACACACACACTAAATCTAACTGCTATAAACTATTCTAAAACCTATTGAACTAAATGGAATATCCTAATAATGAACTACTAAGGCCTTGTCCTACAAACACACTGTATCTCTATCTATCTCTATAACTAAGCTAACTACTATGTATATCTGTCTAGTAAGTATCTATCTAATAACTATCTATCTATATATACAATATAACACAGGGGAAAACACAAAGAACACAGGGCGGGGTACAAAACTAAAATGAAAATCAATCTAATAATA
>QEPC01006238.1:527143-545713 GCA_003113815.1 Sphenodon punctatus
CCTTTTTAAATATCGGGGTTACATTTGCCACCCTCCAGTCCTCGGGTACAGTGGCAGATTTTAGTGACAGGTTACAAATTACTAACAGTAGGTCTGTGATTTCATATTTGAGTTCCTTCAGAACTTTGGGGTGAATGCCATCTGGTCCTGGTGACTTGTTAGTATTCAGTTTGTCAATTTTCCCTAGAACATCCTCCAACGTCACATTGATTTGTAACAGCTCTTCCAATTCCTCACCCACAAAGCAAGGGTCCGGTGTGAGTACCTCCCCAAATCCTCTGCAGTAAAGACCGACGCAAAGAACTCATTCAGCGTCTCTGCAATGTCCTTATCCTCCCTGAGCGCCCCTTTTACTCCCTTGTCATCTAATGGCCCAACTGACTCCCTAGCAGGCTTCTTGCTTCTGATGTATTTGAAAAAGTTTGTGTTGCTTGTTTTTGCCTCTTTAGCAAGCCTCCTTTCAAATCTCTCTTGGCCTGCTTTATTAACACTTTACATTTACGTTGCCAGTATTTATGCTCTTTCATATTATTTTCATTGGGACTAGTCTTCCATTTCTTAAAGAATGCATTTTTGGCTCTAATAGCCTCCTTCACCTCCCCATTTAACCATAGTGGAAGACTTTTGTTCTTCCTGCTTCCTTTTTTAACTTGCAGGATGCATTTAATCTGGGCTTTCAGAAGGGTGCTTTTAAACAGCCTCCACGCCTCTTGCAAACTTGTAGCCCTTGCAACTGGACTTTTTAGTTTCTTTTTAACAAGTTTCCTCATTTTGACATACTTTTGTTTGTCTTTCTCCCTCCAGATATCTTTCACCCATTTTCAATGTCCAGCTATTTTCCCCTGTGTAGTTAGTCATGCACATGTTCCCAAGTTAGTTGTGCATTTTACAAGCTTTGCCGAGAATTCTAAATTGCATTCTCAGCGTAGGGTTTTCTCAGGCTCATAGCTCCTTTAATTCAAAGCCAAAACTCTAAGGCACTACTCAGGTAGGACTGTTTCTGTGCCAAATTTTAGCATGCAACCCCCAGCTACTCAGGCTGTCGAGTTTTTCAAAAGAAGACAGCAACAAACATTTTATGGAAGGAGAAAATATTTTCCCACTCTCTTCATTCTCACAAATGGATGAACTATTTTTGCTCCAAAAAAATCACCTTTGAGAAGAGATCAAGGGCCTGATTCTCTTTTCATTTACCCCAGTTTTTAAAACATTCATTTTTTTGCTCACTTTTAAGTAGATACAAAATATTCATTATCGTGCATCAGTTTTACCGACTCCATGGATATCCATAGACTCTATCCTGATTTAACCATGGAGTGAAGCCAGAATTAACCTCAGTGCCTGAAAAAATCTTAGGCCAAAAGATGCATTTTTCATAAAGTTATAGCTGACTGGAAAGGGAGTTCAAAGAAAAAGTTTTACAACCACTATAATATCACAGTTACAAAGTAAAAATGAATGAGCAACCTATTGGGCAGTTTGGAGTAATTAAATTGAGTAACTTTTTAAACAGCTTCACTCAGTAATTTCTTTGTAAAATGTTAATTGAGCCTAGGAAATTGTTTGACGAAAGAAGTCAGAACGTTTATTAACCTTTGTACGTCTAAATACATTTCTTTTTAAAAAATGTAATCAGCTAAACTGGTGAGTTTGATCACTTGTGATATTTTGAAGTAACTGTTCACAGCTTCAGTCAGTAAGAGAACATCTTGGACTCAGTCCTACAAAATCCATGAGACAAACCACAATCAATCCTGTAAAGAACAGGTGGAAAACTTTGCAGGATGAGTTCCTATAATTTAGCCAATCACATCTGAAAGGTCTTCCGTATGGATTTTTTCGGAGTTTGACAATGGCCCTTTTTACACGGGAAGCGGCTGTCGGGGGTGGGTGTTCTCATCACAGCATGGGCAGCACGTGGGTGCCAGTGCACATGGGCGCACCCCTATCCCCCCCCCCCCACGCATGGAGCAACCTCCATTTTCCCTGGTTGCTCCCTGCGTGGGGATGTGTGAGGGGTGAGTGGGGATGTGTGAGGGGTGAGTGTGGATGCGTGTTTTGTGGGAGCGCGCACACACTTCCCACTTACCGGCCGCAGGATTTACATGAGATGGTACCACTCATGTCCACGCAAATCCACTGCGTGGGCATGAATGGTATCATCTCGTGTAAAAAGGGCCAGAGTCATGATGGAATTGTGCAAGGAAACACCCATGCATAATGTTGTCACCTTCCTGAAGATTTGACCTGAAGGAGGTGAGGGGCCATGGGGATCTCCCACCCCTTTCTGACATGGCCACCCTCCTTCAGAAGATTGTGATGTCATAATGCTCCACAGGGTATAGAGCCACTTCAGAAAGGAGGCAGGAGAGTGTCCCCACGTCTTTCTGACATGCCCCTCCCTATAAAAAAATTTTCCCCAGATTATCCCGGGATAACCCAGGGAAATAAGGGCTTCGCCCGGAGATGACCCACACAACACCACAGACTCCATGTCAAAACCGGAGGGTGACAACCCTACACACACCCACACCCACACACACACCCTTCCCTGTTTAAATTTTATGCTCAATTAATTAAGGCCACAATCCTGAAACTGTTACTTCATTATGACTAACCAATACCCTAAATCAGGCAGTTAGGAACCTTTTCCCTTCCAGGGGCCATTTTGAAAATTAGTACAAACTCCAAGGGCTGCACAGAAGTTGGTGGGAGGGAGGTGTTTAAGGGGTGTGCTTGGGAAGAGGAGGCTCCAGATCATGGATCAATGTCATATCCTTGAGTGCATGCCCTTATCTCTGCTCCCTATTCTGAACTCTTTCGGTGCTTGCTTGGGGGTAGAAATTGGATCCAGGACCTGGAAAGGGGCCATGTATAAACTAGCCGTGGGCTGCATTTGGCCTGTGGGCCTGAGGTTTCCCACCCCTGCCCTAAATAGTCTACATTTGGCTAGCATCTCTTAGTTCTGTCAGTAACCTTTAGAGAAAAGCTTAAAATAACCCAGCATTTAAAAGCTTCTCTTTCCCCAGACCCAGTTTAGCTGATCATTGTTCTCCCTTTTATTCTGATGTTCCACAGCACAATTTTCTGCTTACTTACTCCTCCAGCTTGTTGTGTTTAGTTTCTCATTGTGACCCCTCTTTGCCCCCTCCAGATGCTTTTGTGCATAAAAAGCCCTGCCTCTCCCTTTCCTAATTGCTTTCTCTCTTGCAGTCTATACCCTTGTTATTTGACCCCCAGTATTTTCGTGCAAGGTTGGTTTTAGTTTGATCTGTACATGTGCTTCCAGTTTTCCTGTTGGCTCAGTACGTTTCTTGAGCTGTTTGCATGAAACAAGCTACCATCCTTAATAATCTCTCTCAACTTGGTGTGCCGCAAACTACCATTTTATAAAGCAAAATATGTAAGATACTAGGAGCCAGCAGCTCTTCAGAATTCAGCCCTCTGCCTTGACCAGCTTGTAAAGAAAGTTGGGGCACAATGATGGCTGTAAGCCACCTTTGCAAGTTCCAGGATACTAACTTAGGATTTAAATATAGTTCCAAACAAGGAGCAATTCAGACTGTCATGGCTAATAATTTCTGCTGGCTGAAGGGGCCTATAACCAGGTTGGGGAACCTATGGGTCAAATCCAGCCCACTGCTTTGTTGTAGTTGTTGTTGTTTTTAATTTGGCCCCTTTTCAGGTTCTAGTTCTGGCCCATGGATCCAGTAAAGTCCTTCCCTCAAGCATGGACAGAGGTCATTTTTAGACATGTGCAGGGGTCTCGCACCTGCAAATCATGCGCCGGTGAAGCAGCGCGTGGGCAGGGTTTAGATGAACGGGGACGCGAATTATTCCCGCTTGCACTTTTTAAAAAGGCGCTAATGAAAGACTGCACTCGTTTAAACCCTGTCTGCGAACTGCTTCACTGGCGCATGATTTGCAGGCGCGAGTCCCTCACGCACATTGAAAAAGGGCCAGAGCAAGATCAGCGGGAAGGGAGCAGAGATGAGAGCATGCACTCAAGGACATGGGAGGATGGATTCATGGTATAGATCCATGATTTGAACCTTCTCCTTCCTTCTCCCATCCTGAGAACACCGCTTAAGTATCCCTGTTCCCAACTTCTATCTGGCCCACATAGCTTGTACTAAATTTTCAAAGTGGCCTGTGGGAAACAAAACGTTTCCCACCTCTTGTCTATAAAGGGCTGGCAATCCAGAACTACTAGATTGTAATGCTGCTTTGGCTTCTGCCTTTGTTTCCAGCCACACCTCCTAAACCATAAGCTGTGAAAGAGATGGCATAAAGCTAGCTATGCCAGCTCAACAGCTGAAAAAGTCTTGTATACAGAGGAAATCTTTAGTTGGCCACTTGAACCAGATTTAAGATTGCTTTGTGTTGCCACTATGGCACAAAGGAGTCTTAACAGGACCAAACGTTTGACAATGGAAACACAGTAAGAGGGAAGGCAAGCCAACTGCATAACTTAAAAATTAGGATTCCTTTGCACTATGTTACTAGTAAAATCAAGGCTGTTCATATTCTTAAGGAACATTCCTCCATCAGAGAGGGCAAGAACTGCAGTCCTCTCTTTGTCTCACTACCAGTGTTCAGAGAGATGTGTTCTGCGAAATGGGACTTATTTTTCCTCTTCTACTTCCCCTTTGGGGAAGAATAAGGATCTCTATCCTCTATTACTTTCCTTTGATATTACTAAAGCGTCCTATCCAGGACTGCCTTCTCTTGAAAGAGACCTTCCTGCTACTGTATCCAATGAAAGCATAGTACAAACAACTTCTTTAAGGAATATTCTACTAAAACGTCATCATTTCCACCTGCTGAAACAAATGGTCCCTCTTGCTTACAAACATCAAGATCAGAAAAACAGCTCGTTATGCAGGCTTCCAAACTAAATAAATTTTAAAAGCTATTCTTTTGACATATTGATTCCTTTGCATTTCTGCTTCCCTGTGGTTTCTTTCCTCATCTAAGTAATTACTGCTGGCCCTATTAGTAGCAGGCGGCCATTAATGCATGCTCAAGGGTGAGAATTGTCGCAGAATAGTCATTTACCTCCTCGGCAATATCCTTACCCTCTTTAATGGTTCCCTTTGCTCCCCAGGTAGTCCAGGAGGTGGGGGTTGTCACCTTCTGTCAGGCTTTAACCTAAAGGGAGGAGGGCTACACTGGTAGGGGGTGGCAGGACAATGCAGTTCTCCTGTCCCTTTTTGACATGGTCATGCCCCTTGTGAAGCATCATGAGATTTCACAATGCTCTGTAGGGAGTGGGCCACATCAGAAAGGGGGTGAGAGAACCTCTTCACTCCGCCCTTTACCAACATGGCTACACATACACACAACCGCTGAAGCCCCGATTTCTTTAGGTTACCTGGATAATCTGAAGAAACTGAGGCCTCACTCAGAGCTGCTGTGTTAAAACCAGGAAATGTGCTAACCTTACAAGCAGGCAGGGTCGGCCTTAGGATTTGCAGGGCCCAGGGTGAAGATAAAATGCAGGGCTCCGGGTGGCCCCTCCCACTTGGGGGCAACTTCTGCAGTGCCCTGAAGGTGGTCATGTTTGGGTCCCCATTAAGAGAGAGTGGTGCCCCCACAAAATATCCTGGTGGTGACGGGACAGGAGGGAGAGCGGCGGACAGAAAAGGTAGAGCAGCGCACATAATCGGACTTCCGGGCCAGTGCTTTGAAACAAGCCTCTGACAAGGTGGCGTGGTGATGAGACAGGAGGGAGAGCGGCGGACAGAGAAGACAGCGTGGTGTACGCAATCAGACTTCCGGGCCGGCGCTTTGAAACAAGCCCCCGACAAGGCAGTGCCACAGACACGCGCCACGGTGAGTGTACCTAAGGGTTGCACGCACAAGGGCGCACCCTTGTGCACGCGGCCTTAGGCGCCTGTTGGGTGGCGGACGGCCTATCTCTGTGAAGAATCTTTCTGGGTTCATGTGGGTGAAATTTGGATCCTCCCAAGGTACTGTTTCCTGTTAACTTTGTCAAGGGAGAAACAGAGCTTGTTATACTGGGATTTTCAGTGGGATGACAAGACCCCCGTGCTGGGGCAGGTTTGCATAGCATCTTCTGGAGTTAATTTTGTCCCCGGTATATCTTGCGAAGGGGAAGGCCTGTCTCTTTCCACTCAGGGGCTATAAGCTATTGCCGGTTCATTCTGTGTAGGGGAAGGATTAGGTATCTTGTTTAGGGGCAAAAACAATTCTTACTGGCCCACCTCTGATGTGAAACGTCTGATTATTTCTTTCAAGGGGTTAAATCTGCTCCTGGTATACCCCTTGCAGGGGAAGGTCTGTCTATTCTTGCTCCTGGGCAAGTTTGTAGTTAATAAACCCCGCAACAAGGAAGAATTTTATGCCCCTCCCCCCCCGGGTTACTATTTACTCCCGGTTACAAGGGGAAGGTCCTTCTAATGTGGTGCATCGGTTAATGCTTACTGGCAATCTTTATAGAGAGGCAGGTGTGTGCACCTGCCTCTCTATAAAGCTCCTATTAATTTTGAGAAATTTAAAATACTAGTATTTTAAAATACTAGTATTTAAAATACTATTTATGGAAAAGAAAAAGAGGCTGAGGCCTCCTCCCCCTATCTCTCCAATTGTTGAAACTCCCCGCTCTAAACAGACGAAAATCACTGATTTTGTCACGGAACTATTATCTCAAACAGTTTAAGTGTCACTATCCTGATTCAAGTTAGACAATCAGTTCACCTGCCTACAAGACAACACTGATGTGTCAGGAGCAGTTAATAATAATGTGTATGGAGATTTATCTCTTATACAACTCAATGAAGACCGACTAGGTGGTCAAACTCCGATGGACATCCCCCATCCCACCGGTCGAAAGTATTCAGAAAACTCCCATCTTACTCAATCTAACCATTCTGCTTCTCTGCAATATGGTGAACTGCTAGAAAATCAGTGTAATTTAATTGCCCAAACAGTTTCATTACTGTTCAATAAAATTACAGATATGAGTCAGTTTCTCCTTACTATTAAAGGACAACTATAAGCAGTCATGGGGGAAATCGACAATATTAGAACAGGCATGCAGACAAGAGGCAGTTCCCATAAAATATCTTTTTCCCACCATAAAGATGGTCGACCAACTATGCCTAAAGAAAGAGGCAATGCTAGGTCTTCGGGGGAGTCTATAAAGAAACATATTAGACAGCAACCCTTCTATTCCAATAGGGTACTGATTAAAGTTTCTCCACTCGCAAACAGCTGGACGCCTTGTTGGTCCACTGTTGGCCACGTTGTTCGCAACATCTTGCAACTGCTGAGATCTAGAGTTAATGGGTGAAAACAGACATGACGCTAACCACCCTTGGTGGTCATTTATGCATGTTTCAGGGCTGCATAGGGCACCAATACAGCCCTGCAACATGCATAAATAACCACCAAAGGTGGTTAAAGGGTGGTTAGCGTCATGTCTGTTTTCACTCATAGAGTCTGAAATTAAAAACATGGTCTGGTTTTCTAGCTCTAACCCCTACATTAAGTTGTCTATTGAATTTCAAGGGACCCATTTAATGAGAAATATTTTTTTAGCAAGAAAGTACCTGCTAACTAGAGGGATATCCATCGACCGTGTGCCTATGAACAAATCAAGGAAGGAGGGATTCTAATAGAAATTTATCTGGAAAAAGGGAAATTTTACATCTGCATACTGAGAATCCTGTATTAACCCCTGTCAATGTGGAGACAGACAACTCTGTTATGGAATGTAATTCTGCCAATCCGCCCCAGGTCAACAGAAGTAATAGTATTAAAAAAGATACTGAGTGATTAGCAAGCGAGAACAATCAAGTAGTCGAGAATAATCAATTCGACTTCCTTCTGTTGCTAGGGTGCAAAAGTATCAACGACAGGGAGTTTGTGGCACAGCATGAAGCTTTATCAGTGTTGAAGCAAGACTTAGTTCTCCAACATATGGATAGTCTTTATAAGAAACTAAGTAAGAATATCCTGAACTTTGTTGCCTCTCAAATAGCGAATACTAGCCATCAGAAATTAAACGTCAGAGGAATGGTTCATACGGATTCCAAAGATCAGCCAGACCCCAAGTCTCTGACTTCCATTGGCATACAGGGACCTTATACCCCGCAAACAGTTGACCAAGTTTCTCAGCCCAAATGACTTAGTATTTCAGCGCACCCTGTAATTAACACAAGGAACACTATATCTATTATGTCATGGAACATTGCAGGCTGGTATTCATGTAAATCTAGTATAAATTCATCTGAGTTGGCAAACTGTGCAATACTTTGTCTGCAGGAAACTTGGACTAGTGACATTCATGACCGAGCCTCTTTGGATTCCAGACTTGGTCAATCCCTGCAGTTTACACTGGAAAGAAGGGTAGATCTTCTGGGGGCTTGGCAATTCTGTTGAACCTAACCTTTAGTTTGGAGTGTGCCTAGATATACTGTGATATACAAAATATCTTAGTAATTTTAGTTCGATGAGGAGCTGTTTCCTCGTTTATCTTAGTAAACATATATTTGCCCCCTTCCTTTACTCTATTTGCTAGGCACAATTTTTGGCATGCATTAGAGGACCAAATAAGTATTTGGGAAAATGAATACCCAAGCATTCCTATTATTTTGTCAGGTGACCTTAATGCTCGGACGGGGCCAACTGATATGGTTAGGGCAGCTGCCATGGGTTTGGAGACCGAGGAGGAATATTATTTTTATCCTCCGAGAGTATGAAGGAATTCTATACTGAATGCCTACGGCCTCCAACTTTTATCATTTTTATGTAGAAACAATTACAGAGTCCTGAATGGCAGCCTAAAATCAGACCAAAAGGGAGACTGGACTTTTCTTTCTTGTGTTGGCATCAGTGTAATAGACTATATTGCCGTTCCTTATTGTATTTTCACTGACTTTATAGATTTTGCAGTCCTCCCTCTGTGCTGCAGCGACCACTTTCCTATAATGACTCTTTTTAGTACAGAACGCAATGTATCGATTCTATTGGACAAACCTGAAATGGAGGATCAGGGCCCCAGTGTAATAAAGTTGGGGGGTAAGGTTGCTGGGCAGGCATCCATATTTTTTTCTGCATCAACAGAGTTGGAAGAATGGTGGGCTCCGTTTATGTCAGCAGACCCTCAGCATAGTTTACTCTGCTTTCAGAATCTGCTTTTTTCATCAGGAGCCGACTTGCCTCACAGACGAGGCCTAAGGTTCTGGGGCAAAACCAACCTTGGTTTGACAATGACTGCAGGTGATTTAAGAAACTAGTCAGGAATTTTGCTAGGTTCCTGAAAGGGAATCTAACTGATGTGGCAATTAGTGGATATGTGAAACTCAAATCCCAATTTAAAGCATTGCTTAGAAAGAAAAAACTTGATTATCAAATGACCCTTTGGACAAAACTAGAAGAAGCTGTTGTACAAAAGGATGCTATATGCTTCTGGGCTATGGTAAACAAAGGCCTCATAGGAAAACATTCCCCTCTGGAATACCATATAGACAGCCTTACATGGCAGGATTATTTTCTAAAAATCTTTAATATTTTTTCAGATGAAAGTGCTGTTCTATCCCCCGCACTGTTTAACATCCTGCTGTGAAGTTATTACCCTGGAGGAGATCGAAAGGTTATTAGATCAGCTACCAGTCAATAAGGCCCCTGGTGAGGATGGAATTCCCGCAGATCTCCTCCGAGAGCATAAGCAGTGGTGGGTCCCTGTTCTCTATCACCTGTTTACTTTTATTATTCAATATGGGACAGTACCGGTCAGCTGGAACACGATCATTATTGTTCCAATCTTTTAAAAAGGGGATAAAGCACTCCCTACCAACTATAGGCCAATAAGCTTAATTTTTATTGGGTAGATTAGAGAGTTGGGCTACTGAAAATTCTTTGCTAGCAGAAGAGCAGACAGGATTTTGAGTTAATCGCTCAACATTGGATCAGTGTTTTCTTCTGTCTCACATTGTGAATAAATATGTTCATTTGCGGAACAGTACTGTGTTTGTTTTGTTTGTCGACCTTAAGGCTGCTTTTGACAGTATAGATAGGGCGATACTGTGGAAGAAACTGAAGGCCCCAAACATCAATGAGCACCTCCTCCCGTTAGTCCATCTTCTGTATACCAACACTTGGCTGCAAGTTAGACTATCTCCAGAGGGGACAGTGTCTGACCCAATTCAGGCGACTAATGGAGTCAAACGGGGGGGAGGTGCTGGCCCCTTTTCTTTTTTACATCTTCATTAATGACATTGTTGAAATCTTGCAAGGATATGATGGACATCCTCCGGCGATTGGCGGAAGACCTGTATCAGTACTACTTTATGCTGACGATATGGTCATTCTTTCCACTTCAAAAGCTGGAATGAATCGGCAGCTGGAATGAATCGGCTGCTTTTGACAGTCTAGATAGGGCAATACTATGGAAGAAACTGCAGGCCCCAAACATCGATGAGCTCTGTTGATTGTTACCTTGGAACAATATTGCAAGATTAATCATCTGAGTGTAAACCAGGAAAAAACTAAAATTTTAGTCTTCTCTAGGAAGATCAAAAAACATCTTTGGAAATTTAATCACAGTCCTCTAGAGCAAGTCGATAGGTACATATATTTAGGAATTTGGTTCTCACGTTTAGGGAATTGGAGAACCCATTTGGATTCCATAAAATTAAAAATGGCACAAACTGCAACTGGGCTGTTGAAATTTTGGAGAACTAAAGGTGGGGAAAGAGTAGCTCCCCTGCTCTAGTTGCTCCGTGAAAAATTACTCCCCCAGTTGTTGTATGGGGCAGAGATTTGGGGTTTGTCTAACACAAACCAACTGGAAGCTGTCCAGAATAAAACCCTTAGAACTATTCTGGGTGTTCCACGGGGCACCCCTATTTCTTTACTCAAAACAGAAACCGGTACATTTTCAATTACCTTCAAAATTAGCTCTCAGTTAATAGGTTACTGGCTCTGAGTTCAGGATATGAAACTTGGCAGGCTTCCAAGAATTTGCTGGCAGGAACAGGCAAATGTATTTGCGGACTACAAGTGGCAAAAGTCAGTCGAGAGTAATCTTGCTCAGATTGGCTTGTCCACATTAAGCCTGGCCCATTGTTCTAGGCTTCAGGCCAAGTTCCTGATTAAAACTAGGCGTTCGGACATTGCCATGCAGATTTATATAACGGCTTTAAATGAGCAAAGGATAGCTCCATGGTACCCTTTTGTTTAAAACAGGTATAGAATATGAATCTTATCTCTCAGACATACTGAGCTTTAGAACTTGAAGGGCTCTGACCTCTTTGAGGTTTAACATGATGACCACGAAAGTCATGGAAGGCCGTTTTCAAGGCATCCTGAAAGAAGTACGTTTTTGTTCTTGTGGTCGATTAGTGATAGGAGATTTACCACATTATCTTCTATCTTGTCCCTTGTATGGCAAAATCCGTACTGTTGCCTTTGGAATTTGGTTTGAGGGCAAAGATCGTTGGGACTCACTCCTCCATATGTCTTTCTTACTGGCCAATTCTAATAAAGATATTACCCAGAAAGTTGCTATACTTGTGTATCGGCTGGAAATAGAAAGAAAGAAAATAGTTGGAAAAAGGTGACTTTGTTCATTTGAGGAATTGCTATGTTTTTATCTGGCTTAATTATTTGGGGTATGTTGCACTGCCCCATCATGGGTTTTAATTACTCATTGAACTCATTTTGATAGCTGGAAGCAATTTAATGGTTTGTCTGGGGGAGGGTTTTCTATTTTTTATTTATTGTTAATAAATTAGTTTTATTAAATTTGTGATAATAGTTGTATATATGCTATGGGGATTATAAGAACTAGCCCTATCATTAATTGTTGTAGTCTGTATATACATAATTTTATTTATTATAGGGGTTAGATGTTGTTAGTATAAGCCCTAGCTAGGGTAAGGTAGACTTTATGTGTTTTAATTTCTTGTGGCTATCCTGCCTTCGTTTGTGGTTGTATAGGACAGTGGACTAACTACCAAACACTATTGAACATCAGGTCCCTAAAGGATCTTCCACCTGGGATTATTGTGTAACACCAGTGTTTGTCTCTGAAGTTTTTTTGTCCACTGGTCCAGGGTAACATTTGGGGTTTTGCCAGGTAATTGGGTATTTATCGCTTAGTTTTTTATATAAAGTATGTTCTGATTTTATGGTAAATTTATTTTTTATGTATCTTGTTATGACCTACGGTTAAAACAATAAACAGTTTTTAAAAATGTCCTGGTGAAAATAGAGACCACTGTGGGGGCCCCAGAAAGAGTGGGGCCAGGGACAGCTGCCCCAGGTCACCCTGTGGTAAGGCTGGCCCTGTAAGTAGGTCCAGACTCTCCAGCTGGCTTTTTGCTGTTGATATACTATAGCAGCAATTCAATTCCCAAACTTTCTGAGCCTATGGACCACAGTCAGCCTTTAAAATTCATTGTGGACCACCATGCCTCTGCCAGATACATCCACAGTCCAGCACATGTTAATTACAGGATGGCTGCAGCTCCTCAAGCGGGTAGGCTTCAGTTCCCACTGGTGCTGTGAGAACTGAGTCTGGTTTGTCATAGTGTGGACCAATTATCATAGCTTCATGGACTATGGTTTTGGCTCCACCGTAATCAAGAATTTCTTGTTATTCACTTTTGGCTCTTTGCTCTTCATCTTTAACATGTTACACTTCATGCTTCTTTCTGTTGGCTACACTAGGTTTCTGCTTTATAGACAGTAGCAGTTGAGTGTGAATGACATTTATTTAACCAGGCCATTTTCTGTCCTGTTTCTCAGATTCCTTATTCTGCAAAGTGAAATGTCTGCCTTCAGCAACTTGTTTCAGATACTTTTAAGTAACATCCATTCTGAGTCTAAGGTTTTTAACTTCCTTCATTTGACTTTAAGATCTTTTTGACTAGCTTCCTCATTTTTAGGATGCTGACTTTTGCTACAACTTCTCTTCCAAAACTGATACATTGAATTATTAGCAGTAGCACTTTGTCAGTACCTCTCTCTCATTCACTGTTTCAGGTCTCCCCTTTGTTCAATACTGGATTTTTCCAGCCACCTCTACATAGATATCAAACTACTTCAAAGCACAAGGACTTTGCCCCTCCCACTCATTTAGCTGCAGTCTCTTGGCTTGTCTTAAGCTTGATTCACTCGTTTCAAAGACACTAACTCAGCTGTTTAGTTTTATTACTTCCCAAAGAGATCAGTTCAAAAGTTTGGTTTTATTAACTCTATAAAGTGCTTGAAGCCCTAACAATTAGTCAATGGCTTCTTAAGTATCTATTCCAAAATTCAGAGCTTACATTCCAAAATGAACTCCAAACTCTAGGTTTAAAAAGTTCTAATTAAAGCATGTTGGTATCTTGTGAGTTGGATGGGTGTGAAATTCAGGACCCTCAAATAAAGTTAGGCAGTTCTGACACCTGTATGCTAACACAGTCTCCTTATTTCCTGTGGCTGCAGAGATCAATGCTCCTATGCCTTACAACAGTGGATAGCAATAGGGATGTGCGAACAGGACGGAGTTCAGATGTTTGGGCATTTGGACTAAAAACCTAGTTTGGGTTCGTGGGTTCAGTCCGGTGGAGTTCGGACCCCCCGAATGTTTGGCGGTGTTCAGTGCCACCGGGAGGCTTGGGGTGCTCCAGGGACCCCCAGGGGGGCCTGTGGTGGCATGGCAGGCCATCGGAGACCCAGCAGCAGCAGAGACCAGGAAGGAGTGGTGCTTGGCATCCCGGCTTCCCCGGGCAGGCAGGCTTGGTGCTTGGCCCCTGGGGATGCCCATGGCACTAGGGCTGGCCGTCAGAGACCCAGAAACAGCAGCAGAGGCTGGGAAGGCTTGGGGCTTGGTGGCTGGCCTGGCACCCCTACTTGGCCAGGCATTGCAGGCTGCCAGGCATCAGTGGAGCAGTGGCAGACATTGGATTGTTCGGTAGCAGAACCCATGGTACAGAAGAGGCAGCTGCGGCAGCAGCAGCAATCAGGCAGCGTGGCATGAGCAGTGGAAGGCAGGGACAGCACCTCAGAAGCGGCAGCGCAGATTGAGGTGGAGCCCCATCCCAAGACTGCCCCTAGCATGGGATGGAGTGTGCCACTGCACCATCAATCCATGTCCAGGGGCAGCTTGGGGAATCCCAGCAGCAGAAGGTTCACCTTGATGAAAAGCAACTGCTCCACCAACTTGGCCCCCAGTCTCAGGTGGTGCGATGAGCAAATTTCCCCCGCCATAGAGAACACCTGCTCACTGGGGACACTCATTGGTGGGAAGGACAACAGACCCTTGGTCACGTGGGACAGGGCCGGCCACATGTTCCTCTGAGAGCTGTGTCACGACCGTGTTCTTCCCCTCCCATCAACACTGTCAGTGGTGCAGCAGCAGCAGCCAGTTGATGCCCAGAAGCGTCAGTGCACCATGGACGAGCTGGGGTGGGGACAGCTGCCAAGTCCATTGGCAGCTGCATGACGTGGAGGGTGGCATGGCTTTCAACTGAAAGCCACACGCATGTTGGGGGAAATGATTGCACTCAATGGGCAGCCCTTCTTGGTGGTCGGAGACATGGGATTTAGGCACCTGATTGGCTTCCTGGGCCCCCAGTTTAAGCTGCCCTCGCACACCACCCTGAGTCAGCAGGTGGTGCCAGCCCTGTACCAGGCTTTAAAGAAGTGGGTGAGGGAGCAGCTGACTGGGGGTGCCACCGTCCACTTCACCACAGACCTGTGGTCGAGCAGGAATGTGCAGCACTCCTACCTGGCAGTCACGGTGCACTGGTGGCAGGACTTGGAGGCAGCATTTGGCAGTGGCAGGAGGGGTCCCGAAGCAGGGTATAGGTGGGCCCTGCTTCAAGTGGAAGTAATGGACGGCCCTCACACCGCTCGGAACATCGAGTCAGCCCTGGCCGCCATGGTGAGGGAGTGGGTCACACCAGGTGTGCCCTTCACCAAGGGGTGCGTGGTGATGGACAACGTGACCAACATACTAAGAGCAGTCTGCGAGGGGGGCTTCACCAGCATCCCTTGCACTGCACACACCCTTCACCTGGTAGTCAGGGATGTGCTAGGCTTGGGGGAAGAAGGGGATTGGGGCACGCACCCTTAGCTCCCTGATCGAGCGGGGGAGGAAGCTGGCTGGTTTAACCGGAGCGTGAAGGGCAGCGACCTCCTCTGGGCAAAGCAGGCCGAGCAAGGCTCCCCAGTGCACCAGCTGGTGCAGGATGTGTTCATCAGGTGGAATTCCACGTTCCTGATGCTCGAGCGGCTTCTCAAGCAGAAAGCCACCTTGCATCAGGTTCAACTGGTGATGGACAGCGGGGCATCTCCAGGGTACAATGGGGTGGAATGGGAGATCCTGGCTCACACGGTCTTTGTTCTGAGACCATTCCTGACCCTGACTGATGGAGACCATCAGCTCCTCCACGGCCACCATCAGTCAGGTGACCCCTCTGGTCCAGAGTCTCCTCAGGAGGCTGGATGAGATTCTCCAGGGGTAGGATTGTGGCCCTCAGGGCAGAAGCTGGTGGCTGAGGCAGTTGCCCTGGTGAGCCAGCTGAAGACAGGCCTGAAGGCATGGTGCGATGAGCTCCTTCAGTGGGAGGAATATGCGTTGGCAACCATGCTGGACCCCAGGGTCAAGGGCAGCGTGGCATGCCAGACACCGCTTTATGGCCACTGGAAGGGTGACCTGGTGAAGAGGGTCTGGCAGGCAGAGAGGGCTCTTGAGAGTGTACGGCAGCAGCAGCAGGTCACCCCTGGGGATGGTAGGAGTGGGAGAAGCCACCCCTTTCAGCCGGTGGGGTCTATCCCTGCCCCCAGACCTAGCAGTAGCAGCACCAGCAGCAGACTGAGCAGCAGCAGCACCCCTATTGCTTCTGGATGATGTGGATGGACAGCCCTCCCTGCCTGGAATATAGGCCTCAGAACCCTGAGTGTGGGTCCTGGGACTGGAGTGCCTGACTGCTTCTTCATGCCATGGAATGATGGCTCCCTGTGAGTGGAATTATGGCCCCAGAACCCTGATGGTGGGTTCTGAGACAGGAGTGGCAGCTTCTGGATGAGGTGGAACAACAGCCCTCCCTGCATGTAACGTAGGTCCCAGAACCCTGACAGTGGGTCCTGGAGCTGGAGTGGCTGGCTGATTCTTGAGGAGGTGGAATGATGGCTCCCCGTGAGCGGAATGACAACCCCAGAACCTTGACGGTGGGTCCTGGGACAGGAGTGGCAGCCTCTAGATGACATTGAATGATGGCTCCCCATGAGCAGAATGATGGCCCCAGAACCCTGATGGTGGGTCCTGGGACAGGAGTGGCAGCTTCTGGATGCAGTGGATGGATAGCCCTCCTTGCCTGGAACATAGGCCCCAGAACCCTGAGGGTGGGTCATGGGGTTGGAGTGGCTGCTTCTTGATGTGGTGGAATGACAGCTCCCCGTGAGCAGGATGACAGCCCCAGAACCCTGATGGTGGGTCCTGGGACTAGAGTGGGAGATTTTGGATGAAGTGGAATGACAGCCCTCCGTGCCTGGAACGTAGGCCCCAGAAGTCATGGGGCTGGAGTGGCTGCTTCTTGATGCGGTGGAATGACAGTTCCCTGTGAGCAGGATGATGCCCCATAACCCTGATGGTTGGTCCTGGGGCAGGAGTGACAGCTTCTATATGATGTAGAATGACAGCTCCCCATGAGCAGGATGATGCCCCCAGAACCCTGAGGGTGGATCCTGGGGCTGGAGTGGCTGCTTCTTGATGCGGTGGAATGACAGCTCCCCATCAGCGGAATTATGGTCCCAGAACCCTGATGGTGGGTCCTGGGACTAGAGTGGGAGCTTCTGAATGAAGTGGAATGACAGCCCTCCCTGCCTGGAACATAGGCCCCAGAATCCTGAGGTTGGGTCCTAGTGATAGAGTGACTGCTTCTTGATGTGGTGGTATGACGGCTCCCTGTGAGCAGAATGATGGCCCCAGAACCCTGAGGGTGGGTCCTGGGGCTTGGCCTGGCATTGCAGGCTGGCTGACATTGGTGGGGCAGCAGCAGAGGCCCAGCCAGGGCTCGGTGCCTGGCACCCCTGCTTGGCCTGGCATTGCAGGCTGGCTGGCCTCATTGTGGGACATTTGTGGACAACGAAGTGAAACAACAGCCCTTCCTGCCTGGAACGTAGACCCCAGAACCCAGATGGTGGGTCCTGGGACTGGAGTGGCCAGCACCCCTGCTTGGCTGGGCATTGCAGGTTAGCTGGTACTGGTGGAGCAGTGGCAGAGGTCCGGCCAGGGCTTGGTACCTGGCATCCCTGCTCGGCCAGGCATTGCAGGCTGGCTGGCCTTGTTGTGGGACACTTGTGGACAATGAAGTGAAACAACAGCCCTTCCTGCCTGGAACGTAGGCCCCAGAACCCTGATGGTGGGTCCTGGGGCTGGAGTGGCCAACACCCCTGCTTGGCCGGGCATTGCAGGCTGACTGGCATTGGTGGAGCAGAGGCCCAGCCAGGGCTCGGTGCCTGGCACCCCTGCTCAACCGGGTGTTTCAGGCTAACTGGCCTCGATATGGACACTTGCAAACAAGAGGAACTACAGCCTTCCCTGCCTGAAACATAGGCCCCAGAACCCTGACAATGGGTCCTGGGGCTGGAGTGGCTGGTACCCCTGCTCAGCCAGGCATTATAGGCTGACTGGCATTTGTGGAGCAGCGGCAGAGGCCCGGCCAGGACTCGGTGCCTGGCACCCCTACTTGGCCAGGTGTTTCAGGCTTGCATCCTACCCTCAGGATCTCAACAAACTATTTTGCCAATTGGTCAAGTCTTGCCCAGCGGTGAATCACGTGGCCACCCAGTAACAGACATTGGATTACTGGGGCACAGTACCCGTGGCACAGCAGAGGCGGCAGCAGCAGTGGATATTGGAGTGCACAGGCACAGAACCTATGGCACAGACAGCAGAGGCAGCATGGGCAGTAGCAGCAGACATTGGATTGCCCGGGCACAGAAACCATGGTACAGTCAGCAGAGGCAGCATTGGCAGCAGCAGCAGACATTGGATTGCCCGGGCACAGTAACTGCGACTGGCACCCCTGCTTGGCCGGGTGTTGCAGGCTGGCTGGCATTGGTGGAGCAGTGGCAGATGCCCGGCCAGGGCTCGGTGGCTGGCACCCCTGCTTGGCTGGGCATTGCAGGCTTGCATCCTACTCTCAGGATCTGAACAAACTATTCTGCCAATTGGTCAAGCCTTGCCCAGTGGTGAATCACGTGGCCACCCAATAGCAGACATTGGATTGCCAGGGCACAGTATCCGAGGCACAGCAGAGGCAGTAGAAGCAGACATTGGGTTGCCAGGGCACAGAACCCCTGCACAGACAGCAGAGGCAGCATTGGCAGCAGCAGCAGACTTTGGCTTGCCAGGGCACAGAACCCATAGCACAGACAGCAGAGGCGGTATTGGCAGCAGCTGCAGACATTGGGTTGCCGGGGCACAGAACCCATGGCACAGACAGCAGAGGCAGCAGTGACGGACATTGAATTGCCCGGGCACTGGGGATGTGTGAACGCAGTTCGGATGTTCGGAGTTCAGAGTGAACTCGGTCCATTCGGACGACT